>OZ024840.1:3387021-3814200 GCA_964017145.1 Agrocybe praecox
CGGGCGGCATCGAAGCTCGAAAACATGTGGTGAAGCTCGCGGGACGGACATTACAGTTTACAGTTAGTGCATATGAGATCTCTCTCGTAAGTCTTCAAATAAAGACCCAGTATCTTCCCCATACTTAGTAAAAATGGTAGACCCCACAGAATAAAGAATCCCCTGGATCGACATGGCGTGTAGCGGGAATGAAAAACGACCGTATTGTGGCATCTGGATTCTATTGCTTATCAACAGTAAATCTTCCTCTGGGAGTCGATTCTGTGCACTCCACTGACAGTTATCTCCAACTTCTTGTAGGATAATATCACCGAAAGCTCTATTGAATTCCGTATGGCAGTGACATATCCCCGAGGGTTCACAGCTGGAGACACTGGAGCTACTTTACGCACTTGGGGTGTCAGAGATGGCGATTCCTGCAATCAACGCATTGGTTACGTTCCAATACGTTCTGGCCTCGCTTTAGTTTTCCCGAACATATACCAACACAGGGAGACCTCCTTTCGATTGTTGGATGAATCCCGAGGCGGTCATCTCAAAGCTATTTGGTTTTATCTGGTTGATCCTGAAGTTGAACCTGTTATATCAACGTCGCGTGTAGGCCCTCAACAGAAACCATGGGTGCACAAAGCACTAGACGATTTTCTTGACAAACGTCTTCCCCACGAAGTGGTAGAAAGAGTGATCGAGTACGTCGAAGGTGTAATTCCCCCCGAGGAAGCCTTGATATATAAGAAAAAGATGTTGGAAGAAAATCACCAATTTACTCAGGCAAATAATAGTTATCATTTCTGTATACCATTCGATATCTGGAATGGACCAGAAGTTATACTTTGAACATTTACTGTTGGAAAAATCGGACGGTCAAAACCATCCCGAGAAAGAGATCAATCAATAACGGGATTGTTCCTTTTCCTTCCCGATGAGGAAAATCTCTGGGTGACGAGCGATCTAGAAATTGTTGTCAGGAAGGTAATATAAAGGTATGCGGCTCAGATGCCTACATATGACCGAACACGTTTGCCATAGATATACATGGGTATGCAAGAAAGCCAACAAGCAGCTTGGCATCCGGCGAAAATTAATAAGGAAACCTTCACTCCTCTTTTGGCGACCATTCCATTGGAGAAGAAGGTAAAGCCGTAAAGAATCATGTTCTTTATAAAATTAGTGACGGCCAGGATGTTCAGGGCGTTTTCTCTATGGGTGTCCAATAGGTATGTTACTGCTGCTGATCCAGACACTACCATGCTGAAATTGACCATACTAGATACTAAAGGATCAGTTAACCATCAAGTTGTAACGGATAGAATACAAACGCAATGCAAGCCACGGCTCCGATCCACGGCATTTTCTGCGTTGTTCCAACTTCATGGCACAGGTCAGTTCAGCGCGAAGAAATTAGTGATCATAGACATACCTGCCCAGCCAGCGTATCCGAACACACCAAACAGCATCGTAGTCATGAAAATGATTCGGAATTCTGGTTCATAAACACCTTTGTTACGTTTCGAGAGCCAAACAGTACCCCAGTCTGTTAGAGGACCGCTGATAATTATAGCAAGTAAAATGCCAACGATGCCGCCCAGATTAGTCAAGCCCTTTTGAGGACGGAAAAATAAGCTTGGAATGTCTGCCGCAGGCTATTTTTAGGACGAACGATTTGTGTGGCGTTAAAGTTGTATTCAATTGTGAATATTGTCGAGGAACATATGGGCATCAAACCTGCAAGACTTTCAAAATCTTTACGAACAAGAATTTATATCAGGTCTACTCACTAAGCCACACTGTCTGCATGCAGTAAGAGACAAACGTGAACCATGCCTGACAATCAGTCAGTTCCGCGCCGATGACTTGATGAAATTTCGTGGCCTACAATTGGCGAAAGCAACAGAGGGAAAGGTCGGAAAAAAAGAGTAACAATGCCGACTTCAGTAAAACTACCATTCCACAGTTTGAGCTGCGATGTATAACTTTTGCGACGTGGAACGTCCAGTTCGACATCGTTTGACGAATTTGCTGCCTCACGTTTATCTCCTTGAGAATCGTCCTGAACCTTCTTGACAACTCGCCTGGATCCACGCAAGTATGTCGTCTATGTGGGTATTGCACACCATTAGCAGCAGACAAATGAATCTGAGGTCACTCCATACCTCAGGAACGAAGAAAAAGACCGAAAGACAAGAGAGACCCAAAGGAATTGTAATGAACCAGAAACCCATTTGCCAGGATAAGTTTTGTATCACATAACTGTAAAGTAGAGGACCTCTGTAATTCTAGTATTGAGATAAAAAACCGACAGTAGATCGTGATTACTTACAGGGTGATGCCAGCCATTAAACAGAAGTTCCAAATTACCGAACGGCTCCCTCTCTCGTGCACGCTAGGTGTAAGTGTCAGAGAGATACGGAGACTCATAAAGGGAATGTTTTTCTTACAAATATATCTGCTCGATAGTTGCTGGAACCAGACTGTTGGATGAATCTATCAGTAACTTTCCAAAACTTTTCCGAATTTACTTGCCATTGGAAGGAGGCCATCCCGAATCCTTGAAACACGCGGGAGGCTCTGATAGATGCCAGGCCAGGACTCAAAGCACACCAAATGCACGAGAGAAACATCTTCAAATTTCCTGAGTAAATCTTATTCGTGCATGATTAGGTATTTTTTACCAATAATGCAGACGAAAGGTAGACGATTCGATGGCCAAATTTGACGGCCAACGTATTTTGGAAGATCCTGCATACACGAACCATGATAAAGGTATGCAAAACGAAAGAACATAATTAACTCACATGAAGCACCCCAGTCCAAGTATAAGTGCTCCAAACGAAGAAGCAACTTCATCGACGCTGACATTGAATTGTAAAGATAAAAGGACGTAGCCTGCTCCTACTAAAGGCGACAACGCCCCAGCCAAGGTCGTGGCAAAGGCTCTTGAAAAGTACGATTGAATTTTGACATAACCAGTTCGAGCAAAAGAACAGAAACTGACAATGTCCAAAAGCATGCCTCCTTTTTCCACCTCGGCCAGTTCAAACTAAGAGAGAGAAAGCAATCAATGGCTTACAGACGCAGATGGGAACACAAATCAAAGACCAACGGTTCATTGGGATCGTCGCCGGGCTGGGGAACTAAAATTATATGGCTTTCCTTGCCTCTTCCACGCTTTAGGTTAATGGCTTCACTGATCAAGACCTTTTTCCCTTCAAAACATGCATTTTAACTGATGCAAGTAATTTGGTACCTGGTGCCCGTTCACAATGCCCAGGTCAGACAAGAGTGATGTCCCCGGAACATCCTCTAGATGCTTGTCTTCTGTAAAAATACATGAATTCCGACAAATGCAATTGCAATGGAGTTCATACCAAGGATTCCAAAGGCCATGGCGATAGTTGAAACGCAGAGAGGCAAAGTCGCCTACTGGCATTAGAGAAAGAATAGGAAGCATAGCTGCAAATCCAATCGTAGCGCTCATATATTAAGATGAGTTCTCAGGTGTGTAGACTTTACAAGCGTGCAACTTGTTCTGATCAAGAAGGAAGAAGTGGTCAAGAGGTCTAAGGCGCCTCGTAAACCTTTTTACCATGGGAAATGATGGGATATAAATAGCTCACTAATCAATGTCGCAAACATCTTAATTGGTCTCTTGTGAGAGTAACTTTAGGCTGACACGCAATATCTTGCAATAGGGACGAGGCGTCAAGAATTGAAAATATCGAGGCCATCCACAAGCCAATCACAATCCTTTACTATTAGGATACTAACCTGCATGTAAGGCGAATACGGTTGAATAATATTGCTATCATAAGAACACAGTCGATCATTATTATCATTATCCTTACTGGCCCTTTCGACCGACAAGGAAGATTTCTGGATGACGCGCAATCTGCACAAGAAGCCATTAGCGAATCCATCGCAGCGATTTCAATAATAAAAATGACGAACAAACGACCTGACACGCTTCCCATAGATATACATCGGTATCGAGGCGAGCCAGCAGGCAGCCTGGCACGCTGCAAGAATTAGAAGAGAAACTTTGACCCCTTTCCGAGCAATCATGCCATTCGCAAAAAAGGTGAACCCGTAGAGAACCATATTTTTGCCAAAATTACTGAGGGCCAAGACGTGGAGTGCATTTTCCCTATGGGAGTCAAGCAGATATGTGACTGCGGCGGAGCCAGATACTACCATACTGAAATTAGCCATTCTAGTGAACGAGGATTAACGATGAACCTTTAGGAAGAAAAGACACACAAACGCTATGCATGAAACAGCCCCAATCCAAGGCATATTTTGCGTTGTTCCAACTAGTAAAGATAGGTTAGTATACCAATTTGCAAAAGATATGTCCAAATACGGATATTTACCTGCCCATCCAGCATAACCGAAGATACCGAACAGCATACTCAAGAGGAAGACGATGCGAAATTCTGGTTCATAAACACCCCCATTGCGCTTGGACATCCAGACCGTGCCCCAGTCTGTCAGAGGGCCGCTTATGCACATGGCAAGAACTATCCCAACGATCCCGCCTAGGTTAGTCAGTCCCTAGTAGATTGCTAAGTCATTATATGCGCACAGCAGCGGAAGCCGGGACTTACAGTTTGGGTGGCATTGAAATTATATTCAATGGTGAATATGGTAGCAGAGCAGAGGGGCATAAGACCTTGAATGGAGGTGTCAGGCGTGTATCAAGATCTGGATAAAGGATAGTACATACTCAGCCACACCGTCTGCATCCCATGAGAAAGGAAGATGAACCATGTCTGTAAGAAATTTAACTACTAGGCCGTGACATGAATTACGGAAAACTTACGACTGGTGAAAGTAAGAAAGGGATGGGACGGAGGAAAAGTTTAATGAGGTTGTCATCACTGAAAGTACCGTTCCACACTGCCAACTGCGAGATATAACTTTTGCGTGTCGGTATAACCACATCGTCAGCTGAAAGTTTTGCATCGTCGACACTTTCTTTTTCCGAGTCCTTTGACTGCCTCTTATCCGCTCGACGATACGTCGTCTTGAACAAAAAGTTCTCAGTGCGAAGCTATAACATAAAAACAAGAGCAACCTACCTCAGGAACAAAGAAGAAGACAGAAAGAACTGAGAGTCCCAAAGGGATAGTGACGAACCAGAATCCCATCTGCCAAGATAAGTTCTGGATCACGTAGCTGTAGAGTAGCGGTCCCCTGGTACGGATTGGCTGCTATCAGTGAGATGTCGCTCGTGTGAACGAGACGGTACTGACAATGTAATCCCTGCCATAATGCAGAAGCTCCAGATAACGGAACGACTCCCTCTTTCATGCACACTGTATGCATATCAGTCAACAATCTTCTTTAGTATGAAATGAAGGACGACTTACAAATATATCTGCTCAATGGTAGAAGCTACCAAGCTGTCAAAAGCTATAGTTAACCACGAATTGAGTATTCCACGAGGCTCTCAAATACCTTTGCAATGCAGACATGCCAAATCCTTGGAAAACTCTTGAAGCTTTAATGGACGCTATATTGGGACTGACCGCACACCATATGCAAGATATAAACATCTGTTAATCCATTAACGTTATCATCTTACTAAAGGTGAGCAGTAAGTCACGTACCAGCGAAACCGATGACAGATACACAATACGGTGACCAAATTTCGCGGCTAAAGTATTTTGGAAAAGCCTGGAGAAAAATGAGAAAGACCTCGGCCATGTTACAGACCATCTCCAAAATATCACTCACATGAAGCATCCTAATCCTAGTAAGACAGACCCGAAAGAAGAAGCTACTTCGTCCACGCTCACTCCAAATTGGTTGGATAGGAGCACATAGCCAGGACCGACCATGGGAGATAAGGCGCCATCAAGAGTCGCGGCAAAGGCTCTGAAAACGTAATTTCAGGAGACAGAAGGGACGAGTACAAATTCGATAGACGAACAATGTCCAGAAACATGCTTCTTTCTGCCACCGCGGCCAGTTCAAGCTAATGGAAGTATCAAGAAATGCTCTCAAGACAAACGGGCGGAGCGGAATACGAACGGGTCGTTCGGGTCATCTGACGGTTGGGGGATAAGAACGATATGGCTGTCTTTCCCTATACCTCTCTTCAGATTCGCAGCTTCTTCTATCGCGACCTGGACGCAGATAATAAGATTAATTGACCGAGCAGAGGCAATGGGCTGAAAAAGACAACCTGTCGTCCATGAACAAGACCCAAGTCGGACAAAAGCGCGGTCCCTGGAACGTTTTCAAGGTGTTTGTCCTCTAGAATAATTAAACACAAGGTTTTTTCAGAGTGACACTTGGCAAATGAATTAGAAAAACTTACCCAAAATTCCAATGGCCATTGCGGATTGTATGCCTGTAAGTCTTCATTAAGCTTCAGTATATATACGAATGAGAGAATATCCTCCGGTCAGGCGGTCCCGCGGTTCATCTCACGCTTATCCTAGAGTTTTAGTAGTGACTATATGCTCGAATCACATCATACCACCTCGTGCTTTGTATGGGCATAGTAAGCTCCACGAAGTTGCGATCTTCAGTATTCAAGGATAGATTGAGGTTAAGCAAGATAGTCGTACTCCTTCTGATCTTGAACATGGGAACAATTGAACAAATTCCTTTGAGGAAGGGCTAATCACGAGAGGAGCTCTGTGAAAAACGATATGAATCGGGTTCCAGGGTAGCGCGCTTCACAGTGTACCTGCATGAAAGCGATTGAGAAACGCAACTATTTGGTCGTAAAAATAGGAGTCGATGGAAAATGAGTTCTTCCAGCGGGCCAAGTGTCCGGGGCGCAGGGATCATGCACTGAGAGGTACATACATAGTATGAAATGCCCATTACGCGGCGCAGGATATTGTCATCAGGGAGTGAGAGCGCTGTATTTCAAGAAAGGGCATAGGCTGATGGCACTGACATACGCCAAAAATCTTCACGGTGTCCACTCTATCCACCGTTAGTAATTCACTTCTAATTGACTTTAGAAGCAAGGTAAGTCGTAAATATATCTCTGAAACCCAAAGAGACTCACCTAAGACATTGATATTTGCATATAGGAAGACACGGAGAAGCAAAGAAGTACAGCGAATATGATAAGACGTATTATGTTCAAAGGAAGGAACACGAATACATGTAAGCGATTCAACGCTGAGTAATAGTGTGTGGAAGATATAAATAAAAATGGATAACCAGTAGGAGTCTAAAAAATAAAAACTATGCCTTTTATTATTCAAAGTTGCGCACCAATCATTGTGTACCATATCCCACAGGGTTTTTGGATTGCCAATTCCACAAATCGCGGCACATAGTTTCAAGATCCGCAGGAGCCTTGAAGCCCAACTCTTTCTCCGCGAGCGCTGGGTCGGCGGTAAGATCAGGTACGTCTCCTCGTCTGACGGAATACGTCAAAAACCGAATGAAGATCAGAGAAAGGAGAAAGTATACCTTCGTCCAATGATCTCATATTTGTAGTCGAACCCAGTTGCTTTCCGCATAGCATCGACGATTTGCAGAACACTAACTCCTTTGCCTTTGCCTAAATTGTAGGCTTTGTAGAATGCTGTAGTATCGGGGCTGAAAATAGTTGAATCGACAGCTAAAGCATCGAGGGCTAGAACATGTCCAGAGGCCAAGTCCATAATGTGGAGGTAGTCCCGGACGCAAGTACCGTCACTATTTGCCATCAGATTCATTCAACAGGTGTACAAGGCACTGAGAACTCACGGAGTTGGGTAGTCATTGCCAAAAACCTTCAGAGTCGCGTCTTTCACACTACCTACGGCCATATGGGCTAACAAAGGGAGTAAATTTCCAGGTCGGCCCCTAGGAGCCTCACCAATGAGCCCTGAGGGATGGGCGCCAGCGGGACTGAAACATGAGGGATTGGTGATGTTCCCTCAGCTGATTTTAAGATAATTAACTTACTTGAAGTAACGCAATGAGATGCCCCGCCAGTTTTTATCCGCTGATTGTTCTGTCAGGATGTAAGAGTTCCGAAATAGGCGAGATAACTTACAGTGGCACAGATCATCGATAACAGTTTCTGACATGACTTTGGTCTTTCCATACGGGCTGTCAGCTTGTAATCTCGTTGTTTCAGGGATGGGGATGACAGGAGGTGTTCCATAGACGGTAGCAGAGGAGGAATACACGATATTGCGGCAACCAAATTCTCCCATGATCTGCAGAAGAGATATAGTAGCGCTGACGTTATTGGCATAATAAGTGAGGGGAATTTCCGTTGATTCGCCGACTGCTTTATAGGCCTATAATAACGAGGTTCAACCCAACCAGTTGACAAGGAATATTGAAAACTCACAGCAATGTGGATTACACCCCATATTCCACCCTTTCCATACTTCTCAAAAACGGCTCTGATCTCTTCTGGTTTGGTCAAATCGCACTTATGAGAGTCGATTTCGGTGCTCGCCCTATCTTGATCTGAAGCGTTTGCCGGCAGTTCGCTCTCGGAGAGCTGGGAAACACGATCGAGAGCAACCGCGCTTGAGTTGTGGTTGTTATCGAGAGAGATCACTTTATAACGCCTAGTCTTCTGGAGGACATAGATGACATGTGAACCTGGATTAAGAGATGAGAATGTGGGGGAGCCGATGGACAGAGAAACCTACCAATGTACCCCGCACCCCCTGTCACAAGTACATTCTGACCAAGAGAGTGAGGATAGATGAGCTACAGAAAACGCGTCGACATACTTTGAGAGAAGACATAATGGCAAGTAAGAAAGATTTTGAAATATCTGGCACAGTCGCGTTCGTTTATATCCAGATTATCATAATCTGTCTGAGAAAGATCGGATCAAAACTTGTGGTCCCGTCTGTTACTACTACAAAATGCAATACTATCCGAAATATATATATCAACCTTCCATCTTCACATCCCCTTCAACATCTTTCTGTTGCGATTCTTCCCCTGCGATTGCGGTACTTGATGTCTGAGATATGTTATCTTCTACAATCAGTAATCCGGGAGCATCGTCCCCTTTCGCAGGCTTTTCTTTTTCTTTCTCAATTTCCTGCGCCAATTGTTCGATATCGCCTGTTCCTATCTTTCCGAAATGTTGCAGATGCTGGTCGCGGGCCGCACGCAATGCAAGCCATGCCCATCGTTGCTTGCTCTAAAATAATACATTTTGAGTCATGAACGTTTGAATATGAACATATGCACGCATGTCATACTGACCTCTTCATATTTCACTATCTCTTCGTCTGCAGGTGCCGTCAGTGGAGTAGGTACCGGTACCGGTGCAGAAACAGGCGCAGGAGATGGTACGGGCGCAATACTCGGAGAAGAAGTAGCACTTTTGACAGGTTCTTGCGACGAAGATGCGTGTTTCGATGGTGAACCGGGTTTGGGAGGCAGGGATGGGTGGATAGGTGAATTTGCCATCCCTGAAGCGGGCCGTGGTGTCGCGAGAGTTCCGGGTGCGGGGTCGGGACGGGTCGTAGGTTCTGGTTGGGTAGCATTTGATTCTGTAGATGAGATGACAATGGTTGGAGGTGGAATTTCGACAGGCGGGTTCTGCGCTACTGCTGCCGCAGCCCTACTTTTAGCCATTGCTGTAATTCTATCTAATTTTTGTTTTCGTAACCCGATCCGGGCGTCTTCTTGCTTGATTTTCTTGACAAAATCTTTGACATCACCAGGTCTGCCAACGCAGGTGTGTCAGCGCGGCAGTAACGTGCGTAAAAACGCGATTACTCACTGGAAAGGGTTCTTCAAATCTTCAAGATCTGTATATCCCATATCCCAAATTTCTGTCAAAGCCGCTGTGCCCAATTGCCATTGCCAATCAGCAGGGGGTTCCCGCAACTTGTCCCTAATACCCTTGGTAGCTTCGAAAAATCCAACTTTAGTGCCATTGATCTCTTCTGACCATGGCTCCTTGTCAAAGGGTGTACATAATTCGTTCTTCCATTTCACCCAGTTTTTTTCTCTCTCCAAAATAGCGCTGGCAGTGTCCGCAAATGTGCGTCCATTAGGTGTTGTTTGTCGAAGTTCTTCTGTTACTTTGTTCAACGTCTCTTGGACCCATTGAGCGTCTGACTCTTCCAATGTGAAATCCATCTGAAGGGAGCGGTTCCTAGTCGAGGTCCATATTACTTTTGCCGCCTTAGTGAAATTGAGGAGATGATTTAGTAGAATGAGAAGTTGGAATAAAAATTGGCGACGGAAGTGGGTATCAGCAATCTTATACAAGTGTGTCAGAACATCTTGATTGCTTCTGCAGTTTCAATGACCATACCTCGAGGTCGAGTAAGTCCGGACTTGTAAGGAACTTCGCGAAGAAGTATTCATTATTTGAGTTGGTTTCTTCGTCTGACTCTCGTTTCCTCTTCAACGAGGTATTGGCACCCACACCACCCCGACTTCCCATCATAGCCCGTTCCTTTGCAGTGGCCTCTTTAATCACAGGCAGAACTCTGCTCACCGCGTCTTTGAATTGTCCAAAAGTCTCGGGCCTTGCAAATAACGGTGGCTTTGAGAATGGTAATTGCAAAGACCAGAAGACATCATAAAAATCTATCCGGCGCTGTTAACAGAAGAAAATAAGAATAAATGCACGCTACTCACCTTCTCTCCTGTCGTCATTTTGGGTAACAGGTAGTTTCCCGCCATCTACTTCCATTTTGTCACTCCCCGCCTGTGATTCCCTTGTAGCTGCATCTTCATCATCTATTTTCATCTTGTCGGGATTCTGGACACCTTCCCATGTTGGACCATATTCACCGCGAAGATTCACACCACTGCGTTCTCCAAGAGGGAATACACCACTCAAGAACGTCAATATTCGTCCACAGAATATAGTTGTGCTGCCAACTTTGGAAAGTCGACGCAAGAGGTCGTTAAGTGTTCGAAGAAGGACGAGGGCTTTGCCCTTCTGAGGCACCATGCCCTCCGTCAGCTTGTCGGCGCGTGTTTCAATCCAGGAGAAGATATGTGAACATGATCCAATTGTCTGTGTTTCGAGAAGGTCCTGAAGGACTAGTAAAGGGAATGATGGTTCGCAGGCCTCTGGAACGGTGTAAGGCGTCAAAAGACGGCGCTAAAAACAAATGGTACATACCATGCTGCGTAAAGCACAAAACAAGGTCAAGCTTAAGACACAAATCTTGATGGTACTTTTGCTCGTTTTTCTTCAATGCATTTCCTTCGTCTGCCTATCCAACTCAAGAGTTAGCACGCCCGGACCACGTCAAAATAACAACACTAACCGCCAACAAAAACACATCGTTTTTTAGAACATATTCCCACTGGCTCTTTCGGTTTTCGGGTGATGATTTATCTTGACTATCTGATAGCGTCTTCCGGACCAGTTCATCCAAGGCAAGCGGGTCGATGGGCAAGGGACCGATTGATTTTAGTAAACTGGTAAGATGTGGTTGTAGGAAAGCCATAATTGGCGGGGCTTAAAATTAGCACTTGTACAAATACAACTCTTCCGTCCATTCCACCACCATGGACCACACTGATCTAGGCCTGGTCAATCAAGAAACGACTAAACAAGATGCGATCGCTGCCACGGCAAGCGATATACAAGAAATAGAGGCAGAACTGGCTTCATTGCTGAGTAGCAACTCTAATCAGCTTGGAGGGACGGATGTTGCGGAACTACTGAAGCGTCTGACCGACGCCAATACCATGGCTGAAAGCATGGAGAACAGGCTTGATACCGTTCTCCAGAACTTGGATGGCCTTTTATCTGCGTTAGACTCTGTTGGGAACGACAAAGTGGACGGTGGCAACAACAGCCTATCCACCGCCCACGCGCAACCTAATAATGACGTTTCTACAAATACCACTGCTTCCGGGAATCCCTCTTGAATATAGTGCGTCCTTTACACTTAATCGTTGCTAACAGATTACCGACTACTACATAGAAGTGTAGCTCTGCCCAAACATGTGGCCATTATCATCTCATCGACGAGCTCACATAGAGGCCAAGATCGATCAGACACAGGGCTCAACAAGTTCACGTACGGTGTCGCAGCAAGGCTGCTCACCGGGTAAACGAGGATATGTTGTTTGAAGCATGATCGATGCCTATTAAATAATGTAGTCTAATGAAACCAAATGATACAGCATTATGGTTGGCCAGAAAGTCAGTAATGATGATATAAAGTGTACAATACAAATGTAACAAAATGCCAAAAAATCATAACCAACTTCCCTAGGAGGCATCTAACATAGTAGGATCAAAGCGTTTAACAGTATCAACAACATTTGCACCCTTCCGGGCAAACACAAGCTGCGTATAAAACCTAAGTAGCGTTCGACTAAATTGAAGAAAATCGACTCACCAGATAGGGGTTGGCAGTTGAACCTGTAGTATCAGCAAGGACTTCCTCTTTGGAGACCACAGACACATCTGAATCATTGTACTTGAACCACGAGTCGGGAGATTCTGGTAAGTGCCTAGAATAGAAGAAGTAATGACCCCAGGATGGTGAAGCACCGCGATGGATGAAAACTGAAGTAAGTTCATACGCGGCCTCTGTGCAATCGGCCCATAAATCCTCCAATTCGGCTTTCAAAACGTTGATACGAGCACGCAGCTCATCGATTTCAGTATCAACAATAGTCTTTTCGTCATCCATTGCTTGAAGAACCTCGGGATCGATCCCAGGGATTGTTGACTGTAATCCCGCCAAGAATTTTTGCGTGTGCTCCAACGAAAGTGTGAAAGGAACAGAATCCTTGAGACCAAGCTTAGTATATGATCTATTGCCGTATAAGAACAGCAAAAAGCTTACTTTACCGTCGACAAGAAGTCTGACCCTTTCCCTGCATGAGTTAAGTTCAGCCTGGATTGCTTTCGATTTGGCTTTTCTTGCGGGATCAGCCGCATCCATGAAACGGTCCATGTAGAGATCCTCGCCAAATTTGACGTATGCTTGGGATTTGTAGGGCTGTAATGTTTCGCGATTGAATTGCACTCTCTAGGTGACAATGAATAACATGCATTTTTAAGGGAAAGCAATGGGATATACGTACTTGAAGTTGAATCTGGAGAACAGGAGGAAGATCGACAAGAGTTACCTCCATACGGGCCTTCCGCCCTTCGAATTCGACGACATCATCAAAATACCCGCTCAATCCATCGTAGATATCGACGCCATCGTTTGTCACATTAACAGGAAGGTGAGAGAACAAATCTTCTTTTTCGTGTATCGAAGACCGTGACTGCTGGGCGTCTGCACCTGTCAACCGTTGTCGGATTTTCCCGTAAAAGAGACTAGTACATTTTAATACTGGGTTTATACAAACGAAATTAATTCTTACCTCTTCACAACGCTGGTCTTGTCCGAACCATCACTCATGTCGTCAAACCTTAAGAGGGCGGTTTCGATTTGGAACATGCAATTGTCCATGCATTCTGCAACATCGTGCTGCTTTCCTGTTACATTGCACCCTAAGAATAATATCTTGAACAAACACCACGTTATTCTTACCGAACATCATAGTCGAGTCATTCACCTCGGCTCGCTTTTTTGGGGGCTTCGCAGCAGGAGCTACTGCCATCTTCGTGTCACCATCTTCATCTATGTCGGGTAATTTCGAGGTAGATGGCTCAGAAGAAGCTGTCCCTGCTTCACGTTGAGAAGGAACCATAACAAAACTTTCCCTTTCCTTGGGCGACTGTGATAAAGGAGAGTCCACATCCATGACACTACGTTGCCTATCGAGATCTCTGGGCCGTTTCCCTAATACCGAAGAAGATCTATTAGGAGATTGAGGAGATTTGGAAGTTTGTTGTGTAATTCGAGGAGCATCCTCGACAAGGGTGGCGTCGGTATCATTCGACGAATCAGTCCCGCCTTTATCGAATTCGTCTTCTTCTTCATCCCTTGATGTGATCAACGCGAGTTTGGCTAGCTCTAGTGTCGGAGTGACAGACGGATTTTCGCTGTATTCGAGATTGAAGAAGAGTTCGGCTAGCTGGTTTATGACTGAAAAAAAGGACTTAAGATAGGTATCGACAAAAGGATAAGACTCGTACGTACATTTCCTGGAACGTATAATCTCGCGCCTCGTGACAAGTCGTCCGCCCACCCGATGCCTTTTTAAATCTTCATCGCTCAGCTTCTCGTCCTCAAGTGCTTTGAGATCTAGCTTAGACATGGGTAGAACCGCTTCTCGAAGGTCTTTGATGGTATAGAAATACTATAAATGCATAAGCATCCAATATGAGTCAGATCAAAATTATTTGTTTAACCTGTAATAAAGAATTCAAGTAACAGGTATTGCCCAGCTGATTCAGGCCACGGGGTAAATCAGGACGAGTAGCCGCAACGACATCACCAGCTATGGATATGGATGTAATTTAGTTTATATTCACAGGTCGGCCAAATAAACTTGGGACACATACGATCCATTCCAGAAGACAAAAATTGACGTAACCGTTCGCTGTCCCTAACTTCGGCGATGACTGACATTGCCTCACGCATCTTCTCCAATTGTGACGGAGTTTCTTCAATCTAAGATTTTCCTTCAATATCAAGACAACAAATAACAAATAAGCATCCAACTCGCCCGCATATTGTACACAGTGATCAGCATCTGGTCTTCCACCTCCACGTCTTTTGGAATTTCCAGTGTATCGTAAGCTCGATCTGGATTCATGATCTTATCCTTGCCAACTTCCCAGGAATTTCGCAACTTTGAACTGTTCCTAAACTCTGCAAGAATCCTTAATGACTCGTTAGCAAGTCTGTGGGTCTCGGCACCATGCGTTTGATCACGCCAGGATCGCTTCACGCAATCCCTCCAAGCATTGTCAACAAACTCGTCAGGAATTTCATCGTCATACTCAACCGCAAGAACATTATCGACACCAAATCCAAGAGTTGTTGCTGACGTAGACACATCCTCCAGAGTGAAACGCCCTCGAGATTGTTCCATTACAAGGAGTTCTTGAAGCTGCGTGGGGCAAGTTCCGTAGAGTTGAAGATGTTTGACAATGTTAGTTAAACTCGTGAAGTAATGCGGCGTCATCGCGGGGTCACAGCGACACTGGGCAAGATATGCAAACACCACAAAATCTGCTGGATAATGAGCCATTAAGTATATGTCTATAGGAACAACGTCCCGTACCGACTGAAGCTGTAGTGAGCGTTAGTCCAAGATTCCGTAAGTCCTCTTCCAATGGTCGAATGTCCTGTACATTGTCTGACAACCCTCCACGTGGAACTGCACACGTTCAGGTAATATTATTTGAAGCATAGAAAACAGACCCACTTTGATCAGGGTGGGCACCAATAGCAGTTTGATACATTTCTCTGGCGCTGTCTAGCTGGACATAAAGTTTGTATTCTTTCCCGTCCTTGAAATGCGATACTGTGATGCGAGAATGAACCAGATGAATACAGCATCATCAAATAAAATTACCGTTTATTCTCTTGAAATCGGTAAGCCATGCATTGATTTCCAACCAAGCGCGCAGCAGCTTGCGTCGATTTTGTTTACCCAGGGACGAAGTCACATCGGTTGACGGAGGTTTTAATGTTGTCTCACGGTCGACGGTATTATCTTCGACGAACCCCAAAATCTCGAAGATGCGCTTTCTTGAGGATCATTAGTTGAAAGGCTGATGAATGGGACTTTCCAGCGACATACACATTTTGGTTCCATCCAACTTTTGACTGAAAACCAACGCTCGACACTTTTATTTGTCTGTTATTGGCTTTCCAAAGTTTGTTCTCTATTGCACTGTAACCTCGTCAATACCAAGACAAATGGGCGTATGGAAGACTACTCACGTCAATAGAGTCTCAAACGACTGACTGATAGATTGTTCCGGGGTTTTACCGAGCATTGGGTGCGCTTTTCTGTCTTTCCCTAGCTCATCCAAGAACTTCCTCGGTATGACACCTTCAATTATTCCTGAAGCGACACAGTAGAAACAACATTGGCAGCAAACATAAAGATCCAGCAGTCTCCCCTCATCATCAGCCGTTTCGGAACTTTCATGCAGTGAATCTCCTTCCAGAGCGTTGGCGCTGCGTATGTCTACATCGGCAGGCATGATAGTCCCAGCCCTTCTTCTTTGTTTCAGGGTTTCTTCGCGCCATTCATCTCGTCTGAACGGAGGTGTGAGTTTGTGGCTGTCAACGGCTTTGCTATACTTGTGGAAGTGATGAGTCTTGTTCGATTTGCCGTGACCGCCGTCATCGAGGCAAGATTGATTTCGCTTGCGACGCGCTAGATCAGGAAGCGGGGGCCCAGTGGAATCAATATACGACTGTGCAAGGGGTGGTGAGACAGATGATCCTTTCCAGCTGAGGATGACCCAGCCATTGTCTTTAGGGCAATAATAAGCATTTGGATGAGGAATAGATGTCCTTATTTCTTGATCTGTAGGTGGGGGCGCGGCTTCGCTTGAAGAGGATGAAGAGGAAGAGGAGTTATCGTTGGTAAAAACAGGGGGTGCAGGAATATTCACAGAAAATAGTGAATGATGTGGGTCGTGTAACTCATCTGCTAAGATTGGCGCAAGAGCTCCAGATCCTGGCCGACCATTCCTTGTGCGCTCAATAGGATCCCACCAGTGAGTTTCCTCATAACTACTTCGTCCGTCGATGGGGTAGTTCTGGTCAATATGACTGGAGCCCATGTATGACATTGAATCAAAACCTGTGTTCGCAGTCACGGTTCCAGTCTTTTCGGACCATAATGTCGTCGATTCATCTCCCCATCCACTCGTGTCTACTGTCGTCCATGCATTACCAGGGTCCACAGTAATTTCCCCCCAAGTGTTATCAACCGTTTGAGGAATGAGATCCGGCAGAACATCGTCATCGTCCATACTTTCCTCCTCCACTAGTTCAGGCTCTCGGAATCCTGGGGACTTGTCGAGAGGAGGCGTCTCGTAACGCGGCGGAGGTGCAACATATGCGGTATGATTTGAGCCAGGATTTTTGGGTCGTGTAGGTAAAGGTGGAGGCTTTACAGTGCCATAGAAGCTTGCAGGAGAAATCGGAGTTGGTCCCAAGATTGGAGTACTCGGTCGTTGAGTGGCAGGAACTGCACCTGGCGTCGGTAAAGGACGCCTGGCCTTGGGGGTATCAGGGTTATCCATAAGAAGGTCAGTCGTCCTCCAGATCTATCCCGGGGTATTTTGGGGGATTTCAAAGCTGAAGTGGCGGTGGCATACGCAACGAGCGGGCGATATAAGCGATCGATATCCAGTCACGGTACTTTTAGAGATAGAATGACGATATCGACGCAGATGTAAAGTTTATGAGCGCCCTGAGAGATGGAGGAAACTATGATGAGGATATAGGGTAGAAAAAAAGGAGAAAGAAGTCAAAGGTGACCAAGTAAGACTCGGTCCACAACTTGAAATCTAGTAACGGCGTTCTCAAGTCCACGCAAGATGACTGTTATGTAATCATTGTTACCATATCAGGCGGTCAAGCCCCTAATTTTTCTTATTCCATAGCTGAAGGCCAAGATTTATCTATATTTCTTGTTATTAACTCAACAAATTGGATCTAAACTTTGATTAACAGCTTTCCCACTGTCTTTCCTCCTGGAGCAGTAAGATCACTCTGAGCTTCCCTCACCCCTTCGACCGTGAAAGGGTATTCCTTGAAAATTTTTATCTTTAGGTCCCCTTTTCCCACCAAGTCGAAAACAAGTTTTCCATAGTGCGCGGCTTCCTCTGGAGTGTAAACGTAGTTGCTCATCCTGCATGTCGATGTCACTATTTACTTTCGGTGGTAACACTAATTGAGGACTTACGTAGGCCGCAAAAGCTTCACATTTTTCTCCACCAATCTCGAAACGAGGAATGGAGCAACGGCACCAGAAGCGTTGCCAACAGACACGATTGTACCCTTGCGCTTGATCATTTTGAAGTTATTGTCAAACCTATATGCGATCCTCCCTGTTAGAATGCAGATAAAGATCATGTAGCGATGTCATACGTATCCTTCCCAACACCATCAAAAATAGCGTCTACCCCTTCACCGTTGGTGAGCTCCAGAACCCTTTTGACAGTATCCTCTACAGGATACAAGATTACATGAGTTGCTCCATTTTCCTTGGCCAGCTCTGCCTTTGCTGGGGAAGATGTCGTCCCGATAACTGTAGCTCCGATGCGCCTGGCTAGTTGTGCAAATAGAAGTCCCAAACCTCCAGCGACCGTATGAACGAGGATCGTGTCACCCTTTTTGACCTTGTAGGCCTCCTCAAAGAAACTAACAGCAGTAATTCCCTGCAGCGCAGCAGCAGCAGCCACCTGAGTGGAGACGTTTTCCGGGACTGGGTAGACATTTTTCCAAGGTACCGAAGTATAGGTTGCATGAGATCCTAACCAATCCTAGAATACAGCGATCCAATGAGATGTTCGGGACCGCCTACATATAGGACTGAAATAGACTTACGGCAGCGACTTTTCCTCCAATTTTAAATCCTTGGCCCTTGAACGTTTCGTTGTTCAGGACCGCCTCATCGGTGGGCAGTCCTACAATCGTGCCAGAGGTTTCCTTTCCTATAACTGCCGGGAATGATTCGTATTTGTAGAGACCTTGTCTATGAGGGGGAAGTTGGGGAAGAGGAATGATTAGGGATAGATTAACGAGCGGCCGAATGTCTCTTACCTGTAATAAGTGTCTATGAAATTGACACCAAAGTATTCTACCTAAAACGAATTAAGGTAACCGCCAAGGAAGAATATATTCAGCAGACTTACTTTGATAACAATGTCACCCGGTTTGACCTGAGGAAACGGGATGGTCGTTTTTTGCAGCACATCAACACTACCATTCTATTAATCAAAGGGACGATTCAGCAGAAAGGTCAGGGCAATGAAAACCAAATCATATACGTGGGGGATCGTGATGGCTTCTACCGTTGAGGGGAAGGGCATTATTCGACCAACGGGTGTGTGTGAAAAGTGGGAGACGAGACGAGAGATACGAGACTGCAATGTGCGATATGATGGGAACATATAATACCCAGCAGATAGATAGGGGTTAGTCTTATACTTAATCGTCTCCGCTAAACAATGGGACTGATCATGCGTTGATAAAATCAGTCATCTGTCCTGGATCTTGACAAATGACGCCTTTTCAAAATTATCGCCGTATGAGAACAACCGCAGCCTTGAATATACCGTTTTTAAGATTTGCTCTCTCACGTAAGTTCCACCGGGGTTACAGGAGATAACTGCTTGTAAATATACGTGAGGAAGAAGTGGTTGGGATATTCATGAAAATACTTGAAGAACATTTAGTAGCATTGATCATTAGCGAATGACGGAAGTGATTTTAGCGCTGGATGACGCAAAGTTTACAAATCATTAGCGACGGAAGCGCGACCGGCCGAAGCTACGGGCTCATGTTTGCTTTAGCGAAAGCGTCTGCTAATAGCTCGTAGACCAGCAGCACTTGCTCCGACCTCTGCACCATCCCGGGCCGCTGTTCCCTCAACGAATCAATCTCCTGCAAAATTAAGTCATCTTGGAGGTCACTAGGGATAGGACCTAGGGGAGACGCGTCTGTGGGAGGCATAATTGCTGGATGGGCAGCTGGTGGGAGGAAACCATAATTGCGGAGTAGCGAAGAAATAGCGAGGAATGACCCTGTACGTCCAATTCCAGCTGAACAATTCACCATGATAGGCGGGTCAGGATCTGTTTCTGTGGAACGGTGACCAGAAGCAGATGTGTGAACGCGAAATCGAGCCGTATCGCGATTGGTGTGATCTACCAATTTGACGAACTCCAACAGACTGTTACGGTCTTCTGGTTCTGGGACGCCATGGTCAGGCCACGATAAGTATAGCATGTGGTTGAAGATAGTCTCGTCTGCGATAGGGCTTTGAGCGCTTGTAACGATAGGGGCGACAGACACAGTGCTTTGGATGCAATGTGCATTCTTGTGAGATTTTACTGCAAGAAGCGTAACCCGCAAAGGAGGGTCGTAACATCCTGGTTCTGGTCGAACTATCGCACTTTCTCCCACTTCTGAGGGAAAATAAGGGTCTGCTTTCCTCCGTCCTCCTTCCACGTTCTGTGTCAGCTGAACCACTGTCCGTATCTGACTACTGTGTGTTGATGGTGTCCGTGGAGGCCGCACCGACGAAAGCATGAGACTCATAAATGCATGAGCCGTAGTTCGCAACGGAGCCTGTGCAGCTATCCAGAATTTGTGCCCATAGAGCTCGAGAATCCAATTTGCATTTAGATATCTGCCATGCTGTCTGGTGCCGTCTTGACCGACTACGACGCGAGTGCGATCGTAAGGAATGATATCTGTGTATCGATTCATGGGCATTGCATCTTCATGGGTGCCCAACACGATCGAGTAGTGGTCCACCTGTTCTGGACTGACATTTTCCCCTATAGTCGTTATCATTGCCTGAATCTTGCCCGTTAGATCTTGTTGGGATTTATGCAAGGCTTGTAAACGAGATAGTTGTCGAGCCGTGGACCGTTTATTTTCTCGTTTCGAGAGAACTCGCAAGACAGAGGAAGTGTGCTTGTCCTTGTTGGTGAGCCATGGTAGAATCTTCATCTTTGACAATGAGGAGAAGAGTAGAGATCGATCGTGCAGTGCAGACCGCATTCGGGTTCGGATTTAGACATTTGTTCGCGCTGAGGCGTCCTTTTTTGTCCACAACTATTTGCTAAATTTCTTCGCTGATGACCTGCGTCGACCTTGTATCCCTTATCAATGGCGAAACGTCCATAAAGTAAGTTCTCTTCTTGCTTGCCATCCCAGAGATGACACCCATATGCCTTTCAATCTGTAGGGTCAGCTCTACCCTAGAAAAGGCGACAGGAAAGAAAAATTTGGTGGATAACAGCCCAGAAACTTGTTGGACGTCACAACAGGCGAGAGTCTCTTTGGTAATATTTCTGTTTATTTTGCTAAACCCATTGCTTGCAGGGACTCCCGCAATTTGTTCAGCTAGGGTTCAACCAAAGAGTGGTACCTAAGCACCTCTCTATAACTTTCCAGGGAGGATTTGTTGGGACACGATGTGCACTTTTCGTCCAATTGGATGATGCGGACAAGAAAGATTGGAAAAATTTCACCAACGTATACCCTGAAGACGTTAACAGGCGACAGACATTCAAGTTAACGCCGGTCGAGCCAGAGATGCTGCAAAATGGCGTCACATCGCTCAAGCTTGTATTTGAGGCTAGCTCAGATTTCTTTGGAAGGATAACCATATATGATCTTAAACTGGAAGGAACAGTACTAAATGTATGAATTATATATAATGCAAAGCTATGAGAACATGGTGGAATGGGTATCTAAGGCTGACGCTTCTTCAATGCCGTACGTTTAAGGAGGAGA
Source organism: Agrocybe praecox (assembly GCA_964017145.1). Classification (NCBI taxonomy): domain Eukaryota; kingdom Fungi; phylum Basidiomycota; class Agaricomycetes; order Agaricales; family Agrocybaceae; genus Agrocybe; species Agrocybe praecox. Next base: position 3,408,345 of record OZ024840.1, read on the forward strand.
TCGTGGTTGTGTCTGCGCGCTTTCCCTCGCTTCACAATTTCATCCACGTTCAAGAGATCAGCACCAACGTCCACAAATCTTGTCGGGACACGTCCTGCCCGAGACACAATGAAGGTCTTGGCAGGAGGCCGCTGGATCCATGGATTCCTAGGCGCGCGTTTGGGAAGGAACCTACTTGCTCTCTGCTTACTAGCAAGCTCCCTCAAATGGACCCTCTTCTTAACGTCTTCTAAAATACCGGGAAGCACGGGTTCCTACAAATCGATAAGCTCAACAAATCGAAAAGTGTAGAAAGGATACTCACTCGTCCATCTTCAGGAGTAGACTCCCAATACAGGCGCTCGTAGCGATACCGAGCAGCATCACGCTTCTCAGCCCTCTCCAGATGATCTGCCTGTTCAACGTCGGATCGGGAATTAGGATCGCTTGTCGGCATCCAGGCTGTACTCGAGTCCAGAACGGTAGGGTGAGTGTATGCACCGAGAAGTTTTTCCATGCCAGCTTGGAAGCCCGATTGAAGAGGAATAGCCTGGAGGTAAACGTGTGTTAGCATATATAGCCATGGATATAAACTAAAAGCAAGGTCAGATGGGGTTGAAACGGTTATAACCAGTTTCTGGGCGATGTAAGGCACCACAGAAGATCTTCCATTTCGCGAATGAATTTATGTCTCATCACAACAGTAAAGAGTATGTTTATGAATAGAAGATAGTACTCACATCCTATGAAAGATAAAAGTGATTCAAGAATCAACTAAGGTCTTGTAATAAAAATCACGTGAAAAATACCTGTGAAAAGAATGATAGTCAGTCAAAAATTTCCAACGACAGCAAGCAGGATAGTATCAGGTATTCAATGCGAAGTTGTCACCATGTAGGAGTCTTAAAGACTAATCGAGAATAAAACATCATTCGACCATCCGCCCCAGAAGGGACGAAGTCGTCGAGGAAAAGAAAGGAACTAACCTTCTTAAATTGTCTTTCGAGACCCTTCAGGCGAAGAATGGCATCGACGCGCTTCAAGCTCATGTTCAAAGATCCCGCGATTTTCCGAGGCGTATTGACCAAAGGATTACCAAAGAACTTATTGAACATCCATTCTTTTTGAGCGTCAGAGATAGGTGGTGGAGGTTTGAAGGAAGGGTTCATAGGGAAAGGCTGGAGGACGGGATGTGATTATTATAGAGCATGGGGGAGAAGACAAAAAAGGGGCTCAACTGCGTTCGGGGACAACCAGTTGCGTGGCTTAGATCGGGTATATCTATACTGGTCCCCAATCTTGGCCATGAACTCCTTGTATGTTGAAGGTCCTTTCTCGCTACCTTCGCCATCAGTTTGAGAGTTCATGTCCTCGATTTGTTGCAGACCTCCCGTTGCCTGTCCTTCTTGACCAGCAGTCTCAGGGACTTCGGCACGACGAGGAAGAGAGGAAGTAAGTGACCTATGCTGGCCAGCACATGAGGTGCTGGCAGCTAGTCGTGGAAAGGAACGAAGACATGGTCGTCGTAGGGAAGAGGGAAGATGGTGGGCAAGCATTGGCAAGAGCCAGCGCGAAAAAAATTTGAAGGATTTTTGAGAACGGTCACGTGAACGCGGAGTGTGTAATTTTAGTGATCCGATTCAGAACGCTGCGTCTTGGAGTCGGACGCGGTCGTACCTTCAACTTAAATAAATAAACATGGACCCTCAGTTATTTTCTCTGTTGCGTTCCTTCTACTCTCTTTCTCCGACTTCTACACTCACCTTCCCAAAGGACTGCTCCTTGTTTGTTGTCAACGATTTTCTCGTCAATACTATACTTCTTGACAATCACTTTCTGACCTACCCACCGTCCCAACAATATCAAAGGCGGTTTTGGAAATGGGCGATCGAAAATATCGAAGATCTCTTAAGAAATCTGAATGTCGAAGAGGCATGTCAGTCTTAATTTGATTCAGCGGCGTAAGCCAATGCTATAAAATCACGTACCAGAATAACGACGATTTTGAGATTGATCCTCGAATCTATGACCACTATCTAGCCTTGATGCCATCCCCAGGACCGTGAGTGGATGGAACATACCCACAACCGCCAATAAGAACAAATTTCTCATTTACTTTTTTTTATAGAATGACCGGCCCTTCCGATCCTAGTGCGCGATCGCAAATTCCTGGTAGAGGTCTACCTTTGCACACAGGACCTCCTTCTCAGTCATACGTCACCCACTTTTGGGAAACGCCCACCCAAAAATCACACACGCACACTACTAATGGTGATGAAATAGACATCCGTCAAAATTACGAAAGGATTACGCTTTTAGAATCCCGCACTACAATAGAAAGCGGGACGACAGGCTTGAGAACATGGTTGGCCAGCTTTGTTCTGGCCCAGTATCTGACTTTGCATCCTGGTACGTATAATTATCGCATAAAGTCGAATTTGAATTTAATACTATGCTCCCTAAGATATTGTCGTGTCGAAACGTGTGCTCGAGCTTGGTTCTGGAATAGGTTTTCTCGGGATGATCATTGCAAGTCTTCAGATACAAGAAACGAGTCCATTGGGACGTCCTTCTCTATGGCTTACGGATGTGAACGATGAAGTTCTTTCCCGATGTCGAGATAACGTGGGACTGCCTTGCAGTGAGTTTGTGTCAACCTCAAAGCTATAACATTCTAATCGTGCGCACGTATAAAGATGTATCATCGCAACACCCAAATATCAATTTATTAAAACTCGATTGGTCAGAGTCTCAGGATCCTGAACGATCTCTAGCATTTGCCACTTTAATAAACGAGAAGATTGATCCTGAGATAATTCTTGGCGCTGATGTCGTTCGTCCGTGTACCAACTCTCTACGTCGCTGTCACTGATATCAATGTCAATTCAGGTCTTTGATCCTTCTTTAATCCCGTGGCTGGTGGGAACGCTCAAAATCTCCCTCGCACCAACAGAAATGACCTCCAATGTGTCAAAAGTGGCCCTCACTGCCCTAACTTTAAGGAACGAAGCGACTCTCAGTCGCTTCCTTGGAGAAGCACAAGGTAATAGGAACCAAACGTGAAAATAACCGGAATTTATCTGAAACACGCTCTCCTACACAGAATCTGGCCTTCTTGTCAAAGAAATACAAGTCGAGTTCTCGCAAACGGTTTTCACCGAAACCATCGAAAGGCATAGCACATGCGATAGCGTTAAATTGTTCTGTATTACAAAGGCATAGAAAATCCGACCAGTATGTCACCAAGAAGAGAAGAAAAAAATTCAAACTTGCAGACCACGGAAAAAATTATATAAACGACAACATTGTGATAGAACGGCACCATTAGCTGTGCAACTTTACTTGACCACAGTAGCGGCAGCTCCAGTGTTGATGTGGGTTCCTTGTCTCACCACATACCAAGCAGGACCAGCCCTCATTATCGTCTACCGGTCTGCGCGTGGTACAGGCATCGCATTGCAAAGAGGTCGCAACATTTATTAAGGTGCATATGGTGCATTGCCAATCCCCACCAGTTTTCGCTGATGGCACGACGCGTGTTTCTTTCATGGACCCAGAGTGAGATTGTTGTTTTTGATTGTTGGCGAGCACGATTTGTGATGAACCACCCGGGTTTATATTGGAGGGTTTCCCTGAAATCCTAGGACTGCGTTGCGAATTTTTCTTCGAAGGACCGGCGAGGGCGTTGCCCGACTTGACTGGTTTAACAGAATGGACATCCTTTATTATCACCACATCTGAATCCGAATCTGATCCTGGATCGTGGACCGCATTATCGTTTGAAGTCAAATCGATGGCTGTAGTTTTCACAGTGTTGGAACCTTTCGCTGCCTCATCTGCCTCACGTATAGCATCTGCACCGAAAGCACAAGACTTTTCGTCGCGAATTCTTTGCTCTGCAGCCTATCAAAATACTATATCAGTTCCATGTTCCAAACTTTCACAAGGATTCACTGACCCGTGCTGCCAACTCTCTGGGAGTTAAACCAGCTGTTCTTCTGAGTCCGCCTAGTTTACCCCCTGATCCAAGGACTCGAGAAGTCTTCATGCGTTTCTCTACAGCTTCTAATGCTTTCTGGCGCGCAATATACGGTGGGACGTTATGTGAAATATTCGTGCCCAGTCGCTTGCCTTCAGAGAAGAAGCCTTCCCCGGCGTACCCTGAACGCTGTAGTGCATCATATTCATCTTGTAACCCTGAAAGGTATTTATAGAATTTCTCGTCGTGCGGGCCATGCACATTATGTGTGAGCTATACAAAGCAAATATTTATTATTCATAAGAACAATTTACAAGAAAGAGAACTTACTTCATGCAGCATGGTTCCGATTACATCTTCTTCAGGAAGGAATGAATCGGGAGAATGAGCTGGACGTAGGCGAACAAGTATTTTCTGGCCCATATTGACATCTACAGAGTCGTTGGTTTAGCGCCCGGTCAAGACCAGAATTCGAGGCACTTACTCAGTCCTGGAAGCGAAGATCGTCAGTGCCGACTTCTGAATACCAGAGAAGGCTAACTTACCGAGCAAGTTTGGGTTGTCTGGAAAAAACTCCGCAAGCTCAGGGAGAACCCAACTTCTCTTGCGCATGATAGGCTTCACGAGAGAAGCCACCCTTTGCAGCATGTGGAGAGCCTTGTCGGCATTGGGTCTGTCCTTTAGATGGGTATAAGATCGAACAAAATTATCCGTCATTGCAATAGTCGGGTTAGGTATACGGTCAAGTTTAAGATAGAAGTGGGGATGTCATAGGAAGCGAACGGATTTATAGACGCTTGCGTAAGTGTGGTGGTTGATCAGCAAGACTCGGTGGCCATGTCAATCGCGTTTCGGCGTGACCAATAAATTACCGTCGCGTTAAGTATCCCGTGATGTGACGCTTCTAATTAGTTCCACGCGTCGGCGGCGAAGGCTGAGTTTCTTGAAGTTTCTAGTCCTTATCCTTTCAGGGACATTGATGTTTTTATCAAACTCGTATACACGCAAAAAAAAAAAAAGGGGTTCTTGTTTCTTGTTCAGGAGAGAGGAAATAATGTTGTGTGAAAGTTAAGGTTAAGTTCATATAGTACATAATCATATTTTTTGGCAGGAGGACTCAACCGTAGCCAACACTGAAAGTCAAAGTGCCACATGGGTGACCGAAATCGGAAGAACGAGCTGATAATTGTTGGAGGCAGCAGGACAAAATGTCAATCATGAAAAGGTATTAGGATACCGTCCTCTTGTTCGACGTTCTCAAGGGGGATATAACCCACTTTCTCCTCTTCCTCGCCGCTTCCGATAGGAGCAAATCCATCATAGCCTTCTCTGAAGTAGGCACAGATATCATGCACGCCTTCCTCGCCGGTTCGGAGCTGTTATCAATCTCCGCCTCTTCTCCTCTTTCTTCTTCCAAAATCTCGTTCTCATTGAGATCAATATCCCCATTGAAGACATCATCTGGGCGAGCGGGGGCGGGTGGGGGACCACCGGTTAGGAACGATATTGGGGTAAAGATATTAGTGGATATGAACTCGGAAGCATCGTCCAAAATGGTGCGTGGTTTCCTCATCGGAACGGAAACTAAGAGATATGTCTTGGTTTTCCAGGCAGTCGAAGGAGGACTGCCATCCACCGGAGATGAAGGGTAGGAGGGATCACATGTGAATTCGACGGTTATTTCTTGAGTTTCTTGGTCGTAATAAAACTTGGGTAAAGGATGGGCGTATGAGTTGGGAAAAGGATGTGATACGGGCCTTCTGTGCCGTAAGACAAGTAGATTATCTAGACGATTTCGTGCCCATTAGCTTTTAAAGGTGTCTTTCGCGGTTGCGATTGGAATTACACTCACCTTCAATATCTATAGCATGGCCGGAAGATCTTGAGCATAGAGCGCCCGATGTATCAATAAAGAAAACCTGAAAATGATGTATAGTAACTTCAAGACTGAAACGGTTCCTTCATGCAAGACTGACCTGATTGTTGGTTGCAGGGTTTCGAAAGCCTAGGCAATAGACCTGACTGTCAGTACATATGCTATCGAGAAAGTAATCCAATGCTTAGTTACTTTCAACAAGAGATTTCTCTTTCTCGAGCCACAATGCAACCTGTGTGCCATCTTCAACCTCGTCTGAAGTCACATCGAGCACTCTGTTGCAGCCGACTGAGCGAATGACGAAGTAACCCGGAGGAAAACCATTGGAGTCTGTGTTCTGTGTCATCATCAAGCGCCGGACTGACAAGACAAAGGGAAAGTGGTCGTCGGGACCAATACGAACGCCGCACTCGTGTCGGAGTTCTATTCATAGGAGCAGAATTCATTTCCAGTCATCATTTGTGTCCTCTCGACTTTGTTTGGAGACAAGCAAGAAAATGATAGATACAGATGTATTTGAAAGCTTGGAGGCTTGAGGAATAAAACCTAAGTAGTTACCATCAAACTAGTGTGATACCGTAGTCGTAGTGTGGAAGAGGCAGCGATGAAAATTGTATACAATATCGTAGCGATTGAAAGAAAGTTGGGTTGTTTCTGTACTGGGTACGTATTACTTGACAAAGTGCAAAAGGAAGAAATAAAACCAGCTTTGCTCCTCGCTCGTTCAACACGTGGGAAGGATGAATAGAGAAAAGAGAAAAATAAAACAGTAGAGATGAACGAAAAAAGAAATTACCAACAATGGGAGAGATTACAATTGATAACTTGTATAACAGTTGTGAAGGGAGAGTGTGGAGGATAGAGAGGTCGTCAATTAGGTGTTTACTCGGCCACGACGAGGCCTCCCATTGCCCTCTGCATATCTCTTATGTGGTCAACGCCGTTTCCTTGAACAGGGCTAGGACTTCCTCCACCATTCAACACACGTGGCCCAAGTCCTGGATGCCTAACGCCCAGAGCCGCCCCAAGCATTCTTTTGCCTGGGTCCCCAATTCGTGGTCCACTCAAGGACTCTTGTTGCTGCTGCAGACTTGTCGTCAGGATCGCAGGGTCAGAAGGAATAGTGTTTGTGCCAGCGACAGCTTCGCCTAATGACGAACTAATGAGCGCATTAAGCGTCGGATGAGATGGCAGGGAAGGGAGCGTGGGTGATGGTTGGCTGTCCGATCGTTCAGGGATAGCGACGTGCTGGCCGCTGGCAGTGGTGTTATTGCGCATGTGATGGTTGCCGTTATTGTTGGCGTGCGTTGAGGAATTTGAGTTGGTCCTAGAATTTGGGAAAACGGAAACGGACGCAGACCGAGCGTTGTGTGAGCGTGAAGGGTTACTGGTGTGCTGGCCGCGAGCGTTTACGTTCTGAATAACAGCTTGGGCATCTGGGCCGTCGTATGGCCTGATCGTCGCAGAAATGCCTGTCGTCGATGAGGTGAGAATTGGAGGAGGAAAGGCGATGGTAGAAAGGTATGCGCGCTTCGCTAACACCGGATGTAGTCAGGATTTGTGGAGAAAAGAGAGCCAAGTACGACATACCGACAGTAGCATCCTGAAAGACGATTAACAGGCTAGTGTCATCCCTCCACTTTATCTTGAAGCCGCCAGCCAGGGTTTCGTAGTCTGAAAAGGCAGACTGGATATCCTTGGTCTTGAGCTCCTTGGGGAAGCCAGTAAGATAGAGAATACGGGTAACAGAGGCAGACAAGCCAGAGAGAGAAGCAGCGGCCATTGAGAACGACAGTGATTCCTTGTGTTGGAGAGTCAAGAGGGAACAAAAAACTGATTTAAAGAAAAAAGGTGGTAATGGTAGTTGTGAAGAAAGAAAAGAGCAAAGCGATGTTCTGCAGTCACTCAGCCACTGAATAATCTCTCCGAAACAAGTCACACTTGTCACACCTTTCTCACGCCAATAGTAGAGGATGAAAAAAGGACTATAGGATTCGGTCTACAGCCATGTATGTATGTACAGCAATCGCGTTCTAATATCTCATCATAATGCAAAATCGTTAAAGTTTGTCGTAGTATGTGTCAAGAGCAGGAATTTCTGGCTTCAGACCCTTGCGTGTACGGATCTTAGTCACCAACTCCTCCATCTTGCTGCCCTTCTCGAGAGGAGCTATACAATTTGTTTAGTATGTCTTCTTCTCTTCCAAGATAAATCGTGCACTTACAGCCGTTCATGATCTCCCAATGGTCGAACACGCACTGTGGGAATGCTTGTCCGGCAGTGTGTGAGCGGAGCTCTCCGTTGAAACCGAAGGACTCGGCGACGGGCAGGAAGGCCTTGACGGTGAACATGGGGGTTCCTGGCCTCTGTTCTTCGCTGAACACTTGTCCACGACGCTTGTTCAAGCAACTGTAGATTCCACCGATGGCGTTTTCGGGACATTGGATCTCGACTGTAATAGCATGTTGTCAGGAATCTTTCAGGGTCAGGAGCTTCAAAATTTCTTACCGAGGTAGACGGGTTCTTGGAGAGTGGGGGTGGCAAGCAGGCAGGCGGCATATGTGGCACGACGCATAGTGGGGATAATTTGTCCTCCACCACGATGGATGGCATCAGTGTGCAGCTAAAGAAACCCAATTAATTTCAACTGCAATCAAACGGAAGAGAAAACGTACAGTAACATCAAGAACGTTGATGCGGACACCACGCATGTTTTCTTCGCAAGTAACACCCTCCTTGGTTGCCCACTGGAAGGCAGCAACGCAAGAATCCTTGATTTCGTTCAAGTATTGCACACCCTTGGTAACATCGACCAACAAGTTAGGACCAGTGGTATCGGGACCGAAACACCAGATCTTCCTGGCATCAGTGACATCCCAACCATGCTCATCAGCAAGGACACGGGCACGGAGCTTGAAATCGTCACGGGCGTTGACCTTGCCATCCTCAATGGCCTTGGTAAGTTCCTCTTCGATGGGCATGGCCTTGACGAAGAGACGATTGTGCTTGTTCTGTGACTTGGAGAGAGCAACAATCGAGGACTCGGTCTTGACGGTCTCACGGTAAGGAACAACGGGGTCGGAAATCTTGAGGGGAACACCAGCGTGATCTTCTTGGAGATCCTATAATGAGAAGTTGACTGTCAGCTTCTCGTGCAGGTTTGGCCATCAAACAGGACGACTAACCTTCAAGCAAATTTCCAAGTGCAACTCACCGGCACCAGCAACAATATGCTCACCGGTCTCAGCAATCCATGCCTGAACGCAAGGATCTGACTTGGAAAGACGCTTGAGACCTTCGACAAGCTTGGGAAGATCGGCGGCGTTCTTGACTTCAACGGCGACTTGAACGACGGGGGAAACGGAGAATCGCATGACCCTCATGTTGTGGGCGGTTTCGGAGGTGGTAAGGGTACCGCTCTTCAACAAGAACTGATCAATACCGACGAGACCGATGATGTTACCGGCAGGGCAGTCCTCAATGGGCTCGATGTAACGACCCATCATGAGAACAGTGCGCTGGATGGACTTGATGAAAAGATCGTCCTTCTTTCCAGGGATGTAGTTAGGACCTTGGATACGGATCTTGGGTCCGGATCTGACAGTTCCAGAGAAGACACGACCGAAGGCGTAGAAGCGTCCCTTATCGGATGTAGGCACCATCTTGGAGATGTAGAGAACAAGAGGACCGGAAGCATCGCAATCACGGATACCAATAGCAGACTCATCGTCCATAGGACCCTCGTAGAGAGTCTCAACACGGTAGCGCTGAGCGGTGGCGGGGGAGGGGAGGTTAATGACTATCATCTCCAGGAGGGAGTCACCAGCAGGCAAGAACTTGCGCATGATGACCTTGAGGAGGGCCTTACCCTCGAGATCACGCTCATCCTGAGCGAGCTTGACGTCAAGCTTCTCGAGCATGGGGGCGATAGAGTCCTTCTTGAAGTTCATGACGGCATCGAAGATCTTGAAGATGGGGTCGAGAACGAAGACGTTGAAGGCACGTTCAAGCGGTTTGCCATCAGCATCAGTACCGACGGTTGTCCATTTGCGGGTGGCGGGGTTGAAGAAGTTGTCGCCCCAGAGCTTGGTCATCATCTTAGTCTTGTCAACACCGAACTTCTTAGCATAACGTGCAGCGAATTGACGGAGAGTGAAACCCCATCCGTGGAGACCTGAACCGAATGCAACAGTACCCTGGTCGGGGTAGACTTGGACATCACCAAGAGCAACATCGTGGTAAGTGGAAATAATGACGTTGACGTTTTCGATTGTGCGTTGGAAGGATTGGTAGAGAGATTCTTTGTCAACTTGGAGTTCGAGAAGAGCACGATCGACCTTGTTGATGATGACAACAGGCTTGATACGTTCAGCAAGAGATTGTCGCAGCACGGTTTCAGTCTGGACGCAAACACCTTCAATACAATCGACGACGACGAGGGCACCATCGGTAACACGGAGGGCGGCGGTGACTTCTGATGAGAAATCGACGTGACCTGGTGAATCAATCAAGTTGATCAAGAACTCGGTTCCTGAGGGAAAGAAAAAATCTCAGTTTCTTGATGAGTAATGAAAATTATGATAAATTTGCTGACCATCGGTCTTTTGTTTGATTGAGCCAATATCCTCCTTATCGACCTCAAAGTACATGGAGATAGCAGTTGACTTGATAGTAATACCACGCTCCTTTTCATCGTCTCGGGTATCCGTGAAACGCATGTCACCAGCCTTTGCTGAGGCAATGATACCAGCTTTGGAGACGAGGGAATCGGTGAGGGTGGACTTTCCGTGATCGACTATTGCGATGCGATTGCAGAATAAATTTTACGGTACATTTCTTCAAGTCAAATAGACGCACCATGGGCAATAACGGACATGTTACGAATGTTCGTAGGCTTGTCCATGAGGCCACGGATCTGATCTTAAAACGCAGGAAAAACATCAATCTCTCTTCAACGCCAGGATCCCAGACAGCCCACTAACCCACTGTGAAGTTACTAGATGCGATCGCTTGCGATTAGCCATTGAGCTGATGAAAGAAAAATAGCAAGTACTCACACCATGGTGTCTAGCGCTTATGGATTTCAGATAAAAAAGAAAAGGATGCGAAGGACGACGAACAATCTCGATGATGGAGATTGCTTTTGAACAGGGTGCAAGCACTTCTGTTGAAGAGGGAGGATAAAGTTTCAAAAAAATGACAAATCGTTGTCTTATCGATCAGTACGCATAAGGGTAGGTCTTTTTATAGAGTCATGTGACTCTCCTATAAATATGCCTTTTCCGGTCTCCCATGCATTTCTCTCTGCCACCAACCCTTTACAGTCATTTTGCAACAGATGATTCAGTTCCGTGGATAATTTTCATTCTTCCCGACCAGAAACTACCGGGAGGCCTGTGTAATTGCTCCTTCTGTGGTCGCATAACCGAGTCATCAAGTTCAAGGAATAACACCGGCCATTCCCTAGATTGCTCAGTAGACGTGTCATATTTGAACGTTTGATCGCTCGAACCCTTATTTGCTATGTGATACTTACTTTGTGATTTTGCAATACGATAAAATTTGATGTCAATCAGTTTTTTTGAGTTTAGTTGAGTCAGTGACTACCAATCTGATAGTAATTGAAATGACTCAGTATCAAGTATAAAAGCCGAACAGTCTGGACAAAACGAGTCAAAAATCTTCAAAGCGCGAATGATTCCCAATCAACTATTCCCTCTCGAAGTTGACCCGCAGACCCAGGAGCCGTTCTTGCGGTTGCGAAAACACAAAAATATCATCATAACGCCGATGCGTTGGGATGATGCCGCACATTTTGTACCAATTTTCAATGATCCATTGGTCTACAAGTGGTTGATGCGCACACCGTTCCCATATACACTCAGTAAGTAGTTGACCTTGTATTTGGCAAATGAAATGCCATAATAACCGTGCCATAGAGGATGGGGAAGATTGGTTAAAACTTAACAAACCCAAGAATGATGCTGTTCTTCAGGAATTGTTAGACGCCCAAGGATCCGAAGCACTCAAGATTGTAGACGCATGTCCGGTCAACAGTCTACGTGAAGTCAAAGAAGACGGCACACAGAAATTCATTGGGAACTTTTCATTTGGGCGTTGTTTCCACATGGAACTGGTAGATACGGATACTGTTGACTGGGAACACGCAGAAGAAAAAAAGGTCAAGAATGATGCATTCGAGGCTGGAGACCCAAGGATCATCTACAGTATAGGATGTATGTGCCTGGTATCCTTTGATTCACTTTTGGTCAAGAAACTTAAGATGATGTGTTTTAGATTACCTTGACCCAGCCTATCATGGTCAGGGGATAATGACGGATGTTCTCGACACTGTTCTCCATGAATGGGCCATTCCTCGCATGGATATGAAACACATCCTGACAGGTGCTTTTATAGGGAACCGCGGGAGTGTGAGGGTCTTCGAGAAGAACGGGTTCGTAATGATACGCACTGTGGACGAGTTTCGTCTTGTGAGGGGCGAAATGAGGGGGATGCACGTCCTTGAATGGAGAGCCGGCACTGAAAAAGGCTAGTGACTTGAAAAAAATCGAGCTTAGTGTGCTTGTCCATGAACACGATATGTATTGGGAGTCCGAAAGAGGGGAAGACCCTCATCAGTAACATAAAATAACTTGGTAGATAGAACGTTAGATGTATAATTTCTTAGCCAGGTGTTCCCAGAGAGCCGTTTATGATCTTGCATCAAAGCCTATTTGTTCCCAGAAAGACACGGTCTCAGGGTGCGCGTCAATGTACTGTGGAACTCCTTGACGTGCCTCGTCTAAGAACCAAGCCGAGGGCCAAGATTGGTCCTTCAGATGTACATTGTGCTCAGACACAGCATGGTCCAAGAGGTCGCGGATGTCCTGAACATCATTGGATTGCTTGACTCGGGCGTGTTCTTTAGGGGAATCCCGGTGGGCAATTCAAGCTTGAGCCTTGTGGAAAAGAATCGGGAAGAATGGCATGACAGGAAGAGCAGATGCTGAATAAACCACACGGTCGTCTGGTATTCCTGGGAGATGTATCATTCCAGGAACGAAGATATCGATGTGACAAGATTTAGAACTTGGTGTTGCAGAGTATTTCAGAACAAGATATGTTGCGGTTGGATTCGATTCTGGTATTCCAATGGAGAACTTTGAATCACTGGAAACCAGGAACTGTTTTATTTCCAAGGGTGTCTTGGTCTCCGTCAGAACGAGTACATCAACATCCTGGGATATTATTGTTGTTGGAACAAGTGAGACGTTGAGAGAAAGACTAACATTTGGAGTCCTTAGTCTCCCGTAGTCAAACCCGATAAGGAAACTTTGCTTACTAATTTTCTGCCTTTGTTTATGTTTACTCTAAACGAAGATGCCAAACCCTCACTGACCCTCTGGCCAGAGTCCTGGCACCCTGATAATTCGAGAGTTTTCTGCCTTTTATATTTGATTTGAACGCTGCAGACCATTATCGAGCAGTGCACTGAGTAGATTTGATTTTTGACTTTTCTTTTACTCTGAATCTGACTCCTGAGAGTCGCAACCTTGAGCGTGTGGTGCCTCTTGAACTTCTCAACTCTGGTCACGAATAAATATCGTGTTTCCCCGTCTTTTTTTTTTGTTTTGGCATCTTTGCTATGGCTAGCTACGCCTCAGACTTCACTGGTAGTTCATTTCACGGTTGCTATTTTAGAGGACACATTGGATGTTGTTGACTAGTTGAAGTTTTTTTTTGAATTGGTAGTTACATATACACTATACATACAGAATCAAATGAAATTTCTTTTTTTCTTGTCCAAGGCCCAATGATATGTATGTATGTAGCTGTAATATTAATTATTCGGGCCAGCAAGCCATATGGCGCCGAAGGCGTCCCCTAGTTTGCTATGTGATACTTAATTTGTAATTTTGCAATACAATAAAATTTGATGCCAATCAGTTTTTTAAAGTTTAGTCGAGTCAGTGACTGCCAATCTAATAATAATAATTGAGATGACTCGGTATCCGAAAGTACAAAAACCGAACAGTCTGGACAAAACGAGTCAAAAATCTTCAAAGCGCGAATGATTCCCAATCAACTATTCCCTCTCGAAGTTGACCCGCAGACCCAGGAACCGTTCTTGCGGTTGCGAAAAAACAAAAATATCATCATAACGCCGATGCGTTGGGATGATGCCACACATTTAGTACCAATTTTCAATGATCCACTGGTCTACAAGTGGTTGAGGCACCCGCTCCCATTTACACTCAGTAAGTAGTTGACCTTGTATTTGGCAAATGAAATGCCATAATGATCGTGCCATAGAGGATGGGGAAGAACTGTTACAAATTAGGAAACCCAAGAACGATGCTGTTCTTCAGGAATTGTTAGATGCCCAAGGATCCGAAGCTCTCAAGATTGTAGACGCATGTCCGGTCAACAGTCTACGTGAAGTCAAAGAAGACGGTACACAGAAGTTCATTGGAAACTGTTCATTTAGGCGTTCTCCCCACATGGAACTGGTAGATACGGATACTGTTGACTGGGAACACGCAGAAGAAAAAATGGTCAAGAATGATGCACTCGAGGCTGGAGACCCAAGGATCATCTACACCATAGGATGTATGTGTCTGGTATCCTTTGATTCACTTTTGGTCAAGAAACTTAAGATGATATGTTTTAGATTACCTTGACGCGGCCTATCACGCTCAGGGGATAATGTCAGATGTTGTCGATACCATTCTCCACGAATGGGCCATTCCTCGCATGAATGTGAAACACTTCCTTACAGGTGCTTTCAAAGGGAACCGCGGGAGTGTGAGGGTCTTCGAGAAGAACGGGTTCGTAATGATACGCACTGTGGACGAGTTAGGTCTTGTGAGGGGCGAAATGACGGGGGTACACGTCCTTGAATGGAAAGCCGGCACTGAAGAAAAGCTAGTAACTTAAAAAAAATCGAGCTTAGTGTGCTTGTCCGTGAACACAACATGTATTGAGAGTCCGAAAGAGGGGAAGACCCTCATCAGTAACATAAAATAACTTGGTAGATAGAACGTTAGATGTATAATTTCTTAGCCAGGTGTTCCCAGAGAGCCGTTTATGATCTTGCATCAAAGCCTATTTGTTCCCAGAAAGACACGGTCTCAGGGTGCGCGTCAATGTACTGTGGAACTCCTTGACGTGCCTCATCCAAGAACCAAGCTGGGAGCCAAGATTGGTCCTTCAGATGTGCATTGTGCTCAGACGCAGTATGGTCCAAGAGGTCGCGGATGTCCTGAACATCATTGGATTGCTTGACTCGGGCGTGTTCTTTAGGAGAATCCCGGTGGGCAATCCAAGCTTGAACCTTGTGAAGAATAATTGGGAAGAATGGCATGACAGGAAGACCAGATGCTGAATAAACCACACGGTCGTCTGGTATTCCTGGGAGATGTATCATTTCAGGAATGAAGATATCGATGTGACAAGATTTAGAAGGTGTTGCAGAGTATTTCAAGACAAGATATGTTGCGGTTGGATTCGATTCTGGTATTCCGAGGGAAAACCTTGAATCACTAGAAACCAAGAATTGTTTTATTTCCAAGGGTGTCTTGGTCTCCGTCAAAACGAGTACATCAACATCCTGGGGGATTATCGTTGGTATAAGTAAGACATTGAGAAAAAGACTAACATTTGGAGTCCTAGTGATGCCATGTTCTGCGCAGGCAGCACTGCCAACGAGACAGCAGACGAGGCCCGCGGAAGAAAGCAGGTCTGTGATGGCCTTTGCGGATTGTGTGATATCATGTCTGGTCAACATAGAGGATTCGTGTGAAAGTGCAAGGGGTGTTGTGACATTACACTGCACTGCATTTCCTCTCGTTCCGTCTCCGTTTCCCTTTCTTTCCCCCAACCATGCCTCCTCGCGCGAATGAAGGTTTCGATATAACCCCCATACTTACTCATTATGTTTTCCTTTTTACCAGCTTTCTTGCAATTGTATGTTCCTTTCTCCTTTTTTTCTCCAGTAACTCATAGTTCGTGTTCGACAGGCCGGCTGGTTCACCGCGTTCATATCTCAATGTGTTGTTACTGCAAACATCATAGATGGTGTGATATGTTCTCTATTCTCTCGAAATTAATGCTGAGAACACTACTGCGCGACAGGTGGCAGATTTGCAGTCGGTTCATTATGGTTCGCAATCTTCCTCCAGTTATTCCTTATCCTCGGCGTCCTCTATACCCTCGCAACCGATTCAATAGCTATGCATCGTTTCCAAATATCTGTATTCGGAGCGATAGCCACCGTATTCGCAGTGGACGGAGTAACAACAGGCATATTCGCCAACCGTAGTGCACTCAACTCAATGGGCGCAGGATGGCTTATTCTCACCTTCGTTGACCTCATATGGGTCCTCTATTTCACTTCGGAAGAAGATTCACTTGCATTACACGTATTCAACATGTTTGGAACAGGTGGTCTTACCCCACCTGGTCGCCGTCGTCGCACGCGTACCCAGTCATCTATGAACATGCAGTCTGCCAACGGCGGATACCAGACCAACTATGCCTCGGGAGGAGGCATCGGATCACACGATGGCTACGATAGTAAAATAGGTGGAGCTGCCTATGGAAGCCCTAACCCCACAGGAATTAGGAGTCAGAATAGCTTTGGTGGAAGTTTGAACGAGAACGCCAGGAGTATGGGTGGTACTGGAGGTCCTGGTAGCATTCACAACCAAACCATGACAGGCGGTGCTCAATCCATTGGTGGTGGCCCTGACAATGGGCCAAGTTCGCCGTTAATGGCAGGTGTCGGCGCAGGCAATTCTACCGCAGGCTCGAATATCGAACAACCGCAGCAAGCAGCTGAGTCGTACCTGTACAAAGCCAAGGCTCTGTATGCCTGTACGTCACTAAGTTACTTTCCCCGGTCCCTGTATCCAAATTAACACCTCTTTAACAGATACCGCCAATCCAGACGATCCGAACGAGATTTCATTCACCAAAGGAGAAATCCTAGACATCGTGGACAAACAAGGGAAGTGGTGGCAGGCACGAAAAGCTGATGGAAAAACAGGAAGTGCGTCGTCCTGGACTTTCATTAATATTTTCTTTTTCATTGACGTATGTATCTTCCCACAGTTGCACCATCCAATTATCTCCATGTCATATAAAGCAAAGTTCCCCGATATTTCTCACCCAAAATGACGCCCGATTTTTTACCTTGATGGAAAGCTTGGATCGACTGATTTTACGACGACATCATTTTTCTTCTGCTTTCAAATTTTACGACAAGCTATGCATACCTTTATTTTCTGCCTAAATCCGAATTCAGTTCGGTGGAACCAACGATTCCCTCTCCCCCTCCAGTTACCCAGTCTGCCATTACTTCTTTTTTTTGGTGGTTGCCCAATCGCAAATCTCCCCCAAAGATTCGGTCCAATCAACCTTTTTTCGATGTTTTGATATGCATCGTTATAAACCATATTTTCTCTTGATGTGTCGTTGTATGCTGTATCCATCTATCTTATCTCTGTCTGGCTTACTCGGACCATTGATTTCGTAGTCATTGCACCAATAGAGTATGTACTGAGTATGTTTGCTGCGCATATGAATGATGCAATGACTGCCGAACCACTGATGCATCGCGCTGAAGAAACGTCGTCGTCATTCTTTGCTATCAAACTGACTAAATTATATACGTAGGCATTGCTATTGCTATAAATATTGTTGTTACACTTGGGACTGGAACAATTGATTGTATGTATGTATGTATGTAAGTGAGTTCGTCGTCGTCGTCATCCGGCACAAAGGGTTTTGTACCAGTGACTGCCATCTTAGTCTACAAATTCGACAATAAAATGAAAAGGGAGGGAAATAGATGATAAATGAGCCGTAACCTAGAGAGTTAATAGCAATGAATTGCGAGGACGTAGAACGTTATAAACTCTCTGCATGTGATCATCGACGACGCGCTCCGCCGCCTCCACTGCCCAATACCACTAATTTATTGGCGCGTTTCCTACGTCCGCCACCGCCACCATTTCGTTGTTCTAGTTCATGCCAAGCGACGTCGATGTCCCATTCATCTTCCGCAACCTGCGCTCTCGACCGCTGGGAGTTATTTGTTGGTCGACCAGGCGCAGGACTGGAGGAGTGCAGTGCAGAAGCAAAGCTCTGGGCACCCCAAGCACCTGAGACAGGTGCGTTCTGAGGTGGGGATGGAGACGCTTGCTCAGATCTTGCAACCTCGGCAGTTGTAACACCCAGAGCAGAGAAGTCCTCTAGAGGCAGGTCTGATAGCAAGATTGGCGCCGAATTGTATGACCCAGAAGTTGACCATGGTAACCTAGCGTTTTCTCTTTCCTTTTCCTCCGCTCGTAACCGTGCCCGATCTTCCTTCCTGCCTTTCTCCTTCCGTCTAGAAGTGCGCATCTTGAGAGGACCTTCAAAGTTCTTTAGGCCCTCTGTACCTACTACGCCTTCCAGATCAGCCTCAATAAACACGACATCAGCGCCTTCAGGCATATGTGCAAGATATTTGCACCGTTTCCTCAGGTCATCATCGACAGTGCCCTCGGAAACGGATTCCACGCGGACGGTGATAGTGTCGGGAAAAGCGGAATAGCTGTGGAAGTGCGATAACAAGACCCTGATATCTAGTGGATGCAAGAATAGAGGCAATCCAGAAGCGGCTTGATAATAATAGTACGTAGACGTGGATGGAGGAGGAGGGTTGAGATTTCTTCTCTGGCGAGGTTGGTTTCGAGAAGGAGGGTTGTTAGGCGCATCGTTGGTCAGTCGTGCCTGATGATTAGGTGTGACGACATTCCCGGAACGAGATGCTAGGAATTCGTGTGGGACTTCAGAAGGTGCTGCAACTATTGGATTATAGCTATTTTCTTCTGCTTTCTTCCTCTGTACATGCAATGCGGTCCTATCATCAACTTCTTGTTGATCACGATGAGCTTTCTCAATCTTCTCTTTGAGAATTGGGGTTTCTAAAGCAGCTGCTTTCGCAATTTGTTCGCGAACTTTGTTTTCCGCTCCTTCAATGAACATGACTCCCAGGGGATCGTTCATGCTCGATAACAATCGGCGTTCAACAGCCAACTCATCAAGGTCTCGTGTAAGGTTGGCAATAAGATACGCTGGAGTGGCAAGCATGAACTTTGCGAAGCTGAAAACATCATGGAGGAAATGGAAAGGTGCTTGATGCGGGGGAAGGAGGTCCGACGGCCATGTGTGAGAACGAGGTAGAGCAAGTGTAGTGATTTGTGGTCGTTGTACAAGCCTCATACGAAGCATAGATCCTGCACAAGGGGCAGTCGTATCGAAGGGGTCATCAAGCGTCGATGAAGACGATGAAGCTTCTGACTGTGGACTCTCCAGTTGCTGTATAGGCCCGTCGTACCATTTGACACTCTTCAGCTGCCTCTCATGGACGGAGTCAAAACAAATTGGACAGCGTGCCCATTTGTTTGCAGAGGTGCTCAGATAGTGCAAGATACAAGGGAAACAGAAAACCTGGTAGAAAATATATTGGTTTAAATGTTAACTGATAAGGAATATCCTCGGAAAACTTACATGGCCGCACTTGGTCATGCGGGGTGCTGTAGGAGGCGAAAGACATATTGGACAAGTTGTATAGCCCTCGTCTTGCGTAGAAAGCTCGCCAGTAGCTGCAGCGGTCGCCAAGGCCGATGAACGAGGTATTATCACCTGGAGAATATCCTGCCATTGGAAGAAGCTACCATAAATAATGCATAAATAACATTGACAATATGACTCGAGAACAAAGCGTACATGTCCGGATCGGCGAAATGTACTGTATAATCTCCAGTAGGGTTCATAACAAACCGATACTGGGCATTTACGAACCCTATGATGATAGCACGCCAGCGTGAGATCGGGTTAAGCAGCATCGAAGGCAGGAACAGAACTTACGTTCCTTGTTCCATACTCCATGTACCGTTCCTGTCTTCCTGCTCCTCCTGGGCAAGCTAGTCAAAGGTCTTGCCTGCCTCGGAGGCAGCGTAAAATTGAGAAGATGATTCAAGTTGACGGCCTGGTTGGAAGGCATCTTGGATAGGCGTTTGGGGGTGGTTGCCTGGACAGAACCAGGATTGCTAGTCATTTGGTCGGTCCAAAGAACGAGAAGCTATCCCTGCCAGTAAGAAGGATGACCTTCACTGGAAAGGGTGCAACCTTGGGGATCCTCTGTCTACTCCTTATGTCATGACTCAATTCAGGCACGTGCTCGGCCCCGCCATCCGGCTACTGTCAGGGCTTCCGACTCAGTTACTGTCGACAGTCGCTTTCCATTTGGCAACCACGACAGTGATGGGAAAGAAAAACCTGAATCCTGCTGATGCCTTTCGTGAGTAGCCGTCAAAATACCTTGGCTAATATACTCATTAATCGTTCAGGGAAGGCGCAGCGGAAGAAGGAATTGAAAAAGGCATGAGCTACCTCACCTTTCATGTGTACTCGTGCTAATGAATATTATGTAGTAGAACAAGGCAGAAAGGTCTAAAGCACGCGATTTCTCTTTGGTAAAGAAAGACACAACAGGTATGCTTTATTTTCCATGTTATTCCATTTTGCTGACCCCAATCCGAGATCTTGAAAATGCCATCAAGGAATTCGAAGAAAGTCGTGCAGACCCAGCCAAGCTCGCCGAATTAAAGGCAGAACTGGAGAAGATCAACCGGAAAAAGGCAGAATATGTCGAGGAACATCCTGAGCAACGTAGGCTTGTTTATAGGAGGCGACAAGAGGGAGAACCAGAACCAGAACTACCGGTCAAAAGGAAGAGAAATTATTTCAACAAGAATGGGCTTCCTCGACATCCTGAACGCAGTATTTATTATGATGCTGTCATGAATCCATTTGGTGTCGCACCACCCGGAATGCCATATATGCAACGACGTAAGTTTATCTAATACTTTAGTTGTGTTTTAGATTTAACCTGTTCGTTCCAGCCCTTTTACCGGGAGAAATTGACAGCGACCCAGAGACAGAAGGTCTGTGTATTTGCTGAAGTCAAACAATATTTTTATCTCAAAACTTGTCATTACCAGAAGAAGATGACGATATCCCCCTTCCACCAGGCCTCCCACCCGGTACAGAGCAGGTCCAGAATGACGATGATATACCAATGCCTGATGGTCCTCCTCCAGGATGGATACCGGACGGTTTGTTTTTATTTTATATTTTGTCACTAAATGAATCTCAAGAAAATGTTACTATTCAGAAGATGACTTTGAGGATCCCCCACTACCTCCAAATATGCCTATGCCACCTCCACCACCTGGGTTTTCAATGATTCCTCCGCCCAATTTCCTCGCTCAACCTCCCCCGCCATTTCCTCCTGGAGTTCAATACCATAATGGACCAGTACCCCCTCCTCCTCCACCGCCCTTTGGAGGACCTCCAGGACAGCAACCTGCATCATATGCTGTGCCTCCTCCACCCCCAGGCCCACCTTCCGGCTACCAACCGTCTTCATATCCCATCCCCCCTCCACCACCTCCACCAGGCCCATCGTCAGGTCATCCATCATCTTCGTATCCTATTCCTCCACCGCCTCCCAGTTGGAATGGACAGATTCCCCCTCCACCGCCTGGTTTCTCGTCATTTCCTAATGCACAATTCCCGCCTTTCCCGAACTCCTCTTTCCCTCCTTTTCCACCGAATGCATTTCCACCGCCGCCACCCAAATTTTTACCGCGGCAGCAAAGCACAGCAGCTATGCAAGATCCTCTATCCTCGGTTCCTCATCAGACTTTCCAAGCACATCGTGCCAGTCAACTTGCACCACCCCATCCTTCCTTACCCCTAAACCCCAAACAACAAGCACCTGTAGGCCTTCCCTCAAATCCTTCATTGCCACCCAAACCGACTTCTGCAGCTGAAATGGCTGCAGCAACTGTTTTTTCCGCTCCTCAACTTCGTGATCTTAAGAAGGAAGCCACTGCGTTTGTTCCTGCAGCTGTCAAACGTAAAAAGGCACCTGTGGCGTCTGCGTCTACCACAATCAACGCGGCCCCTTCTCTCACTTCAGTAGAGATTCCAACAGAGCAAACAGAGTCCGCTCCTGCTCGTTCCGATCTTGTAAGTGCGTTGAAAAATCAATTTGGATCAGTTCCTTCCAAACCTGCGCCATCTTCAAAGCTTCCTAAAAGTGACTACGATAAATTTATGGAGGAAATGGGAGACATTTTAGGGCCTAAATAATTGTCAAATAAATATTACTTTTGTGTAGTATAAGCGCTTGACTATCCCAATATTGAACATATGTCCAGATGACAAAATGGTCGCATGGTGCTGGAGTAAATACGGGAAAATACGAAGAGGTCACGGCTTCAGCTTCTTCCTTTCCTACACTATCATGTTGTAGTTATTTGCTACGCTGATTCCACGACTACATTCCAAACCCCTGATGAGTTCGACAGGAATCTCTATCCTCTTGCGTCCGAGACCATACGAGAAGTCCTCTGGTTCCCTTTTGCTGCTACGTCTACTTCCACAGCCTAAACCATTGACGGCGCTACCATCTGAAATATGGACCGACATATTCATGTTTTCTTTGGCATTGTCCCCTAATGACCAAAGATCGAAGGCTTGGTCTTGGTCTTTATTGACTATATGCAAAGCATTCCATGTGAGCAAAGGGACTCGGTGTGTTGCATGGTCCAATTGTTGAAGACATCGTACCTTGACCCAGGAAATTGTGCTTCCACAGCTATACTCCTCTATCCACATTCCCACCTTGAGGACACTGGAGGCATTTCACCACAAACTACACGTCTCTGACCAGAAGTGGGATTCCATCCGACGCATACCGTATTCCACGCCCGGACGATGGGTCCAAATCCTCGATCTCAGCGACCTGATATTCGAAAGCCAGGCACAGTCCTTGTTGCTCGACTCAGTATTAACTCGACTTTTCCCTTTGATACCTTCTCTCACAATACTATCCATGAATCCAGCGCTCATACTAAGCCGAAGGGCTTTGACTGCTTTGGGCCAACGAGAAGGCGCCGCCAACCTTCAGTCCCTTACTGGACTTTGTTATATTCCGCCGTTGGGCAACACACCCGATGATGACCCTTTTGTACAACTTATGAGAAACACTCCGAACCTCCGTACGTTGGTTTTGACAGGTCGTGGATTCGATCCTGCCGAACTTGAATTTGGTTATGGCGATACCTCCATCCTTCCGGACCCGGCTACTTTTTGCCCTTTATTGCTTCCAAAACTGCAAACGTTATCACTCCTATCTATGCATTCCTCACCTCTCATGTTCGCCCTTCTAGAATCTCAGCTTCCCAGCTTAAAGAAGTTGACGGTGACACCGTACGATGACATTCAATATCCTACATCTATTTCGTCACACTTTATCACCAAACACAGCGCTAACCTCACATCTTTGCTTCTTTTTACACCGAAATCTTGGCCTACACGACTACACCCATCACCTGCTGATATCCTGGCCCATGCCCCTAATTTAAATCATCTGTCGCTGGAAAACCCATTACCTTCATTAATATTGACGGAGAAACATCGTCTTAGAATATTATCCATTCCTCGACCCACAGATAGTTTCTGGAGAGTATTCGAACACATTCTCTCTAACCTCCCGAATCTGGTTGCTCTGCACATACGAGATGTGCGTTGGCTCAGAAAAGGAATATCTAGCATGGCTCAAGGAGCAGGCGTCCAAGGAGAAATGCGAGAATGGAAACGTCGCCTCGGGCGCAGAAGGATCCGACTATTTGACGCAGACTGGAACGAAGACGTCTGAAACTAATCGAATTTAACCCATCCCCACTCAGCTCGGTTTTGTGTATTATTCATCTGTACTTGTAAATGCCATTTTCGATACTTTTTTTAGTTCCCGGATCCCCACTCCCTCATTTGCATCCAACATTCGAATTTATTTTCCCTTGCTTATATTTACGATATTAGTCAGCTTGATAATCTCGGGTCATATCACTTGGAGCAAACTTGTAGCTCTTATGGGACTACATAAGTTACCTTGACCTTTGTCTGTACGCGTATATATTACAAGGCATGCACCTCGCTTCGCTCCGGCATCAAAATAAAGAAAGAAAGGTATGCAGAGACGACACTGAAGCATGATGATATCTGGAAAATAGTTCCAAATTTGGTGAGGTAGAATGGAGAGATGGAGGACAAAGGATGGAATATGGCGAGAGCAATAAAAATACATTATCAAAACGAGAAAATGAGCGAAAAGAACAATAAGATTTACCAAAAGAGGGGCGAAAACAAACAGGTACATACGAACTCTTAATAGTATAGTAGTAATTCACGCCCTTCAAACTTTACTACTAGGCAAAATTCATCATGGCCACATCCACAGCTTCATTCTACTTGATTGTTGCGTTCGGTTCATCTCTTTTCTCTGGTAACCCAGCCGCAGTCGTGTTTCTAGATACCCAAACATACCCTACCGAAACCTATGCCAACATTGCGATCACTCTCAACCAACCGATGGCTGCCTTCGTCTCTCCTACTAATTTATCCAGCGAGGAAAGTGGTGTAATCGTTCGTTCTGTGCGTTTCTTCGCTCCTAATGGGATGGAAATCCAAATTTGTGGCCATGCAACGCTTGCAATCGGTAAAGCGTTATTTGAGATGCCCGATATTGCTCGATCCAACGTGCACACGATCCTGTTGAAGAACCCGTACGGCCATACCTTGAAAATTTCACAATTGGATGGCGGGTTTTTCCAAATCCGACTACCCAGCACCATTCCGGGAACCATCCCGGATGCTGAAAAGGTACGATTGAAGGCCTTTGTGGACGAAGCTTTTGGAAAGGATGTCGCTGTTGTAGACATTAAAAATGGAGGAGACACTTACAAGGAATGTATGTTGAAGATAACTCAAAGGTTCAGAATGACTTGACAGTATTTTCTAGATGTACTCGTAGAGTTGGACGCTTGTGAGGACCTAGCAGAGACTGCTATTAACGCACAAGCTCTGGTACATTTCCTTTTTGTCCTTTTCTTTTTGCAACATGACTATGTCTAACTGTAACGCACTCAAAGCTAAATAACGGGTTTAGGGTTACCATTTTCACCAGGGCTTCTTCCAATCCCGAGGAAATGTGCATCTCGCGCATATTTGCTCCACGCCAAATGGCTCCTCCGAGCGAAGATCCTGTATGCGGCTCAGCCCACGCCGTCATGGCTCCTTACTGGTACACGAAAAGAGGGATAGCGCCTGGACATGAAATTAATGCAAAGCAAGTTAGCGCGCGCGGCGGTGATTTGAAGGTGGTTTGGGAAAAATCTGATAATACGGTCAAATTGGCAGGACAGTGTGCAATTATAGTCTCGGGACATTTGAATATATGAATACGTATCAACGTGTTAACGGGGATATTTGGTAGACGATTTTTATATTCTAATACTCGTGGGTAAAAAAAGTGATCACGGATTATGTAATCGGCCAATAATTCCCTTCGTTGTCTCGTTCTTCAATCCCTTTTAGCACAGTCAGTTCCTTCTCTATTTCTTCACAATTTGACACAGTAGTAGACATAGTTATACATAGTAAAATTCTAAAATTAATATGGTGTATATCCTCCCCTAGCTTGAGAAATGGCGGCCACACAGTTTGGCATACTGTAAGTCTGTTTGTTAATATCATCTATGTCTAGCTGCTCCCATGGAGTATGAACAGCTGGTTTGAGGCCATCAGCAGTGGTGGGCTGAGGTGTCATTGCTCGTATGATGGTTTTTAGCTCGTGCCAAACAGGTTCAATAGGTAAAAGATCTGGTGAATTAGGGGGTAGAATAAACTAGTGGGTTATTATGGTCTTCAAACCATTTCTTTGTCTGTTTTCTTGTGTGACACGAGATAATAATATGCTGGAAATGTACTCTGCTACGCTCCTTTGTCATTTATGCATAAAACCCCTTCAAAACACCCTCGGAGAAACCAGGGAATCAACAAGACGCGACGCGACCGAGACATGTTAAATATTACATAATCCGTGATCACTTTTTTTACCCACGAGTACTCATAAAATCGCTTCTGCTTCGCCCTGGATACTTATGGCTCTCTTATACTTCAAGCGGGACGGGCGAAGACCAAAGACAGACAGACCGATAGGCTGCTACTGGTAGATCTACATTCTAATGCTTAATTGTGAATTCTATATTATTTATCTGTACTTGTAACTGCCCTTTTCTATACTGTTTTTTTTTAGTTCCCGAATCCCCACTCTCTCATTTGCACCCAATATTCGAATTTATTTTACAGCCGAGTCGGAGCTGTAAGGCTGCCGCCTCACAGCCCTGCTTGCGCATGTTTGACGACACGCATATACATGCGCGTCGCCCCTTTTTTTCTTTCTTTAGCATACGCTCACCTTCTTTGGCTTTCTTTCTGTACTCAACACGACGCGTCTTGGTCCTGTTCTTTCTGGTTCCTCCTCATTTGAGTGTTTTCCGTCTGTCAAACGACGGGGGTTTTCCACGAGCCCATCGTCTTCCCTTGCTTATATTTATGACATTAGTCAGCTTGATAATCTCGAGTCATATCGCTTGTAGCTCTTATGGCACTATATAAGTTATCTTGACCTTTGTCTGTATGCGTATATGTTTTTCACACCCTTCAAACTTTTCTACTAGGCAAAATTCATCATGGCCACATCCACAGCTCCATTTTACCTGATTACTGCGTTCGGTTCGTCTCTTTTCTCTGGTAACCCAGCTGCAGTTGTGTTTCTAGATACCCAAACATACCCTACCGAAACCTATGCCAAAATCGCGATCACTCTCAACCAACCGATGGCTGCCTTCGTCTCTCCTACTAATTTATCCAGCGAGGAAAGTGGTGTAATCGTTCGTTCTGTGCGTTTCTTCGTTCCCAGTGGGAAGGAAATTCGAATTTGTGGCCATGCAACGCTTGCTATCGGTAAAGCATTATTTGAGATGCCCGATATTGCTCAAGCCAACGTGCATACGATCCTGTTGAAGAACCCGTACGGCCATACCTTAAAATTTTCACAATTGGATGGCGGGTTTTTCCAAATCCAACTACCCGGCGCCATTCCGGGAACCATCTCGGATGCTGAAAAGGCACGATTGAAGGCCTTTGTGGACGAAGCTTTTGGAAAGGATGTCGCTATTGTAGACATTAAAAATGGAGGAGACATTTACAAGGAATGTAAGTTGAAGATAAGTCAAAGGTTCGTTTTTGCGGAAGCTGACTTGACGGTATTTTCTAGATGTACTCGTGGAGTTGGACGCTTGTGAGGACCTTGCCGGGAATGCTATTAACGCACAAGCTCTGGTACATTTCCTTTTTGTCCTTTTTCTTTGCAACATGACTATGTCTAATTGTGACGCACTCAAAGCTAAATAACGGGTTTTCCGTTAATATTTTCACCAGGGCTTCTTCCAATCCCGAGGAAATGTTCATCTCGCGCATGTTTGCTCCAAGCGAAATAGCTCCTCCGAGCGAAGATCATGTGTGCGGCTCAGCCCACGCCATCATGGCTCCTTACTGGTACACGAAGAGAGGAATAGCGCCTGGACATGAAATTAATGCAAAGCAAGTCAGCGCGCGCGGCGGTGATTTGAAGGTAGTTTGGGAAAAATCTGATAATACGGTCAAGTTGGCAGGACAGTGTGCACTTATTGTCTCGGGAAATTTGAATATATGAATACATATTACTGCATAATGTGTTAACAGGGGATATAATTAGACGATTTATTTTTTATACTCATAAAATCGCTTCCGAGTCTACTCCGCTCTGACAACTTGTAACTTTCTTACTGCGAGCGGGACGGGCAAAGACCAAAGACAGACAGACCGATCTCCCGAAAGCTTTCTCGTCGTGCTCCTGCTACTGGTAGATCTACATTCTAATTCTTAATCGCGAATTCTGTCTCCATTTTCTGCATAGCCGTGTTAACTTCGCCTTCCAAATCATAATCCCATACAGGCTCCCACATTCCCGTGAGATGTTCACGCATCTCCTCAATACTATAGTGACCTGGTCCGTAATTATCATATATCTTGCCCATTTTAATGCTGCGCTCAAGGACCATATTTGCACGAGTCACTCGGAGCGTGTTGTATATCTCGAGCACAGACTGCAAATTGCCATATCGTCAGAACCAGCTGTAATATCGAAAGCAGAGAGTTGCACGAACGTTCAGGTTATTTTTGTTAGTATGCGGATGCGCAAGAAGCCGACAGAGAGCGTATACATCCTCGAAACCTTGACCCACTCCGGCGCCTAAGTGTGGGAGCATGGCATGTGCCTGGTTGGAAGATAAGATAAAGATAAGCGCCACACAGAGTAGCTTGATATGAGATATTATATTTACCGCATCTCCAATCAGCACCACACAGTCTTTGGCGAATGATTCCAGAGGCGGGTGGATGGTATGAATTGACCATCTGCTGGGATCTTTGAGATGGCGTACTATGGTCATGGCGTCGCCTCCCCAGCCTTTGTATCCATCGACGAGCTCTTGCAACGGCCTGGGTTCTACCCAAGGACTCTGAGAACGTTCCGGAAGGAAGCCCTTGTTACTTTCTTCAAGATTGCGGAATGCAACAACGTTCAGCTTTCAAAGACGTGAGAAGACGTCGCAATGAATAGAATTAATCAAGTAAATTCACCACTTTACCGCCTTCTACAGGAAAAGTGATCATATGCTACGTCCCATGGCTCGATGAACATTTGAACGAAACAGAAGCGGAGTGCCCACCTTTCCTATCCCGACCCAACAATGAGGGCGCTCATCAACTGGGGCTTTTACGCCAGCCGATTTCAGTTTGTCCACTGGAACCAATCCTCGATAGGCGTACGTGCCAGAAAATCGCAGGTTATCTTCAACGGCGTCGCTCGCGACGACCTTGCGAGTAACGCTCTTTATTCCATCCGCACCAATCACCAAATCCGCCTCATGGGTACTGCCATCGGTAAATCGAAGTGATTGTCTACCAGACGGTAATCGTAGCACTGATGTGCACCGTTTGTGAAATTGGATGCACTTTGGATCCAACAATGGTGTAAGCGCCTCTAGGTACGCTGGGCTGTACGTGTAAAGGCAGGGCCATGGTTACTTGTATGCAAGCCGATAGGTCGATAAATATACTCCCACCGGTATATTCCAAGCCCCTCACTGTTGCGCCCGCCCCCAGAAGATTCGATATACTGCGCAAATACATTTAGTCGCCAAGTAAATGTAATAAAGAGATGGGGAAAGCCATACATCGAAGATGTTCTCGTCGTTCTCAGCACCAGCCAAAAAAGAAAATAAGAATAGTGTTGGCTCTGATTGCTGCGCCCTGGTGAGAACTGCTTTCAAAAGCCCGAGACCATCCAAGGCACGAATAGCATTAAGACCTAAGTTTTTCATGGGGTGTTTACTCCACTTTCTTCCAGTTGAAAGATGTGCAAAATACTTACTAAGGCCAACGCCTGCACCGACTTCTCCGAATTCCGACTAGAGATTAACTAAGTAAACAAATTTAAGAAATCTGTAAGTGAGAACCTTACTGCTGCTTCAAAGACATGTACTTTCAAGCCAGCGTTCTTCAGTCCAATGGCACTGATGAGTAAGGAACTCAGTCAACACCGGGTAAAGGTCAAAAAAATAAATTTACCATGCCAATCCACACATACCACCTCCTATTATGGCGACATCAAAATCTTTAGCCATATGTAATTTTCGCTTCTCGAAGAGGGCTTAGTATCAATTTACGAGGTTATTTTTCTACGAGGACTCCACCTTCTAACGTCCACACTTTATAACTGGACGGATACACGGATACTTCTAGTGGCTGTCAGCCTCATCACATAAAAGACTGGCCCGATATAACGAAACTGTATGTTCCATTGTATAAATAGATAGCAGATCCTGTGTGATCAGGCAGAGTATGAATAGGCCTTATGGCGAAGTTCTGGTCAAAAAGAAGCCCCCCAAAGAACCAAAACTTGGCGCCATCTTGGTAGGTTTGTTCCAGGACGATGGAGTATCAACAAGGGAGAAATGGCTCCATTGCGAATACGGTTGTAGGGGAACTTCAAGTCTAAAAATGGTTGGCCAAATATAGCATCGTGGGAAACCGGTACATTCGGTTCAATCCTTAGGCTTGGTTGTCATCCAACTATACAGTGCTCTCAAATGACGCCCCTGTTGTTTTCCACCTTTGAAGTCACAACACAAGCATTTTATAGATCAGCTTTATCCTATGCTATCGTAAACCTCAAACCCATCGTTCCTGGCCGTAAGCTTCAGCGCACCGTTCATGTCAACGCTTGCGAGGAGCTACTATGTGCTTATCGATAGCTTTCGCCTAGATGTCCTCGTCGTACCGAATCGACGCGTCCCCAGGTTGTCAGACCTCGATGGTAGTTTTCAACCTATGCCAGTATGTTAGAAAGTTGCGTGACTTGTTTGGATTCCTTTAGATCAAGAGCTTGCCAACTTGATGGGCTCCATTAAGCGAGTCGGAGACGTTATTCAGAAGGTTTACGGGGCGGATGCGTTGACTATTGCTTGCCAGGTGTGTACTGGTTGAATACAATCCTAATAAATCGCCCATTGACCCATTCATCCAGGATGGTAAAGCAGCTGGCCAGTCGGTCCCGCATGTCCACTTCCATCTTCTTCCTCGCAAATCCCAGGGAGACCCCTTCGCCGACAAAAATGACGAGATCTACCCGGTATTGGAGAGTAATGAAGGAACACTGTCTTCCGAACTCCAGAAAATAGCGACTGCCTCCTTCTCCAATCATTTGAAAGTGGATGCAGATGAAGACCGAAAGCCGCGTTCACTTCAAGAAATGGAGGAAGAAGCTAATCATTTGAAGACCTTCTTCGACAATACTACTTCTTGATGTTTCCTATACCCTAAATTTCATATAATCATTCGTTAGAGCCTGCGGTGTTCGCCTCCCGTTGACATCTGTAAGCTTCTTCCAGCCATTTTCAACATATTTTGGATTGGAGCGAACCGAGGATGGTGAAGGATAGGCGTCCAATCTCCATATAAAACCACATTACGGAGGGCAGGCAAACGCGGTCCACAGTATAGCGCAAAATGATGTTCTATTAGCTTCCAAACGGTACCTCCATCGGCAAGTAATGGATTGATATGAGAGTGGATGCCAATTGAGACTAGGTGCTCGTGAACATCCGACCCCATGGCGGGGCTAGCGAAGAAAAAGTAGTAGTTCAGTTCCCTGAGATTGGGACAGCCCTTTAAACATAGTGAAAGCTCGTCAGTCATTAAGAAGCGGACATGCTTCCCAAGTTCAACGACTTTGAGCTGAGGTCCAAATGCATCCCATATCTCTTGAAGTCCGTCTTTGATTGGAGGTGAGTCAAGGATAAGGTGGGTTAGTGATGGTAATGACCAGCGCAAATTTATTTGTCGGATGAGTAACCCGCTTCTGATGTGTAAACGGAGTGTCTCGAGTTTAGGAAGGACGAGTGGCTCTGGTTCCATACAGACATGATTTGGGCCTACGACACCGCCTATGAAGAGATACCGAATGTTGGGTGAGCTCCGCAGGACCGAACCGAGTGAATTAATGCCTCCCGAACGTTCGGCCTCGTTATGATGCCACCACTCAAGTCGTTTGAGTGACGGCAGAGAAATATTGGTCGCTTCCCAATCAAAAGAAAGACCGTCAAGTATCGAATGCTGCGGCCGAAGGAGGGTGTGTAAATGGGGACATAATTCAAGTATGCCGACTGATTGAAGTTGCTTGGATTGTCCAGGTGGACCCGTCACTGTACTTTGATATGGCAGGACCACACGATATACCTATATGAAATAAGAAAAAACATACGTTTTGTAGCTACATAGCGACGCAGTCATGGATGATAAACCAACCATTTCTCCGTAGCGCCTAGCAGAATCGCGAAATTGTTCATGTCGCTCTAAAACCATCTGGAGCACATGCATGCCACGTTTTATCTTAATGTCGGTGTACAGCGCTTGGAGTGTCCATCTTCTCCATGTACGGCAGACCTGCGATAACGCTAGTCTGACCTGCAAGTTTGGATCGCGGTTGTTGTCTGGGATTTGCTGAAAGGGAGCTGACTCGTCGAACGAGATGTTATGATTATGGGTTGCCCAGTCGAATATTTCGAGCCATACTTCGACTGGAAGCAGTGCGTGGTTGAGCATAAGAAGTTATGATAGGTTGAGAAAGTGGGAGATGACTAATGGCCAACGTAAATCTTATCTTATCTGCTGACCCTACTTCTTTGTCTTCTGCCAGCGTGGTGCATTTCTTTCTGTCTCTTCTTGCACATGCTCCTCCCTTCCTTTTGCGGGCTGGCGCATCAATACCCACCTCAACTGAATACCACTTGTATATGCTACTAATTCTCAAAAAGGACTCAATCCTGCATTTAAATGTTCTTTACCGACAGTTTCTTGCTGGTTGAACGACTATTTTTTCTTGGCTATTTTCTAGCCATCAATGGACTTGGATGCATCGTATACGGGCCTTATGGCGCCTAATAAGTCACTGTACAACCTCGGCGCTCGTATCATCTTTTTGAGTCATGCGGGCTACTCGATGATGCGATTGCCTTCGTCAATGAGCTTGGTGTGGCCCCAATATCTTCGCCTGAATACCAAGTCCTGCACTGTATACGTGGTACTCGACTTGCCAAGTATCCATGTTTCTTGGGCTCTTTCGCCATTTTGGACTTATAAAAAGGAGAGGTCGTTGAGCCTAATAATCACGAACCAGCTTGGTTTGACACTCCTCATCTACTGCACAACACCATGTTCTCAACACGGCGCTAATATTTGACTGTAGGACCAAGTGCCGCTACTGGTGTGGAGAACCTCAAGCTTGTCGCCACCATCACCAATACCGGTGCCGAGACCGTCGAAGTCTTGAACGACCCCCGCAGTCTACTCTCCAAGCGCCCATCGAACAAGTTCTCCATCACTGATGTCAAGGGTCGCAAGCCTGCTTTCACCGGTGTAAAGGTCAAGTACTCCCCTGAGGCTGCCGCCAAGCTCGGCGCCTACACTGTCCTCGCCCCAGGGACATCCATCTCCGTTACCCATGACTGTGAATTCTTTTGAAAATATTCTCTTTTTCCTTTCACATTTGTTCATTTTTCAAACCAACAGTGTCTGAGGGATATAACTTCACTTCTTCCGGCGTTGGTATCTATGACTTCGAGGCCGACAACACCTTCTACGTCGTCAAGGATAACAACGAAATCGCTGTTGTCCGGGCCCAAGAGTCTGCCGTGCTTACCGCCTCCATCACCGGCAACCTTGCTGTCGCCCGCCGCGAAGAATCTGGCCTTTCGAAGCGCGCCACCTTCGTTAGCTGCACGGCTGCCAGACAGACAACCCTCAACACTGCCATCGCATCCGCTGAGACTTATGCTGCCAATGCTTACAGGTGCGTCCTACTTTGATCGATCGTTGGGTTTATGCAAACAATAATCTTCTATTTAGCTACGTGAACGGGCTTTCAGTAGCCTCCACCAGATACACAACCTGGTTCGGTGCATACACCTCTGCGCGCAGGTCCACCGTCCTCTCTCACTTCAAGAACATCGACAGCAACAACTTCAGCAGCTTCACATACGACTGCTCCTGTACTGATTCATCCTATGCTTACGTCTACCCCTCCCAGTAAGTTCATTTACTCGTGCGCTTTGCTTACCAGAAAGCCGACAACATCCTCAGATTTGGCAAGATTTACCTCTGCAGTGCTTTCTGGAACGCCCCAAACACTGGTACTGACTCCAGGGTAAGAATATTCACTTTGCATTCCTCACTGACGACTAACAGCATTCATCCATATAGGCCGGAACTATCGTCCACGAATCTTCTCACTTCACCTCCAACGGTGGCACCGATGACTACGCTTACGGTCAAACCGCTGCTAAGAGTCGCGCCAACAGCTCTCCCGCCAAAGCTATCATGAACGCTGACAGCCACGAATACTTCGTCGAGAACAACCCTGCCCTCGCATAATTTATTGTATTTTTAATTGAGAAGGACTGCCAGTGGATACAAAGCCCACTCCGATTATAACATACCCATAAAAATGACGTACATTACGAAATGCAGATTACCCTCCAGACTGTACCGAACCGAATCCTTGTTGACAATTTTTCATCGCAATGCTCACGGAACCACTCCTGATATAGCAAATTTTGGCGGTTATACAGTCGCCTGTGCAAGGGGGAGTGCGAACGGAGCTCTTCCCTTGGAAGGTGTTGAAGGTCTATATATAAAAGTGTTCAAAAAGATGCCATGATGATAAAATTGAAAATCCACTAACGGTGACCAAGCTAGAGTCAGCTTCCATAGCTAAAGCAGTCGGTATTTTAGCGTTTAAGACGAAAGTCCGACGTGGTAGTGACGTACCTTCCGTGACTAGATGCCACCATGTTCCGTTGAGAGGATCGTTGGGACCCCATCCGGGTATATTGGCGCCATAAGCCTGGCGCGTACTGTACTCATAAGCAAAGGTAGGGCCAACAGCAATTTGGGAATCCAAGCCCGGGAAGGTGTTGACATCAGCTCGCCATCTAGGGGTAAGGAAAAAAGTTAGTACATCATATTATCCCTGTACAATGCACCATCACACGTACGTGTGGGCATCCATTACTTCAAACGTCTGTAAAACATCATTAAGCCCGTTTCACTCGTGACATGATAATATTGTAAGATTCTTACTGCGGAATCGACCTCATAAACTCTAAACCCAGAGTTAAGATTCGTTCCGGGTGTAATCGAGGGGCCCATCTAACGAGACAAAGATAAAAGCGGATTTTTGGGGACGTTCTCATGGTACATACCCATGAGTGAGCTACCGCGTCACCTGCAGTCATCGAAGTAGCATTATTTTGGTAGAAGATCTGTAAAATGGATATGGTTAAATTGAGACGGATGAATCTCAATCAGACACATACATTAATCTGGTCTTCGTGAGTACTTTCAACGAAATATGAGTATATGCAGTAGTTAGAAGAACGACTGGTACGCACTGTCCAAAGAAGATGCCTTCGGGGGCATTTATATTAACAAAACGTTTTGATTTTAATTGGGAAGGAGGACCAGGGCTTACCTGCAATCACATGTGGACTGAAGCGATCAACTCTGTAATAAATAAATAGGTCGGCTAATCTTCTAGGGTGATCATCGACGCGCCAATGACTTACATCTGGTAAACTAGATAAAAATAGTAAAATATAAGCACCCTAGAAACGACTTCATTAAAGAAACTTACATAGATTAGTGGGGTTCGTCAAAGGATTGGTTCCGTCCCATCCAGTAAGTACATGTCCCATGATCCAAACTGAATTAGAACAGGGTGGTCAATTTTCCACGGGTATATTATGACGATACAGATGACGACGATAAACTTGCCTTTGTCTCCTGAATCTTCTGCAGCCTGCAGCTCATCGGTAAGGAAACGAAGCATCCCGGATACATCAGGATTCGTCATGTTTATGTAGTTGAAGACGTTGGATCTGTGGTACCTTGAGAACGCTGCAGTAAAATATTAATCTGAAAGGAATCCTACCGATACCCTGGAGGCGCGTTGGTAGATAAGATATCATGTAGTTCGAAAGGATGAAACGGGACGTACACATATCGGTGTTCAAGGTAATTACACGAAGACCATCAACGCGCTTCACCATATAGGCTGCATAGTGTGCACGAGCCAAGTCCACCGCAGCTTCTGGGAGCCATTGCTCGTGTGCCCAGAGGCCAGCAACATGATCGTAATTCCAGCTAAATTGTTGCCCAAGGTCCCCGCCGAGAGAGTGTGGGGCGTCCGAGGCTCTGCAGTCAGGATGAGTACAAGGATAGCAAAAAGATCGCAAGGCTGAATGCATACACATTAACAGTGTCGTGGTTTCCTAATGCCGCGTATACAGGTCCACTCCCAAGCATTTTCTTGAAAAGATCATATAGAACGGTCTTGCACAAGTGTTAGGAGAGGCAACTTTGGCTTCGATCGGTACCTACTTACCTCTGTGTATTCGACATACGATCTAAAAGCAAGTCAGAAACTCCTTCACAATAAAATAGAAAAAGGTTTACCTAGAAAGCTGATTCTCTGGATCATGCGAAACCAAATCCCCTGTATATATCGTCCATGCAAAACCATTACCTTTCGTTCCGGTTAGGGCAGGAATAGCCTCGAGAACGGATATTCCGAGAGACAACGGTGTATCACTACACAAAAGGCATCAGTAAGCTAGCGGATTCATTGATGGTATGATATTCTTCTGTTCACCAGTGATATGCCCCATAGCGCGGTGCAGGCGACATAACTGTCTGTGGACTAGCAGCATTGTGTGCATTGGAGCGACAGCAAGTTCCAGAGGTGCAATTAGCTTCAGAGCCAGTCGCGTAGCCTATTGATTGAATTTGGACTCGGTCAACACCAATCAAACCCGGCGTAGTGTTAAAGAATATACGCACGTGGGTCCAGATGAAAGTCCGAGATATGCAGAACGTTCAACCTTTTCCCACTTCTCTTTTTGGGTGCTGGAAGGGGGTTTGGCTTTGGTTTCGCAAACCAACCAGTCAGATTAAGGGGTACAGTTGCCACAGCGGGGCACATGCTACTGAAGAACTGCTGACAAATAGCCTATAAAAAATGGAGTATGTAAATTTTGGACTCGGAATAGTGTGCGCTAAGCTCAAACATAAAAAGATCAATCGGTTCTACATACCTGACCGTCATAACCTCCGACATCTGCATTAGCGAGGACCTGGGTTAAAGCCGCTCCAGTACCGGTGGTT
The DNA here is from genome assembly GCA_964017145.1 of Agrocybe praecox. NCBI lineage: Eukaryota > Fungi > Basidiomycota > Agaricomycetes > Agaricales > Agrocybaceae > Agrocybe > Agrocybe praecox. Next base: position 3,444,969 of record OZ024840.1, read on the forward strand.
TGACCATATGTCAGCTCGCAGTTGCTGGAAAGCTTAAAAGCGTTGCAGAACTCGATGAAGAACGTTGGTCCTTTTGATGGGACTGCCAAAGAAACGAATTTGCCGACTTCGAGTATGGCTTGGCAACGTGCGCATTTATCTGTTGCAAAAAAGGGGTTGGTCGCGATAGACGATATTTGAGAAACTGCCTGGTCAAAAATGCGAGAAGGTGATGCTACTGGAGGTAGTGGGCGAACATCCGCCGTATCATTGAGTGGGAGATTGTTTGGGTCCGTAAGAGAAAGTGGATATGTTATGTGCTTCATAAAGTATGAGCGTGATGAAAATCATTGGTTTCTAGAGTTGATGTATCTGCCTTACATTTACGGGGTCAGAAATGACTGGTTGTGGTTGTGCAGAGGTCGCTGTTGGCTGGTTGTAGTACTTTGTGAACACAGATGTGGGGAAGGCGCCTGGTGCAGTAAATGTCGATGCCTGTATCGCGCCGGAAACGATGACTGGCGCAACAGCCCATACATACCAGAATAAGACCATGCCCAAGTTGAAACCAGGTTAAAGCAGAGAGTCAAGTGGACTACGCGACTTGAACGGTATATATATAACGATATTATGATCCAGTCTAAGTCGTTCCCATCGTTTCTTCTGCTTCGGGGTTAAGCATCTATAAATATCTTCTCAGCGCGAGGATGGACTAGAGAAATTTCACACAGACAAAATTTATAGAAGAGCGCCTTGTGATCATTTCCCATGACCAATAAAACCTGCTAGAGCTTTCGGCCAGCTTCAGGAGGTCGACGGTGTTGATTTACAGAAAGGGATCCGCCTCTCGGCTAAAGTTATGTCCAACAAGGTTTGCGCAGTTCTTGGACTTGATTAATTGTGTTTCCTAGTTTAACAAGGAAAAATAACCGTAGAGCGCTTAAACAAAATGAACATTGTGGTTGTTGGCAAAGGGACTTGACTGAACTTGAGCCAGTCTGCCGTGCCTGAAGTCAGTGACGTATGCACTTACATAATACTTTACCACGGCCGATACCGATCTTTATTCGGTGACGCGATCTCCCGAGCTCAATTAAACTGACGGCTTGCTGAAAAGTTCGGAGTTGGAGTTGAGAGTACCTCTACTCAAGTCTACTTATCGCACAATATGAAACGGCGGTCAGTTCGGGGTCATCATACACAACATTGACGCCACGTATGCTCGGACAGTAAAGTAGTCTAACCGTTGACAAAAATAAATGCCGCTGCAGAAAGAAATAGCTGGGAAATATGTCCCATAGTGACCGTCTTACGGTACTTTATTCCCGTATTTTATGTATGGTTGAACTTTGTTGTTGTTGTTCGTGATACAAGCCGAACGGTCTGACAAGAAGCGAGAATAACGAGCCATAAAGTGAAGGATTGTAATGGTAAAGACTAGGATGCCGGCATAGATGAGGACTGAGGCAGGTAAAATCATGAAAAGGAACAAAAATTGACAGGAAAAGGTGATCTCCAAATGGTTTTACGGTCGAAAAGAAAGAGTTCTCTCTGCACGGCGGCGTTACGCAGTATGCCGTCACCGATGGAACCGTAGTAGTATATAGTGCGTCGAGGACCGTGATCATTAATAAATATAATTTCCTGTAAAAATAAAAGACTGGAGGCATGTAAGCCCAAGGTAGAAAAGACGTAGAAGAACAACAAAGAGCGTTGAGCAGGCGATTTACCGACCAGCTGAAGGGAGCCCAAGACAGCATCCAATGCACCAACGAAGGTTACCGATGGACGACATCCATGCTTAACGGGCGGGTGAAGTGTAAAACGTTTGGGCGTCCGAAGAAGTCGACTGCAATGGTGATGACGATGCATCCGAAGGGTCTCTGTCTTCCTGATCTAAATCTCTTTTCTTGCCGCCGGTGGACTGCGGTTTGTGGGTAGCAGCCTCTGAAGCAGCGACTTCTTGGTGAGCCCTTGCTTTCTCCTCTGCGACCCTTCGCGACTCTGTCCAGAGGGCGAGTGTGTAGTCGTGCAGTGACCGGGTGTAAAGGACGAGCGGGTCGGTGGTTTCGTCTACGAGACCGTGAAGATTGGAGTCCGACATTTCGAGGAAGAAAAAAAAGGGTAGGCTGCTGATCGTGTATTGTGCAGGAAGAAAGAAAGCGGAGATGCGGATAAGTGATGTTATATAGTAAAATCAAACCCAGATCACATTACTTTGGGGAGAAGAGAGACGATAAACTCAAAAAAACATTTCACAACATTGCTTTGTATTCAGAGTCACTGGATCCTGGATGCGTGTCCTCTTGGGATTCTTTACAAGATTTCAGAGGACTTCTGAGTTTCTGAATCCAAACGGCGGTTGGATACACAGCACGCGGATCAAAATACGGGAATGGTGTCTATTATGACGTCAGATTCAGGGGCCGATTCATGAGTCTAGACCGCTCTGGATTTCATTTGGATTTCAAGTCTACAACCCTATCAATTACATACACTATCTCGAACCACGCCGCGTCGACGTAGATCTTCGTCCACTAACATCTTCCTTAGCACGCACATCCAGAGTCACTTGTAGATCATGGTACTTTTGCAGGTCAACAGCCTCTGACCGCGCAACACCCGCAGAGTCATTCGGCAGCCAGATAATCGGCGGCGGAGCAATCAGCTCAGGCGCGTACATGATCCCAGCCATATCTTCGGCGTGGTCTGTAAATGGCAGTGGGGGCAGCCGTGGGGGTGCGTCGGGATGTGTTCGTGCCGCGCGTTCTGTAGCAGTCAGATCATCCAGGGTTTCCGTTTCTGTAAATGGACGATCAGCAGGGACGATCTTCCAAAATAAAATGGAAACAAAACAAAACACCCACGCAGAGGTACAGCGCCTTTATATGTAGATGAAGAAGGCATCACGGCCAAGGTGATACTCATCATTTCAAGTACAGAAGCCATGGAGCCACGAGCCCGAGTATCAGGAAGACTGCTGCCATTGGATGTGTCTGTTTCCACGTTAATGTATCGGTCTGCGGTGGTCTCGAACGTGTCTAATGAATTTTGTGTGATTGGGCTCAATGACTTCCGTCCAGGGAGCTTTGTCTTCCAATGGGCATACGACTCCACAAAAATTATAACGAATACCCCACATCCGACGAGGATGCCGCCTTCAATCCAGAACCGCAGTGTCAAGACTATTAGTCCCAACAGGATAGGCTGGAATGAAAGAAGGGTTCCAAAGCGCCGAAGGAGCCATATTTGCAGAAGACCACCAGTTTGTGAGTGTGTACGAGCATATACATATCCGACCAAGAAGCGATGCGCTAGCACTGTATGTTAGTATGGAGAAACAAATCTCGATTCAACACCAAGAACATACCAATTAATGTAAGCAATACCAAAAGTACGACGGCCGGAGCCATAAGAGGAAAGATGAGGGAAAAAGTGGACGCAAAAACAATAGCAAGGGCACATGCCCCAATAGCATATGAAGGATCATATGTTCTGGGATACACAGCTAGAACAAATACTTGTCAAAAATGTATCATAATTAGACTGCAATCGAACATACCTCGGAAGCGCTGTCTAGGAGTAATAGCTTGTTTTTCGGCTCTTAGTACTCTCCACAGTCGCATTGGCTGTAGCATAAGAAGGGCGGGTAAAATAATAGCAATATTGATAACAATAGCAAGAGCGAGCACGGCCATATATACAGAGCCATTAGCAATTGACCTAGTCATATCCTGATCGGTGTTCAAGGCCTGCATTGCAAATAGGATAGCGCCAATTGCGATGAGCCAGACAGCACCGATAGCAGTCAAAACAAAGAAGGTGATTTTGAAGACGAGAAGCTGGTTGCCCGAGACGGATACACAACCGTGAATATTAGCCACCACTATGTGCACACGTTAGTCTTTCATTCGGGGCGAAAATAAAATAAAATAAAAGGACATACAGCGAATAACACCCAAGCCAAGAATGATAAAGAGAGTAGCAGCAACCGCGGGTGCAAAGACAGTCGCAACACCTGCTGCTATCGGGTTGGCCGTCACCAAAGGCAGGAGGAAAGGGATATAATGAGCAACATCAGGCGCCGATGCAAGGGAGAGGCCAACTGCTGCAGTCACTACAAAATCACAATCATCAGTCCACAACGGGCAATTTTTCAAAAACAAAAATAGAAACTCACAAGCAGCAGCAAGAATGACTGCCACCACACCAATAACAGCCCACATCACAGTTGAATCCATTCGACTCCTCTCATTCTGCAGGACGTCCCATCTGATATCCTCTTTCGCTCTGCCCTCGATCATCTGAATACCAGGGATATGCCTCAACCCTCTCCCAACCATCAACCACCCATTGACGCCCGTCCCAGCTGCAATATCATTATAACAATCCCGCTGGGCATCAGCGATTTCCGCATTGATGATTTTAAGCTTCGAGCGCCAATTTTGTATTTCCGAATAAACAACTCCAAGGTCTTGGAACCCAACGCCGTCTAGAGGTCGCACGAACGGCGCCGAGGGCTGCAGTCGAAGGTGGGGAGGAGGGACAGATTCAGGATCGACTTCGCGCTCATGGCGTAGAGGAAAAGTCTCCCGCCTCGTCGACGGAGGAGGGTTAGATTTCGGTGTTCGAGGACGCCGTAAAAATGACGAAGGGCCAGCTTGGTCGGGGGGTATACCGTTATAATCCGTCTCGGATTCGTCCGGATGCTCAGTTGATAAATCCACCCATTCTTCTTCGGCTCGTTCAGGTATCATCTGCACAACGCCGTGTTCGTCAACCTCCATATCGTCATATGACGTCAACCCGTAATTCGGCCCAAACAGTCGCGGATCAGGGATGTGCGGCAGCCAGCTTCCATGCCCTGCTACAGGCCCCAGCTCGCCGTCCTTCTCGACGCCAACGTGGCTGCCTAGAGGCAGTCGACCGTAAGCCACCGAGTTGCGATTCACCTCCATGAACCGGCTGCCTATGACTCGCGAGTTGATCGAGTCTGCGAGACTTTGATGGCGGTTCTCAACCCCTCCAGCTTCCGCGAACCTACCGCCGCTAACGCCTGATACACCCCGGAGTTTATAATACGATGATGGGGCTACGAAGGACGTAGGAGCAAGAGAGGACGCCGCGAATGCGCGGTTTCTGTGTCTTCGTCCGCGGGTTTGTCGCTGTTGTGGTACAAGAGGTAAAGGTCGACTGATGTATGGTCTACTGGGGTCGGCCGGTGGGGGAGGAGGGACAAAGTCTAATATGGATGGATCGGGGGTGGTTACGCGGAAAGAGCTAATGTATTTTGTTTCTGAAATTTCAAGGTTTTCTAGAATCTCGTCGCGCTCGTCTATGAGCAAGGCCAGACGATGGGTATCACTGGGAATGTTCCCGAGTTAGGTTAGAGTCACTTTCACGAAGCTTGTAAACTCACCCGATAGAAAATAGACTTTGGATGTCAACCTCTGCATTGTTCGGGGTATCATCTGCTCGATTAAGCGGCTGTTCTTCCTCTCGTCTCCTGGTTCTCTTTTCTCCATTCCGTGCGCGAGCACCATTACCATTAGCATTTCTACTCCCTGACTCGTTCAGTGTAGAGCTCAAACCAATCTTCACCAGATAGTCCTTGAGCTGTTTCTCGCCCCACAACCTAAATCCAGGTGCAGACCTCGCACTCAGCCATGCCAGATCCTTTCCTTCGCACTTGTACTCCAACCATCGCTGTCTGTAGGCCACAACTTTGTTAAATTCTTTGATGATCTTTATTAGCGGCGGTAAAAGTCCAAGAAGGATGGTCAGGGCTGTGAGTATGATGATGCGAATGTGTGCATTGAAAGGGTCAGGCCTAGAAAGGATTTCTCTTCGGAATATGTTCGAACCGTCCATTTTAGTTAGGTGGCTGATGTCAATTAACCTTAAAAGCCGAAGTAGGCTAAGGTTGTTGAGAGTGGAATAGCTACCTTCAAAGGCGGCACCGGAAGGAGAGCTGAGGGTACCAGGTGGAGAAATAAAGCCTTGAGAAAGGACATCCGACGGAAGGTCTCCGATACATGGTGTATTGACGAGATAAAGAGGGAGAGCCCCGGCCAACGCAAGGAATGACCAGCCAAGAACGATCATTAAGGTAACCCATAGCGTGCGCTGGCTTAACTCTTCGTCAGACGGGAAAAGTATGGCGTCCTGTGCAGCTGAACGACCAGCCTCTGAGAGGTCGGAAGGAACATCAGGAATCAGGGGGACCTTTGGAAACAGGAAAGCAAAGAATGAAGATCCAAGTGGTCGTGGACGAAGGCTAAAGAAAAATTATCAGTACGTTCGATTGTTTTATCAAAGCTTTAAAGCTTACTCTTGTTGAACGAACCATTCCCGCAGCGCGTAAATTTGACGAAAACGCGGTCTTAATATGGCGAATATAATCTGGTCGAACCACAAAAGTTAGGAAATTGATAACCGTGATAGGCTGGAATCATACGCACCCATAGTATCAGACCGATCCCACTGGGCACTATGAGCACGGATAGTATACCAGTGGCCGCTGAATCAAGCCCACTCCCTGCACATACCCCTCCCGAAATAGATTGAATTGCGGACGACGACGACGTACTAAACGCTGCAGACGCGGTTGATGATATAGACAATGTCGACAAAGACATAGTTGGGTCGTTGGATAATGTGGATGAAGGTAGTAGGGATGTCTCTTGGGAGATAATTGTGTCAGAATAATAAGTAAGAGTCGCATTCAGCTGCGTAACTGTCGCAACAGGAAAGAAGGAAGTAGAGACGAGAGTAGTGACTACTTCTCCGGAACTCGATAAGGCAGGGGAGGAAGGTATCGCTAATGAAGACGGAGGGGGGGTGGAAATAGACGAGGGCCAGTTATTATCATTGTCGTTTATGTCGTATCGTGGTCGTAAAGGATATAGAATGTCATGAGAAATAGACAGCATAACGACCTAAGTCGCAGTCAAGGGTATAAGTACAGTAGGAAGAACACTAAAGGCGTGTTAACAATTTCGAACCAAAGAATCAACATTTCCCGAAAAGGAAACCAACCTTTACGTTTTTGATCTATCCTCCTTGGAGCGCGACTTGGACGCGACGAGCAGCGGAAAACTAATGTTTATAGGTAGGGTTACTAGAGGATAGATAGATGGTCGGGAAAAAGGAACTCAGTACGTACTACGCCCCGTGTGTGTGCTATTCTGGAGCGGCACGTTGTCTCCCAGGAAACTTAAGTTTTCGGGAGCAGTAACAAGTCGGTCTAATTGTATGTAAATCCTTGGTAAATCCTCCCAACAAAGCTCAGGTTGGCATAGATATTGGCTTCCAAAAGAGCAACAAAGACAAGGACCTTTCCTCATTGCTTACCGACCACCCTGAGAAATGACGTAAAGCATGGCATACGCCCGATAACATATTCTGTTGATGTCAGATGGCGGATTAAGTGGAATACGTGGTTCACTCCCAGGCACACACAGAACGGGCAAGATTGCAAAATTCGAGGAGACAAATAGACTTATCCCATCCTTATCTAGTCACACGGTTAAATTCGAGAGTGAGTCTTCGCGCACACATATAGGCGTATTATCCAGTCTATTGCTCGATGAGATGCTGGTGGAACAGTGTGAAAAACGAAAACAATAAATCGCGGTAATAAATCGAGTCACGTGGTCAACGCAGTACACCGACGCTGCATACTCCTTTAAACTCTCCAACGACTTTATTGGTCTCGCCATGGCGAGCGTGTTACGACAGGTCAGTCAGTTATCAGCAAATACAGCTTAATCAAGTTGATATTGAATAGCAGTATAGCAAACAGCACCTCCAACTCTCCAACGCGCGCAGACAAATGCGCTCCTTAATTTGCTCAACCTCAATCAGCCTGTAGAAGCCCCTGCGGCAACCACTGGCAAGGGCAATGCAGGATTCAAGACCCCTCCAGTATCAGCCCCTCCAATATGGAAAATATTAGTGTTGGATCAACAAACCAAGGATGTTCTGGCGACCGTTCTGCGTGTTCAGGATCTACGTGACGCAGGGGTAACCCTCCACGTGTAGGTTTGGGGTTTATCTCAAGTGAACGACTATATTGACCAAATCACTACAGACAACTTCATTCATTGCGTCCCGCTCTTCCTGATGTCCCAGCTGTCTATTTTGTCTCCCCGACGTTGGAGAACGTCCGACGAATAGCGCAGGATTTGCAGAAATCCCTATACGAATCATTTCATCTCAACTTTGTCGAGCCTTTACCGCGTGCATTACTAGAAGAGCTTGCAGCGTCTGTAGCGCAGGATGGTACGGGAGAGCTGGTTGAACAGGTCCGTGGTACTTTATCTTTACGTTCCAGGATATTAAATACGTCAATGAATTAGGTTGTCGATCAATACCTATCTTTCATTGCGCCTTCACCGTCTCTCTTCTCACTTCTGCCACCTCCAGCACCAGCACCATCCACCGCCACAGGCACTACTGCTCAGTCCACTTCCACAGGACCTATCTCCTCATATACCATTCTCAACTCGCCTTCTTCCGCCGAGCAGCAGATAGAAGAGGAGATTGAACGGGTTGCCAATGGGTTGTTCAGCGCGGTTGCTACCACAGGTACGCATTAACGAATGACACCTTTCTTTCAAGAGTAACGATAATATCTTCAGGTCATGTACCGTATATCCGCGCGCCTAGGGGCAATGCCGCTGAAATGATTGCAAAGAAATTAGAGACCAAGATTCGAGATGCTATCCTTTCAGCAGGACGATCGACGTCTGGGATGACCTCACTATTCTCTCAAGACTCTACCGGTTTGTCAAATCTTCAGCGGCCTCGTACGTGTTCACCACCTGCACTGTTCTATTTCTAATAAGTACCCCCATCCGCATACAGTCCTCCTCATCCTAGACAGAAATATCGATCTAGTATCTGTTCTTGCACACGGTTGGACATACCAAGCTCTCGTATCCGACTGCCTAGACATCAAACTCAATCGCGTCACCGTAACCCAACAGCAAACCAAGAAATCCTACGACTTGGATTCTAAAGACTTTTTCTGGGCCCAAAACGCAGCCAACCCATTCCCTCAAGTAGCAGAGGAGATCGACACCGAGCTCAATAAGTATAAACAAGACGCTGCTGAGATTACGAGGAGCACGGGTGTCAGCGATGTTAATGATATTTCACAGTTGTATGTTATTATAATGCTGTTTGTATTTGAACTTTGCTGATTAGAACGTTGTTCTTGATACAGGGATCTCACGACCAATGCTGCACATCTGAAAACTGCCATCACACAATTACCTGAACTGACTGCTAGGAAGGCGACTTTGGATACCCATATGAACATCGCCACAGCACTCTTGGAACAGATCAAGAAACGTGCACTCGACGAGCTTTTCAGCACAGAAGAGGCCATAACGAAACAGGTAGGCACCTACCGCCACTTTCATCTCATTCAAATGTTCATTCATTCATTCTTGACCACCTTGTGAACAATAATGATACTAATATTAATGATCATCAACAGACAACCGCGAGCATCCTCGAATTCCTACGCGCCTCGAGACCAGACGGCGAACTCACTCCACTCGACAAACTCCGCCTCATCCTCGTCTTTTACCTCTCGGCACCAGACAACACGATAACCAAAGACGATGTCGCCGAGCTGGAGAAGGAGCTCAAATCCGCTGGCGCAGACGTCGCCGCGTTCGAATATGTGCGCAGGACTCGTGAGATTTCCCGGATGACTTCGAGTATCAGCTCAGGTGCGACTGGGACCTCGACGCCTTCGCTCGGCAGCGTGGCGAATCAGGGCGGAGAGTTGTTCAAGGGTTTCAGTGCTTTGGGTAATAGGGTAAGCTAACCAACCAACCCTCCTTGCACTCAAACTCATGTCTGACATACAATTTATATCAACGACCAACAGCTCACGAACCAGCTCAAAGATGGCCGATTCGATACCCTCATTTCCGGGGTGAAAAACTTTCTACCTACCAACAAGCTGTTCCCCGTCACCCGTCTGACAGAGGCCCTCATGGATTCATCTGCCGCATCCAACCAATCATTGGCAGAAACAGACGAGTACATCTTCCTCGACCCACGCGCACCGCGAAATGCCCATGGCGGTATGCCCGGTGCTCCAGGAAGCAGCGGAGTGAGTCGCGGAAAGCGCATGGCATTTGCGGAGGGTATGGTGTTCGTCGTTGGCGGCGCAGGCTATGTAGAATACGGCAATCTGGAAGAGTGGGCGGACAAGACGGGCAAACGAGTGACTTATGGCGGTACAGAGATCGTGGACCCTGGAGGTTTCGTTAAGATTCTAGAAAGCCTTGGAAAGTCGGGGTCGTCATAGTTAAATCTACGCAAAATAGCTTAAGATATTTGTTTCCTGTTTCGTTTAGCTGGATGAGTTAATGATAGTGGTTTAAAAATACATTGAGTTGTGATTAGTTGAGTATGGATATATTGTATACTATAGACCTAGATGACGAACAAATGGACAGCTTTTGGTTGGTCTATGAAAGTACATTTTCCATCCCACTACTTCTTTTGCTGCATCGACAAAATTTGAACAAGACGGATACTGTTGTTAAATGAACATTTTAGTAAGTGTCTCATCCAATAAACATAAGAACCACATACAAGATATTGATCATATCGAGCTCCAGACTGACAGATTCGTTAATAGGATCCGCCTTCATTACACCCTGCTCAGCCATGCGGGCATGCTTTAAAATCTTCTGAGTGCTGAAAGACAGTCAGTCATATGCGATGTCAGAATGTAGCACAATTAACTCACTCATAAAGGACAAAGCCTCCAAAGACAGCAAGACCACCGTAAAGCGAGAGGGACTCCGCAATAGCAAGGCTACGGAGACCCATTGGAAGAACCATGGGCGCCAAGGAACTGAGAGCGACTACCGTTACACCCGCTAAAAGAGGACCTCCGAGATTAAGGTACTTGTCATTGCTAAGATTATAAATTAGAGTCGAAAGACGGGCAAAAAAAAAAAGAGACGTACGTAGCAGTTGCACCGACATATGAGATTGCACCAACAACACCAACGGTATACAAGGCGGCTCGTGCTAGAATCGCAGGACTGAAGAAGAACAAAGGGCTAAGAGTTGCAGCTTGGCAGGCATTGAAACCCTAGATCACAAATGGTAGGTACTTGGATCGACTTAAAAGAGGGTGAGACTTACCAGCCAGAACAGATGCTTCTGGAGGGTCTTCTCTGGAGGTGTGTAGAGTGTACCCATCATCGTTCCGATACTTCCGACGAGACTGACACCAAGAACAACCCCTGGACAAAAGAGTAAAATGAGTTATGCAACGCAACGAAGTAAGTAGAGTCCTCCGTACAAGGATTAGCTGCCATGATACGGACCGCGAAGCCAGACTGGAAAAGACTTCGAGCAGCCAAGGCTGTAAGGGCCAATCCTCCGCCAGTATACATGAACGTGTCGTTTAGCAAGCTCCTCTCTGCACTAGTGAGGGAGTCCCTAGTCTCTCTGTTAAGGACTCCGTTGATGATAAAAACCGCACCAGCTACACCGGCCTAGGCTCTCATGAAAAACACGCAAAACGGATTTTGGATAGAATACATACAGCTGTAATTCCCAGTCGTTTCCAATCCAATCGTGTTTCCTGCTGCACTATGGGTCTATCGGTCATCAGGAACCTCTTCCATCCCGTGTTCTTCAATAACGATGATGTGGTCGGCGAACTGGATGCGGTCGGTCTCTTGTTAAACATATGGGAGAGGCCGCTGAATTGACGGTATGTTGACGCATTGGCTGGGGCTCTTCGTGCTGCGAGGAGAAGGATTGAGGGTTGGGTTGCAGGCCTGAGGGAGCAGGCAGATAGGCGCAACATGATGGTGGAGAGAAAGCAAGAGTTATGGGAATCGGAAAGCCAGACACAAGTGATAAATAATAACTAGGACGTTTACATAATAAACTAGACCGCCGGTGCACCGCGTCATGCATCCATTTAGCATCATGTCCACGTAAGTAAGTACTACTACTACAAAATGCTAGAAGATAATCAAAGTATGGCACAGCGGAAGAGCGTAATGTTATAAAGATAAGCAACAATAATATTTTAGGGGCCATCTTCGTTATTGCTATTGCTTGCCAGTGGCCTGGGCGGCTGCTTGTGATTGCTAAGAAAGGTAATAATATCAGAATCGGTCCAAGAAAAAATAAGGAAATACGCTCACAAGATAAGCCATTATTTGTTGGTATTGGGGGTTGTTTCCCGGAGGAGGTCCACCCATTGGTGCTCCCTGGGAAGCACCCATCATATGTGGAGGTGGAGACATACCAAACCCTTGGCCTCCTGGGGGCGCAGGGGGTCGCTGTTGTTGTTGTTGCTGCTGCTGCTGGGCAGATTGTAAGAGAGCAAGAATATTTGGGGGCAGATTGGCTAAAGCAGGATTTGAAAGGGGCGCGGCGGGGGGAGGGGCGCTGGCGGGAGGTGCCGTTGGTGCCCCGTAGGGGTTGGCCGGTGTCTGGTAAGCTGGAGCAGGAGGGTAATAAGCGTTTGGAGCAGGAGGCATTGATGACAGCTGTGGCATCGCCGGAGCGGCTGCTGGCGGAGGAGCGGGTGCTGGTTGTTTTAAAGCAGCCAGAAGCTAGGATTGACGATTAAATACTAACCTTGGTGCTGATTGAAAAAAATTAGCTTACCTGTTGTACTTTTCGTGCCTGTTCCAACCTATCATCGGTAGGCTATCATACATGCATTAGTGAATGTATAAAATAAATTTTCGACGGTGGATACTCACAGCTGCTGCAGGCGGAGGTGGTGGCGGACCACCATATCCACCACCATAGTTGGCAGGAGGAGGCCCGCCATATCCATTTGCACCACCGCTGTTGGGAGGAGGAGGAATTCCGCCATAACCGCGATTGTTATTGTTGTTGTTGTTGTTACCGTTGTTATTCCAGTACCGGTCTCCTCCGTATCCGCCCTGTCCTTGCCCTTGCCCCTGTCCTTGTCTGCCTCCTCGGTCATCATCGTATCGTCCACGGTTTCTGTAATCGCGGTCTTGACCCTGACGCCCGTAATCATTCCTACGATGATCACCGTCTTCGTCATCTCTGCCCCTTCCGCCTCCACCTCGTCCTCTCCCTCGACCTCTGTTACCACCTCCCCGCATGCCACCTCGGTCTTCCCAGTCTTTTCCTTCGCTATTATTGATATTAAGTAAATTATCGTGATAACATGCGCATTATAAAACATACCGATGATGACCTCCCGACATAGACTCATCCCAAGAAAAGACGATATCCATCAGTCCATCTTGCAATGGTTGGTGGCGAAGACGATCGTGTGCTTCCGTACAAGCGCGGATGTCATAGAATTCAACATAACGAGAGCTATGGTTTTATCAGTATAAATTGCAATTGTTCATTAATAAACACGGACTCGATGCGCTCCCCCACAGGCTTTATTGATTTGACGTCACCAAATTGTTGGAATTTTCGGCGCACTTCGTTGTCGTCGATAAGTTGACCGGAATTTGAGTTTCGTAGAGTGACTTGGATGATCCCTTGGAATTGCTACGTAAAAGATTACTTTATGCACCTTTTAAACTATAATAGTCGATTCTTACTTGATTTTTTTCACGGTCATTTCCTTTTTGGTCATCTCGGGGGAGTGAATAATGTACATCGATCTAGAGTAAAAAGACCTAATCAGGCTTAAATCTCATGAGAAGGCACACTTAAACTCACAGGCCGGCCACTAATCTCTGAACCCTGAAGACGATCTCGGGCCCTCTCTGCTGCTCGCAAGTCAAACTGACATGCACAGATACTTGGTCACAAAGGAAGCCTTCTAACAACACAAGAACTCACGTATGTGACAAAAACCATGCCTCGCGTGGAAATAAGATCAAAAAACGTTTTGATTTCACCATGTTCTTCAAATATTCGGCGGACATCGTCACTAGGAGTTTCATACTGATAAAATGTAACATTAGCATGCTTATTTCGCCTTCCGAGAAAACCCAAAATAAATATTGTGGACAGAATGGGGGCATAAAACTTATGATTCAAGGTCACTTGCCTTTATATTACGGATAAAGAGTGTACGGCAAGGTCTTTCCCGTTGGATACGTTCTTCAATTATTGAATCATGGACTTTGTCATCTCTTTCCTTCCTAATAGGACGCCGGTTCCGATCTTCGTCGTCAAAAGCTCCAGGCCCGTCTAACAAGATGAATAGGACAGATGTGAGAAACTTAACAAGAAAGCACAGAGAAAAACCAAGCAAGATAGGGGACGCAGCAAACGCGAAGCACGCGGAGAGGGCAACGCTTTGAAGTCTCAAGAGCCAATCGCTGGACACTCAGGGACAAGGACTTTCGCCGGTCTTTACGATTTTCCAGATTCACCATACTGAGGGCATCCGCGGATCATGTCAGAGGCAGCGGACAACTGTCCTTATGTCCTTACGCAGACATATGGATGAAAGTGTTCATGCACGGAAAGCTTTGCCAATTGCCGCGTGCCTCAAATTCGCAGAAACTGAGATGTTCTTCTCTCCTATCTTTTACTGTTTAAATTTAGTCTTAATTGTAGCGCACCTTCAAATTTAGGATAAACCTGGTTGTATCCGGCAGACTGAAGGTTCGCAGGAGGAAAACTGGCAGGCGTTGAATCTGCATAAGTGTTGTTTTGATAATAGGGCTGGGCGCTGGGGGGCGGAGGATGCTCGTAACTATTGTAGCCACTATAATCCCCTTGATGGGCTGCTTGGTCATAAACATTGTGGCCGTTCATGTTTTGATCAAAATTTGCGTATCCCCCACGACCTCTTGAAAAACCACCTCTTCCTCTGCCTGGTGGACCGCCTCTATCTGGGTAACGATGGACTCTATCTGGACCTGGGGAATTGTTACCCCGACGACCTGGGGAACCGTAAGGATGGTGTCGATTCATGTTTTTTTTCTTCTCAAAGACAGATCAATCAGAGTTGTGACGTGGAACTGCAAACAAGATCTTGGATGGGACGACGGCTGACTGAAAGCGGGCGACGAAGTCCTGCACGACTGAAGAGGGAATATGAGCTCAAAACTCAGAACTCAGGGCAAGTTGCAGACGAAGAATGGACAAGAAGAGGAGATGATGAGCGTCGAAAGCAAGGGAAGAGAAAAGGGAAAGAGCCACGGTATGACCAGCCGGGAAACGCCGAGCCTGGACAGGCTGCCGTATGGGGTCAGGCTGCGGTGCAAGCTTCGCCCTGCTAATACTTTGTTCTTAACTACCATGTCCAAACAATTCCAGTTCAAGCTCGTCCTTCTAGGTCAGTCTTAGCCGCTATATGATGCCGACACTATTTTAATTACTTGTCCTCCTAGGTGAATCTGCTGTCGGTAAATCAAGGTTGGTCTGACACCCCTGCGAGTCAAACTACGTCAGCTAATATCTGGCAAGTCTCGTTCTGCGGTTTGTGAAAGACCAGTTCGATGACTATCGTGAAAGCACAATTGGGGGTCAGCATTTACTCAATTGTCTACCTGAGCACTTATCTGACTTATTCAAAAGCTGCTTTTCTGACGCAGACAGTCACTCTTGACGATCAATCAACCGTGAAGTTCGAAATATGGTCCGTTACTCCGTTTCCTGTACCCACTCCACAGTTCTCATGTAAAGCAGGGATACAGCTGGCCAAGAGCGCTACAAGGTGTGTTGGGCAGCATTCTTATTTACAGAAAAAATGACACTGACTGGAGTCGTTCATCAGTCTCTAGTGCGTGCTGTGTTATATGCTTCGAGGTCATCTTTTCTCATCTTTGCGTCGTAGGCACCCATGTACTATCGCAACGCTAACTGCGCAGTCGTCGTATACGATATTACACAATCAGCGTCATTGGAGAAGGCCCGTACATGGATAAGAGAGCTCCAACGACAGGCTGATCCGTCAATAGTGATTGCCCTATGTGGGAACAAGTTGGATCTGGCCGCCCGTCGTCAAGTATCAGAAGAAGAAGCAAAGAAATACGCTGATGAAGAGGGCCTCATGTGGACAGAAACGAGTGCAAAGACCGGCGAGGGTGTTACAGAGATTTTCACTGCTATTGGTAAGTTTGCATCGCTCTTCTACAACCCAGTCCCTCTCAGTCATTCCATCTACAGCCCAGAAATTGCCTCTAACGGCACCTAGTGCTACACGGGCTGGGGCGGCACGCGCTGCGCCTGGCGGAAGGGCTGGCGTCGATCTGAATAAGCAAATTGGTTCCTCGGGCCAGCAAGAGGCTTGCAATTGTTAATTCTTTGTGCCACGTCCTTGGCTGTCGTTTTGTCCGTTTAGGACACCTTACTTTCGCCCATTTTGCTTCTCTTTGTAACGTATTAGCATACCTTCCTTGTCATGATTTTTCTTTCCCTTTTGGACGTTTTGGGATATACTATTTTTCATCACATGTGCCCAACATCTTTGTTTCTATGTGAATTTCTCCGCAAGCCTCGTAGGGTGCTAGCATCTTGTTTGATAAGATTTTCTACTACACTCGACACAACATCGTGCCAACTACATTTAATTTACAATTATAACATTTTACGCTGGTGCCTTGATCATATTAGTATGTACGTGTGTGGGTGACTGAGGAGAAATATATATATACATGGTCGTCTTCAAAACCCTGCTGCCTCTAATCCTTTTCGTATATCTGCATTCGCAACTTCTATTCGCTGAACTTCCTGACTCTTCGTCCAAAACCATTCCTCATCTCGGGGAGCACCTCGCAGTTGCATATCCATGAAGGCAGTAAGGGTGTCATTAGGGGCAATAGGGTATTTCCGTCCTTGGAATTTCAGCATGTTGCGGATGATTTCGTACGATCGTGCCCGTTGATAGAACAAGACCCTGCCATCATCTTCGGAGAATTTTCCTTTGGCTCGCAGGAGATCCGCAAGGTACATCGTAATGAATGGGACACAAGGGCCTTCCGTTTGTGTTAGCAATGCACGTTGGCCCGCAAAACCACCATCTGGCGTGCTATGTTGATGCAACGCATCCAACTGAGCTTGCCGCTTCACATGTACAAATGTTAGATGCAAATTGGTTAAGGCGGTGCTTGACAGTGCGACAGTAATTGCGCTCATTGACATAAAATTATTCAATGAACGGCATTTCTGTTTTCAATAAATAAATGGGCATGATCACAAATTGACACAGGTTCGATAGACGTACTTCTGCTACCCTTATCCAAAAGTCAACAATTTCCGCGCGTTTGAGAAGAACGTCAGTGACCAAGACGCTACTTTTAACCCAGCCAGCCAATTTGTCGTAGGTACTACAGAAGTCCAATAACTTGAGCACCTTTTCACCAGATTGCTCCCTCGCATATGACAGGCATTCTGGCGGGGTGATTTTGGCATATAGCGCGTGTTCATAGAGTGCAAGTTGTTCAGCAAGTGCAGAGGGGCTGAGCTTCAAAAGGTCATTCCTGTTGACCTTTGCCTTCCATGCTTTCTTCTGCTTCCCAGAAGTCGAAATGTCGGCAGGGAAAGCAAAAGTCTATTAACGCGTCGTCTATCAGCTGGTGCATGGCTTAGAAATCAACAAATTAATCTCACCAAACGTTCAATATCTTTGATGAGGGCATCAGCTGTTGAGTTATATGGATGTTTAAGGGTACTCAAAAAGTCTGTCAAACGCTGTGCGATATGTGGTTCTTCTTCCAGAAGAAGATAGTTCTCGAGCCAAAGTGCAAAAATTTCCAGTATCCGCCGGCGCACGGGTTCGCGAAGGTTTGTTTTCCAATCTTTATATTCAGGATCCGAGAGGGATTTAGGTGTCTTCATATTAAATCGGTCAACAAGCAATTCGAATAGTCGGTTTGCGGTCATAAATGTGCGAAATGTCGTTAGAAATATTTTGGTATAATTGGTATATTCAATCAGTTCTAGAGAAAATGAACAATGGTTTAGAGAAATGATTTGACATAGAATCATGGGTACTTACTCGTGGAATCAATCATCGTAGCATGTGTCGTTAACCTCTCAATGAGGGCGTGTATCGTAGCAGATCGTATATTGCCTCTTTCATCCGCGTCAATGTCCTTCTCGTGAAATAATTGCAGGTACCGAGGTTTGCCGCCCGGGGATTTAGGGAGGTCTTTATTTCTGTCAGTCTCTTTTTTCCTTTGAGGCCTTGAGATGGAGCGTAAAGAGCCAGAAGCAGAAATATTCAGCATTGATAATTTGTCAATCGCTTCCATATCTTTGGATTCGAGAAGCGAATTGGATTCTTTGTTTCTGTCGGTCTCCTTTTTCCTTTGCGGTCTCTCTTCTCTGTGACATCTTTGCATAGAGCGGAAAGACCTAGACATATTAGGTGTCGACAACTTCTCGATCGCTTCCACGTCTTGGGATTCAAGAAGCGAATTGAATCTCTTGAGTGTCGGATCATCGTTAACCATAAGAGGTCGACGCCTAATACTTCGCTTCTTCTTAATTAAATCTTCGTTAGAAGGCGGAGGCGTTGGGGGCGTCGGTTTATCTCGAGATGATGATGGTGGATATGGCATGGGTGAGGCCGGCGAGGGCGGCGCTCGAAGATAAACACGCTGTCGAGATATTTGTGGAAGGTCAGAGTTTCCAGAGGCCTCTTCCACTCTAGTCGGGTAATCGTCAAGAGAGGTTGGAGCAGGAGAAATGATCGTGCGTCTCTATCGACGAGCGTTAGCAATGAGTAGAAAGCTACAAACGACTAACTCACCATGTACACTCCATGTCCCTCAACAGAAGGTGACGTATTGGCAGAGTCTGTGTCAAACAAAGGGAGATTGATCTCGAAAGGAGCCGAGTCGTAAAGTCTTTCTGCCTCGAATTCTGCCACTCGGACCTCTTCGCGCACATTTCGAAGCTTTTTGGCCATTTCGTCCGATAACGGGATTACGAACGCCTGAGGTATCCATCCCACCACCTTACCATCCTCTGTCATAGCGGCCCACCAGCCTGTATCATCACGCTTGACAATGTCTAGTATTTGATTCTTCTTGAAGGGTAACAGGCCCTGCTCTCCTTGACCTGGATAGTCGTACATGCAAAGCACGGAGAAGATTACGCCATCTGGCATTTGACTCGTTGGCGATCCTGGCTCTTCGAGTGTAGTATTTAGTATGGGTGTCGATGAAGTGGGGGTGAAAAGGGAATCTGAAGATGTTTCGTAGGGTGAAGGGGTGATATGAAGGTGCAAAGACTGGCGCACAGCCTGAGAGTGTGTCAGGGCAGTCAAACTAGCCATAGCCATAAATAGGGTCGAAGCTAGATGTGCGAATAAGTCCCAGAAGAGACTGTCAGGTTCCGACGTTGATGCAACTGTTAAAGGGAGAGAAATAGAGAGAAATGTGAGAAATAGCTTGGTCCTTGCATCGGTGCTCAATAGAAATGTGACCAGTTGTCGTTCAGCGCAAGTTACTTGCAACCATCAAAAGCCGCCACATAATATTGCTGACGATAGTTAACCCCCGGCGCTATTTACATACGAAATAGATAAACATCATCTTTGCAGATTTAGATTTCCATCTATCTGGATTACTGAGAGAAAGGTGATGACATTTGTGACGGCAATTTTTCTTTTCATTTGATTTGACAATTGATTCAAACTAAAGAGAAATGCTAGTCTCTAATAAGAAAGACAGGGTACTCTGACTCCCCCGCCGGCGCTCTCTGCTGACCAGTCTCAGTACACCTGTCGTTGCTCAACAACCCTGTTGATGACGACAACAGTCGTCTGTTGTGATTCTCGGGACATGTGGAACACTTTCCTAGTTAGGCAACTTTGGATCATTTGCATATGTTGACCAGAAGCCTCGGCCACAGTCGTTCCTGGGCAAGACTCGGACTCGGAGCTCCTATTATTTACCTTGAACTTCTTTCGACGATAACCCAGCGGGATCTACATTGGTAATCCTGTTCGACATATACCAAGGCAAGAAGCAGTAACTATGCCATTATGTGTTTTCCTGATCTATCATGAACGGTGTTATCAGATGTCATTGATATGGAATTCCGCCAAAGCTAAGGTGAGGTCCTAACGAAGCTGCCATTGTTAAGAAGTGGAAGCAGACCCGCGACCTTCACTCTCAAGCATATGGCTCACGTCAATCTCCTCATTTAAAGGTTCAGCTCCGGTAATATGTGCCTCACAAAAACGCGTCGAATGACATTCACCAAGGCCGTCTTCTAGGCTTTCTGTTCAACGCCTGCGTACCCTTCAACAGAAAAAAGAAGCGCAAGCCAAGGCATCTCGCAGAGATATTGCAAGTCTGTTAGAAAGGGGGAAAACCGAAACGGCGCGCATCAAGGTGGAAACAAGTGCGTCGTCGTTCTGGCTATGATAACTGTACATGATGCCTGTAATGACCTTCATGTTATTGCAGTTATTAATGAGGACATTTATTTGGAGCTGCTCGAGCTGTTGGAACTGTACTGCGAACTTCTTCTCGCTAGGTTTGGTCTCCTGGACCAGAAGTAAACCCTATATGCATTTGATTCCATCGTACACCGCTGATTGATTTTGCAGCATGCGTACTCCGGACCCAGGTGAGCTAAATGCTGTCTTACGACTGATGGTGTATTTTAATGCTTTGGTTGAGCTATTGCTGAGGGCGTCTGCAGTGTTATTCACGCCGCCCCCAGAACCGAACTGAAAGGTATATTTCACCATCCATTTTCTGTCGCTCGACAGTCACTCACTCACTTTTTGCTAGAACTTCACATTCTACGCGATCTCCTCATGCACAAATTTGGCCGAGAATTTTCTTTGTCTGTCATGGAGAACCGTGATGGCTGCGTGAGCAATCGTGTAAGTTGAGGTCATCGCGATAAATCTGCTCCCCGATTAAAGAACGAGACTAATTACTCTTATCTTCTTCTTTCGTATAGGTAGTCAGCAAATTATCAGTGGCCACCCCTCCCCCAGTTTTAGTCGACGCTTATCTCCGAGAAATTGCCAAAGCATATGGGGTACCGTGGTCAACGCCTGATGAGCTAAGAAGCGCGAACCCAGATGAGGACGTCAAAGTGAGATATTTCCGAGCATACATGAACTACTGTGAGAGAATTATTGAAAATAATCACCCACGTCTTAGGAGTCTCTCGAAGACGACAACCCACCAAAGGCGTCGGACAAGAAGCAACAAGAAGAAGAAAAGGAAGACAAAGACAAAGACGGCAAAGATAGAGCGACGGAAAAAAGTCAAGATGGAAGCGCCACGACTGTGACGAAACCTACTGAAACCAAAGCATCATCTCCTTCTCCCGGTGAAGATGAATTCGACTTGCTTGCTAAGCGCTTCGCGGAGTTGAAGAGACGTTAATGAGCGTCGTGGCCTTAAGCTCTGAATGATCGGTTATTTATACTTCATTTTCTCTATGTAAGGTATTTATGGAAAGAGTATTCGTGAGGAATTTGTACACCTTAAACGCATATGCCTACGTACATACACCACTAGTCTGTCAAATCATATCGGCCTCAGAGATGATGTCAATATAAGTTGAGAATCGTTTCTCGGTTAATTACAAAATTCCCATTATATGAAAATGATTTACTGAGATTGATTGTATATACACATTTGAAAGAGATATCGGGAATCAAAGGCACAGAAGGTCTTGACGTCGGTATCAGATTATGAAGGCCAGGCGTCGATATAAAAAAACCGAGAGGATTAAGAGGGATTAATTTCAAGCACGTCCTATGGATACAAGAACTAGAAAAGGGGGACAAGACCGAATTCAGAGAGTGCAGCTGAACAGGTCATTTTGAAATTAAGTTTGAAAGAGGTTCTACGAACTTCATACTCTCGATGGTCGAGATACCCGGTGGGATCGGCAGAGTAAGTGTCCCCAAACAGAAGGGCAAAGATGCTCTTTATGCCTGACTTTGCGGGAGCACGGTAACTTTGACCAGAAGAACTATCGGCAGTTCAATACCCCTGGACCTCACATTAAATCCGCCTTTGATGGTTGAGAATAATGACTATCCAACGCAAATATGAACGTTGGTTTGAGCACCAGAGGAATTAGCCTTTCCTCCAGGCGCCCCCATTTTGAAACTTGTTTGTTATCCAAGGCACGCCTTGTGATCCTGTGGATGAAGAAAATAATTTAAGGGCACAATATAATCAGAACATGCGGTCAACAATACATACCGTAGCTAGCCTTTCGATACTGCCCTTCAGTAGACGTACGAAGCTGTTTTCCATCTTCCGATCGAAACATAACCGCGACAGGAGTAACTTGAACCGAGAACACGCAGGAAGCGGCATAAGTATGTTTATCCGATATGATATTCATTAGACGTGAAATAAGTGCCACAGACCAGAGACAAAGGTTCGATTGACAAGATACAATGGAGTAAACAGACGACCAGCGTGTTCATCAATTTGCCCGCAGTCTGCAAATAACTCGTGTAGAACATGTGGCCCTGCATAGACCAAATTTTGAGACATAGCTAGCCCGGGAAAATAGCAAAAAAGAAAAGGTAATGTCCTCGCATGAACTGAAGTGCTTTCGGACCAGGGATTGACTCAGGCTCCCTGAGTGGGTGGGTATCAGGGGGGCTAACTATAGCAAGCAGGCAGATGTCCGTGACTCCGTCCACGGTGTTATTGACTTAAGGGTTTAGATTTGTTTTCCATGAGATATAGAGAGCAGGACAGTCTCGAAAGCCTGTCCTTCGATCTTCTGGCAAGTTATAAAGAGAGATGCACGAGCTACCATGACCGTCCGATATAAGGCCGGCTAGAGCCGCATTTCTAATTCCGCTTGAAGCTCAAGACAGTTTAGACAGACAATCTTGAATAGCTACCTTACATGTAATAAAGACGGAAGGTGCTTGTTCAGCCTTCACTGCCACGTTTCGCCCTTCTTCGGAGCACCTGAAATATCCGCCGAATCCCACTCGCACGCTAGGTTCACCTAGTAGAGGGCTGGAAGATATAAATCTATGACTTTTGTCTCGCGTCTAGCTTATATCCTTACCCCGTATCATGGACATAGACACTGACTCTGAAGGGGATGATCGATCCGTCGTCTCTGAACTTGCATACAGCGAAAACGGGATCACCCAAAGCTCAGTTACATCTTATGAAAGACGCTCTGGATCTCCTGTATCTGTGGTATCTTTGACGGACTCGATGCAAGCACATATCTATCGGCAGGAATATGGAAGGAATATAAACAACTACTCAGATATGTATCGTCTACCCGCAGACGACGAGGAACTGGATCGTTTAGGTTCGTCTTGACTTTTTCGGTCTCTATACAAACATATCAATCATTCGTTCAGACAAGCAGCACACGATGTTCGTAGATATCATGGGCGGAAAGTATGTTCCGCCTATGACTTCCGTCATGGCAGATGACGTACCAGGAGAAGTCAAGGCATGCTTGGACATTGGCTGTGGTAGCGGAAGCTGGTAATTATGTGCACAATTGTTGGTTTGGCGCCATCCTAACAAGATGCTTAGGATTATGGATGTCGCGCGAGACTTTCCCCATTGCAGTGCGGTTGCAGTCGATCTCATACCAATGCAATCCCCGTATGTTCTTCGTTGCTTCATATTGTACCGCAAATTCATGATATTGTAGCACAATGCCTCCAAATATAAGGTAAATAACCCACCGCCGTTACCTCAATAATGCTGAAAGTTATTTTTAGGAGCGAGGTGGATGATGTCAACCTTGGATTAGAACACTTCTACGGGGATTTTAATGTTGTTCATACTCGCCTTATTTCATCGGGGGTGAGTGTATTCTTGCTCGCGTATACTTTTTCTTGAACTCTACACAATGTAGATCAAGGACTATCACCTCCTTGTTGATCAAATAGCCTTCGTTTTGAGACCCGGTGGCCTCATTGACATCTCTGAATTTGACTTCCACATATATGATAAGGACCACCGGAGAATTGAAGTAAGCACAGACGAATTTGGGCCTCCATGGTGGGCACGTTGGATGGGATGCATGAGAACAGCCATCAAAGATATCGGGGGCGATGTCGACGCTGCAACGCACTTACTCGACTGGGTGACGATCAACCCCTTATTCGAAGATGCTGTATATCGAGAATTCTGGTTACCTGTGGTCGCTCCGCCTCCATCCCCTGACGATTCTGAATTCGTAAATCGTTTTCATGCGAAAATGCAAGAAGATGTCAAAGTACGGTCAACTGTTGAACATGAATACTTATGATTCTAACTTTGTTACTCTTGTATCAGGCCTTTGCCCGCTCTGGCCGACCTTTACTGTTGGGAAGCGGACTTCCAGAAGAGCTGGTTCACGAACTGGAGAAGAACATGATGGTAGAGATAGCAGAACGGAAAGTTGCTCAATACACTCGGCTACAATGTGTTTACGCTCGGAAGAAAGTTAGGCGGTAACCTCGACGACTTCGCGTGCCCATCGCCTCTATAAATGAATCTTCACCGTATACAATCTATAATCTCCTGTGTTGTATACCATTTATTGTATATCTAAAAATAATTACATGATTAATCGAAATGGTTTGTAGTATAACTGAGTGGCTGTGCAATGTGCATCCATTAACTTTGGATCAATAAACTTGAACGTGAACTTTAACTGGCTATTTAGATCATTATTATCTATTTCACTCTGGAGGGAACACATGAAACCTTCCTTGCGAAATGGAGCCCAACATTGTTGACCAGATCGTCCATCCGGACGCGAACAACGCGTCCGCCATCTTGGAACGTCTACAACTCGCGTCTCCTCCAAAAGCCGCAGAGATCCACAACGATATCGAGAAACTTTTGCTGCTGCCACCCCCCTCTATTCCCCCGCAATGGCTCCCATCGTATCAAATGTTAGAAAATGCCTTTCATAGCTAATAAACGACACAGATATCTAATCGTATTACCCACTAGACATTGGGACCATAAGATAAATGTCCCCGACCTTTTGACATCAAAACCCGCACCTCCACCGACTGTCTTATCTTTTGTTCGATCTGGACTGGATGGAAAGGTTATTGGGTATATAGAGGTTAGAATCATGGGAGCTTTGCGTAAAACAAAGCACCGATTTATCCTCTTGCTAGACAGCATCAACTCGTCCTTCGGCTGGTTCTGCTTCCACTTCGCTCAGTCGTGCACCCGGACCCAGTAAAAACTTTGTTAGGGGGAAATCTGGGTATGTTCCTTTCTGGCCGGGAGGATTTGACGACCCTACCGAAGAGTCAGCAAGTGGCAAAACGAGTGGCAGTGGGATAAAAGGCTTCAGATCAGTGCCACCAGGGTTCGAGCGAGGCTTGCGACTACCAGGAGACCCAGTGGAGGATGAAGATCTAGTGGCTATTGAAGAAGGAATGGATGAGAGGTCTGATGCTGAGGATGAGGTATGTCCGCCTAATTCTCTCGCCTCCGACAGCTCAATCACCTTTTTTAGGACGCTAAAGGCGAAATTAACGAGGGGGAGCAGGAGGAGCAGCTGGACGAAACCAAAGACATCGATAACCTTCTGCCTACTTCGGTAAAGTTATATTAACTATCTATCAGCATTTTATTCAAAGTCCACAGCGTTCAAATCTACGACCAGTAGGAACGAAGAAACGGCGTATAAAACGACCACCTCAGAAACGTGACTGGGCCCATGTCATCGACGTTAATACACCATTAACCAACTTCCACGAGCTTGTACCAGAAATGGCCCACAAGGTTGGTTAGTTAATGATCCTGTGTAAAGGAGGTATTGATATGCGTTATTATAGTATCCCTTCGAGCTCGATACCTTCCAGAAACAAGCGGTCTATCATCTTGAAATGGGCGATTCAGTCTTCGTTGCGGCTCATACTTCCGCCGGTAAGACTGTTGTCGCCGAGTACGCCATAGCCTTAGCAGAAAAACATATGACAAGGTATGTGACGGGTTTCTTGAGTTGGACCGACGTTCACTAAACTTCTGTAGGGCTATTTATACCTCTCCGATTAAAGCACTTTCAAACCAGAAATTCCGTGACTTTAAACAGACTTTCACAGCATCGTCCGTTGGAATTCTGACGGGTGATGTCCAAATAAACCCTGAAGCTAGCTGCTTGATTATGACCACGGAAATTCTCCGCAGCATGTTGTATAAGGGTGCAGATTTAATTCGAGATGTAGAATTTGTTATCTTTGATGAAGTTCATTACGTGAATGATGCAGAGGTACGTGGCCTACTTTGTAGCACGAAAGAGACGAAAATGAGTGTATTTTAGAGAGGAGTCGTCTGGGAAGAAGTTATCATCATGTTGCCAGAGCATGTTAGCATCATTCTATTGTCCGCAACGGTCCCCAACACGAAAGAATTTGCAGATTGGGTTGGGTATGATAATTCATTGTAACCTTAATGTATATGGCTAATTTCATATGTAGGCGGACGAAGAAAAAAGACATCTACGTGATATCTACACCCCAGCGACCTGTCCCACTGGAGCATTACCTATACGCAGGACGTGAAATGTACAAAATTGTTGACGCACAGAGAAATTTTGTTTCTCAAGGGCATGTGATTATTATCTATCATTCAGGCTACGTCTCATCTTTCTGTAGATACAAAGAAGCAGGTGAAGCATTGCGCCGCAAGCAAGACAAAGAAAGAGAGGCTGCGGGGTTACCTCCAGTTCAACGAGTTGGTGCAAGGGGAGCAGCTCCTGCACAAAGAGGACAACAACGTGGCGGACCTCCAGCTCGAGGGGGGCGGGGTGCACCAGTTCCTCAAAGGGGACGAGGTGGAGGAGGAGGCGCGCCGTCACGGACCATTCATACAGCTGCGGACAAAAACCTCTATGTCCATTTATTGGGTCATTTACGCAAGAAAGCACTTCTCCCTGTAGTGGTTTTTACCTTCTCCAAGAAAAGATGCGAAGAGAACGCAGCTACGCTCACGAACGCGGACCTATGCACGTCCGTGGAGAAAAGTGAAGTTCACGTTGCTATTGAAAAGGCCCTTTCCCGGTTAAAGGGTACAAATTTTCATGTATTTTCGCGATGCTTTTACTGAGGTTCAAATTAGGATCGGATAAAAAATTACCACAAATCGTGAGAACGAGGGATTTGCTATCCCGAGGTATTGGAATACACCATGGAGGCCTTCTCCCGCTTGTTAAAGAGGCGAGTAATGTATTTTATCTGCTTGCGAATCTGTGTTAAATCGATTGGGAATTTAGCTAGTAGAAATTTTATTCGCGCGTGGTCTGGTAAAAATTCTATTCGCTACCGAGACGTTTGCTATGGTAAGAAGGAAATGTATTATTCGTTTTCTGGTATAGCATCGTAATATCTTTATCCAGGGTGTAAACATGCCTGCTAAATGTGTCGTCTTTTCAAGCATCAGGAAACATGATGGTCGCAACTTCCGAGATATCCTTCCCGGAGAATATACTCAGATGGCTGGGCGTGCTGGAAGACGTGGTTTAGACCCCACTGGAACGGTGATAATTGTCGCGAATGATAGCCTTCCCGAGGTACGGCTCTTGTCTTAAAAGTGCGGGATATGTAACTAATCGAAGGACTGTAGCAAACTACCCTGCACACCATGATGCTTGGGACGCCTGGAAAGTTATCATCGCAGTTCCGGCTTACCTATAACATGATACTTAATTTGTTGCGCGTCGAAGCTCTACGGGTCGAAGAAATGATTAAGCGTAGTTTCTCCGAAAATTCTTCTCAGCGTCTTCTTCCTGATCAAGAAAAGAAAGTGATGGAGGTTCGTTTTAAAAATCGCTCTAAATTATGATAACCAGAACTTGATTTTATATTTCAGAGCGAGAAGATTTTATCCACTCTGCCGAAGTTAGACTGTCCTAACTGTCTGCCTGACATTTTCCGTCACTATGATACCTCCCAGAGAATTGTGGAAAGTAATCAGAAGCAACTAGAAATTACGATAGGACACCCTCAAGGGTCCAAGTTACTTGCAGCTGGACGCGTTATCGTTGTGCGTGACGGAGTGAGTTCATATTAGTATTATAACCTTTTATTTTGTGTTAACTGCAGGGCGTTTAGCATTTCCGTCGAAATAATATCGCTGTACTCCTTAAACAGGCCCCTGTCCAGGCGTTGGACACGGGTATATTGACGAAATTAAAGACATATTTTGTACTAGCCTGGGTCCATCCTGATACGAAAAGTGGAAGAAATGGTAATGATGCCTGCTTTATAGTGTCTTGTGGCTTTCATATATATTTCATTTGCAGATATCGACACAGAGGCAGTTCCACCAACCTGGCCCCTGGATCCAAATAGTTTACGGGTTGAAGACGGAGAATACGAACTCAGAGCAGTTCCGCTTACCAGTATTGTTATGTTGAGTAACCGTGTGATCAAGGTACGCATACAACATCAACAACAAAATGTCAGGAGATCCAACAAACTCAAATCTATCAATAGGTTGAAGTTAACGAGATCGTTGACCGTCATCGTATTTCACGTATGAGAGAAGCGATACGATCGTTAGCTGGCATTGTCGAGGAATGGTCGGAAACAGGGTCCATCCCTGAAGTAGACTGGAGTCGCATGCGTTCCTTGGAATTTCAGGAGATCCTTCGTTCTCGAAATTCTCTTACGAACAAACTCGGAGGAAATAGCTGCGTTCATTGCCCCGATTTTGCCGACCATGTGAGTGTTACCCTTGCCGTTTCGTGAAACACTCCTGACGTTATTATAGTATCGAGTAGTACACGGTCAAAAGGTTCTGGAAGCTAACATTGCGTATCTGAAACTTGCACTGTCGGATCAAAATCTGGAACTCATACCTGACTATGAACAAAGAATCGGAGTTCTCAAAGATCTCAAATTTATTGATGAAAACTCCACAATCCAGCTCAAAGGCCGTGTTGCATGCGAGGTGTGTGGCTCAGTTCTAAACACACACCATGAAAGCTTAACCAAGCCTAGATCAATTCTGCAAATGAACTGGTTTTGACAGAGCTTATATTGGAAAACACATTGGCAGGTTACGAACCCGAAGAAGTCGTAGCACTTCTATCATGTTTTGTTTTCCAGGAGAAAACTGACGTTGAACCCGTCCTGTCTCCCAAACTTGAAACCGGACGGGATGCAATCTTGGCTATCAGTGATAGAGTAGGTCGTATTCAAGACTTACACAAAGTGTCCGTGGAAGATTTCCGTTCCAATCTAAAATTTGGACTGGTGGAAGTAGTATATGAATGGGCGAAAGGAATGGTAAGTAATTTAATTTTTTCTGGGTTCGTATAGGAGATGAATCAACGCCATTCCAGCCATTTGAACAAATTACAGCTCTGACCGACGTTGCTGAAGGCACTATCGTTCGCGTTATCACCCGACTAGACGAGACTTGTAGAGAAGTGAGGGACGCTGCTCGAGTTATCGGGGATGCAGAGTTATTCAAGAAAATGGAAGAAGCACAAATTAAAATTGAACGAGACAGTATGTTGAATCATGGGTGTACTACAGAATTTTGTCTGATTTTTTTTACAGTTGTATTTGCGGCCAGTCTGTACTTTTAAAGGGTTTAAAGTATTCATCGACGAGCGGAAGAGCGACAAGGAAAATTATGGTGCCCGGCCCGATTGCTTTACGTCATAAGTAATTGATTCCGGTGGCCACCGATGCACGTGATGTAAATTGAGACGCGTTTATATATTTTCCAAGTTTGGAAATAGACTCCTCATTTCATGGTGTTTCTTTCCTACCTTTCACACTATGGCGACACCCTCTAGCCCACTTAATAGATCCACTCCTGATCCAACTTCAACAACAGAGGAGCTCACTGACTCTAGCAACTCGAGGAAAAGAAATCGCGAACCATCCAGAGACAACTTTGACGACACATTTTGGGATTTAACTGACGATGGACGTCCGAAGACGCGACGGGTAAATCCACAGCGTCTCGCCATACGCTTAGGTCCAGATTTAGTCTCAGAAATGGAAGAACTCATAGTTCCTGGCGCCAAAATGCCCACATTCGCAGTCAGGAAAGATTTCCAAGAAAGGTATTGCGTCGACAGACGACACATTTATGACTACTTTCATTCAAGAGGCTGGTATACTTCTGTTAAGCGATTTTATCGGACGAGACTGACTGATATTAACAGGCCTTCGCGTGGCAAAAGAGGACAAACATACGAATTTGATCAGAGGACGAGCTATGAAGGCTCAAGCTCAGGCGCAGGCACAAGCCCAGCTTGCAACAAAGGCACGTCAGCGCATATAGCCTGTTAATTTAATTGGTTAAGCTGTGTGCTCCTAGACGATCCACGTTACCGTCAAACAGGAAGATAACTCTTATGAAACGCCGATTAATCAATCTCTTTTGTCTGCGAAAGAAAATACGCCTTGTCGTAAGCCTCGCGGTCGACCTGCGACTGGGAAAAAACTTGCGAAGATCCAGGACAAAAAACCTCGAATTCTGAAACGTTCCTCCGCCCCGGCGACCAGCGTTAGGAGACGGTTTCTCGAACCTGTTTCTAAATCTTCCCCGGATATCTTTGACGACAACCAATCCCAAACTGACGCTACTGCTAAGACTTCATCTTCTGGGGCTGATACAGACCGGGAATCTGAACCACCTTGTCCCGAATTCTCTATACCTTGTGCCAACGATGATACTATGGATGAGTCTGGCTCTTTACCTTCTCTATCGGTCTCTAGCTCGCTTTCGGATTTCTTGCCGTCACCGGATGACTTTGTTGCGGGCTATTTCGAATTTTCTTCTCAAATTCAGGACTCCCTGCCGGAAGTGGAAAATAGCGCCTCCACATTCCTTGACTTTGATACAAACAGAGACGAGAATCACCTTATGAATGAACTCGAACGAACCGAAGTTTACGACCTGATCAATAACAATATTGCGCCGGGATTGGAAGGATTCCCTGGGTTATACTATAATTTGACGAATGAAGCCTCAAATGAATGCTCACCGTTATATTATGACCAAAATGTGTCTTTCTCGCACCAGTCCTGGACTTCTGGAACGAAGACTGCGTCCGTGGAATCTCCGATGCCAATGGACTTCCCTGATCTTAAAAAGTGGCTCGCAGACGATCTTGACTTTTCGCCGAGTATACTGGATAACCATGATTACCATCCCGCTTGCGATGCCTCTTACACAAACAGCGGTAACCCATCTGTCGTTGGAAGCTATGGTGTAAACGGCGCATGTTCACCCGATGTATTTTCGGCGCAATCTCAGAATTAGCCACCTTCAGGCAACTATGGAGTTACCTCATCCCGCAGCCAAGTAAGCCATTGTATGTTTCGCAAAAAGTGGGGCGATAATAACGCCGTACAGGGGAATCCCATCTAGACAATACATTCATAACGCTGGCTAAAACGCACTTGTGGCTTGTCATAATCAGGCAGGCTTTGGGTTTTTTTGGTCATTTTTTTCTTTCGAGTGACACACGACACAAGCTACAAGGCACGCGTCCCAAATTAATTATCATCAACATCATCACTAGAGACTATTTTAGGTTTCACTGGAGTAACCTTCTCAAGCGATATACCTGTCTTCGATTCTTCTGGGACACCCCATTCTCTGGTTCTTTGCATGTACAAAAATGTCTTGATTTGTATTATAAGCGTCCTTCTATTTGTATTGTATTGTATGTTACGCAATGGCAATGATTGTTATGATAAAAGTACAAATGTGTATGTGTGTATGTGCCAGAATAAACAAGTGAGACGTAATGAGAATCGAAGAATATTGATGGAGCTATTGCATGCATCCACAACGACATGCGTTGGACTTGGCATGAAGATTGAACATTTCCGTTTGAACGATTTGAGCGTGGAGGGAATGGTGGTTATATGACGGGTGGGATGTGGATGATAAGAAAGAACGGGTATTTAAATTTCCTGACTTCGACTTCTTTGCTCGCGATTGAATGGGGAAGTTGTCACAGGCTGCCGCCAACCTTGAAAGTGAGATGATTGGTATCTGCCGGGATGGGCGAGGGTGATGAATTTTCAGTCCAGCTGGATGATGAATTTGTGATCCAGGAGATCGGGTCCTCTTTGGCTTGCGCGGTGCTAAAGCCCCCTGTGAAATGTTGTTGGTTGGTACGGGAGAGCTTGCAGCTGCTGAAAATCTAAAATTGGGTGCTGTCTCGGGCTGGGAACTTTGCGGAAACGAGGAGGTCTGCTGCGAAAGGCTCTGCAATATCGTCGCATCGAAGTTTTCCAAAGGCGTAAAAAGTATAGAAGGCTGTTCGGGAGCTCTATGGGGATTAAATTGCTTCCAATTGGTATCGATGGGGGCAATAGAGGGGCGCATAGAGGATGATTCGTGCCATTCTGAAGGAGGGTAATATTTGGTGCTAACATTTTCAAGCCAGGACATTTGGGGCTGAAAATCTGTAGGTGGTGTGGAGATATAATTCGACGAGGTCGCTGAGGTGGGCGATGGCCATGTCTGGTCATAATATAATTCTGGGAGGTCGGAGGAGTATGCATGGATTTGGTCTGTTGGCCACGCAGAATAAGTGAGGGAGTCCATGGGCGAAAGGGCGATGGTGAAGCGAGAGTATGGAAGCTTTTATATGATGCTAGCCCAGTTCCTAGTGCCCTACCATGTGAGAGCTTAATTATATAGCAGGCAGACAAAGGAGATCAGGTACGCCACCCCGTTGATAGCCACAGACATTTATACCAAATTGTCTGCGGTAATAGCGACCGGGGCGCTAAGCTTTTGGCCGAAACAAAAATCCATAAATGTCTTTCCTAGTCCGAAACAGACAGAACAATATGGATTAGCCATCGGTGATGGACACCCTTCGGATAATTTCTTGAGCGCAGTAGAGCCCAATTTTCCATTCTAGGGTCCCTTCGCACGTCATATTCTTGTCTCTTGCGAAATAGTGGCATAGGAATAGCTTCGGTTCCCAGGTCGCTCCATCCAGTTACCTTTGTTGATTTCCATCCTTTCGACGCACAGGGTCGCTCATCAATCTTCTAGCCTGCTTATTGATTCCAATCTCTAGAAACGTCAAGAGAACCTGGTGAACGCAGAATAAATGTGGCAAGGAGATGGATGCATCATGTATGATACGATGTTAGTGAGGCATGTGGTTGCCATAAACGAACAGAGGTGCGCATACGTGCAAGGCAGGCCAAGTTGGCTCGACAGATACGCGTGTAATTGAACCACTGATGGCCGAGTCGTCAGGCTATCCAAACTCCCGGTTGATTTCGGTGCCATATGTGGCGTTCCTGTTTTAAAGACACCTCGTGCGTACATCCTCCTGTTTTAAAAAAAAATCATATGCACGGCGTTAGCTAATTGCTTCAATTTCGCGTTGATGTTCGGACTTCACTACCCACAGGCACATTTCTCTTAGGAGTCCAACAATACGTATCATGATATACAAAAAAAATACAATTACATCTAGAAGACCTTGATAATACAAATCCAACCCTGCTATCTCTTTGGAGTGAAATGCTCCGAGCATCAGTTCAATCTTCGTCATCTCCTTCTTCGTCAGTGTCATAATAAGTACCGGGTACGTGTTGTTGGCGCGAGCGGAGTCGGGCAGACCTCCGTAATGAGCTCAAGTTTTCGGCGGCTTCTACTCGATCCTTCTCTACCCAGTCCTCCAATGACCGAGTGGTTTTCGACAACCCCTTGAATTCGTGTCTTGCAATAACCGTACCACCCCGAGCGTGCTCCCAACCGGCACTGAGAATTACAGGTTCCTGATCCCATCATCAGATACGTCACAAAAAGATAATCAGGGATGAGCAATACCTGTGAGTGCCAACTGACATCGCGCACACAGATATAAGTGTCTTGATCACTTGGACCAGTGCGCCGCGGGGGTTCAGGTTCTGTTCCAGAGGGAGAAAACGATGCCGGCAGAGTTTTAGACCTATCCAAAACATGCACTACTCTTCCATCAAGTGACCATATCTGTAAGTCAAAGATGGTTCGTAAGTGGGATGCAATGCAAGGTTTAAAATTTAGAAAGATGGTGCTATTTACGTGAATGTTTCCATCGGCAGAACCAGAGTATATATACTGCTGTCCTGTGGTTTCCGCAGGGCTGAAATGACATCTGATGAGAGTTCGAAGTACACTGTGTCCTCGATAAGTCATTACACTGCAGTCTTTTGGATGTGCTGCGTAATTTGGTTCAGGGTAATACGGGTACCTGTCAGAATCAATGATGTAAGTATACAATTCCCAAGCACATGCAACAGGACAAGTTGCATACCTGTAATCGAATTCTGGGATACCATAATTGCTACGATCGCGCTGTATTTCGTCAAATTCGGCACTGGATCGCATCTTCCGCAGGTCCCATAATCGCGTGGCCTGATCTTTACCATTTGAGATAATATATCGACCATCGCCCTTGGCCGAAACATATGTAATTCCTTCGGTGTGTCCGACCAACACCCCTGAAGGCCTTCTGGAAGCACCCAAAGACCGACGATCCCTAAATCATATTGAATATTACATTCCAAGAACATAGAAGAAGATTTTTACACACCAGACTTTGATGTAAGTATCATCGGACGCGCTGACTAGAATATTTCCAGATGCCGTGTCAGCCCAACAGCAGCTATTTACGTCGTCGGAGTGCGCCGCAATTTTGACGGTTCTTTTATTAGCCAAAAGATCATAGACTGTTTAAATCGTCATTATGTTCAGTCATACGTCCTTTGTTGCAGCCGGCCGTCGATAAAGACGCACCAAATATCTTCCCGCTACCGCCAGCGACGACCTCGTTCCCATCAGCAGAAAACCTACAACTCCAGATACCAAAACTGTCACCGTAGCCGAAGAATGGTGTTGGTCTAGTATGGGGGTCCGCAAATGGGATAGGGATCTGTCTCGGTGATCCCTCAGGAGAGGTAGTGGTCATGTAAACGGTTGGTGTCTACAAAAACGTGAGTATAGCACAGTCGCAACATTCTGTGGAATAGTCCTACAATTGATGAATATATCATCCTTTTGGTGATGGCGTTAGAGATGTCTCGCTTGGTGAAAAATAGAATAGGAAAATACCTTTCGTTGTCCGGGGATAAGTTAGCATCTGTGATAGTCCAACGTCCGGGATGCCCTTGTATTACCTTTCTGAGGGGCATGCGAGTTACCAGACTAGTATCATTGCGGGCACGTCTGTCTTGACCAGGACGACTTGGTTCGGCTGTAGGGGCTCGCATGTCGAATATGTGCAGCCTGAAATCTATTTATCGATTCGTTGAATGGTTTGCACAGAAAAACGGGAAATAAATACCTTGTGCGCACGTATAGAAGAATGAAGAATCTATAATAAATGTCAATCAAATAGTCAATCGGGACAAGTACAATACATACCATCCGAGAATTGAGCAGTATACATATTGGCATCATAGGTAGCAACCGTCGTGCCATTTGTGTTGGGAACCATTTTCTAGATAGATAAAGGATTTAACGAACGGGAAAGAAATATAAATATATATGGACTAACGTACACTTGAAAGCTCTTCTCTGTTGAGTGAAGGGACTGGACGGTTTGCTTGGTTTAGCACAGTCCTGGCGACATTGAATCTTTGCCTCCGGTCTCTACTCTTCACACCGACTCTGCCAAACTCTCCACTGGCAAGAAGTTCCACCCCAGTCTTTTGAGGCTCCGTCACTGGAGCAAAGAACGAGCGCATAGGACGTCGCGATGGGTAATCATTGTCGTCATCGTCCATGTAATCTTCGTCGTTGTCGTCGTCGTCGTCGTCGTCAACTTCTGCTACTACACGTTGATGTTGTTGTGTCGGCCGAGAGTCAGGCGCCCTCGTTACGCTCAGTAGACGTGCCATGTCCCTCAGAGTTAACTCAGATATGCTAACTTGATTACCACTTTCCTGAGAACCATCATTATCGGACTGTAAAGAGAAGAGAGCTAAGCCATTTCGTCATAAGTGGGTCTATAGGTTCCATGATCTAACAGCAAGACAAGAGCCCACCAGAGAGAATATCCTGCAACCTGGAACCATCAGTAGAAATTCTATGCTGGTTTCTGTCGTCTGCCATCGTAGCAAAGAGGATTGGTAAGACTCCAGGGAATGAACATGATCTACCTACCCCGGCCGCTCAGATGGCCGATCGAAGCCATTTACTAATAATAACTAAGTCCGTTGCCAAGCCGGTCAAAACAATGGAAATCGTGACATGATGATGCTACCGTGCCGTCCGTGACATGTCACTCTCGCACTTCAAACTTCGACGCTGTGGCAAGTTTGTACCAGACTAGCGCGCTCTCGAGCACCAAAGTCATGGATCCTCTTCCCATCACCATAACATCTGACGAGTTAAACTGTCTGATATACTCTTATTTCCAAGATTCTGGTCAGTCCTTTCTTTTTCAAACAATCAAATACTTATCCCGCAAATCATAAATAGGTTTCAATCACTCTGCATTTGCACTACGTAACGAGGGGCGTTTACAAAGTTCTCCAATCTTTGGGAAGCATGTTCCACGAGGGGAATTGATAAATCTACTTGGGAAGGCTTTGCTTTACATGGAGGTTGAATCTCATTGGCGCTCTGGAGGTCTTACGACAACTTGCAAGAGTCCATTCTCGCTTCTGGAACCACATGTATGTTCCCTAGACAGTCCCGACGAGAGAGAAGAGTCTGTTCAGGATAACGCGATGGATATCGGTGATACAAATTCCGTGTCTTCTCGTCTATCACCACCTCCGGGAGGATCGTCATACGTCTCATCTCAAGCACCTGATTACCCACCAGCAAGGAATGGCTCTGGCAATACTAACCCGAACGCATACCACGGCTCGGAAAATTACTACAACTCGGACGTGTCGTCTCAGTTACATGTTCCTGTCGATGCTAACGCGAAACGTAAAACATCGCCTGTCCCCGTACAAGGACACGCAGAGAAGCGCGCTAGACATGGATCTGTGGATATGGATGTGGACGAATATCCTGAATGTTTGTTTATTTATGTGTATTACGTGTGTTAGTGGCAGCGCTCACAGATCTGTCCCACAGCCGTACGGTCGAAAACACCGCAGGATCCTAACATCCCTTCTGAAAGCGGCTTTGAAGAGGCAATCACAGAAATCCGTGCGAGAGGCCCAGGAGACTCAACCGATCCTCGCGTAGTTCTCTTACTGGATGGCCACCGCTCAGAGGCAAGTATCATTATGTTCCCCTTTTGAACGAGTAGAATCTTGACAAAATTTGACAGGTCTTCGTATGCGCATTTAATCCCAAAATGCACAATATACTGGCTTCAGGGTATGTGTCTTTCCGGGTCCGCTAAACTATTTTCTCACAGCCTAAAATAGATCAAAGGACTCGTCCGTTAACTTGTGGGATCTACCAGATCCTCCGCCATGGAGTTCGACTACCTTTGCTTCTGATCCTCCTATGCCTCGCTGTTTCGAAAATGTATCTCAAGGCAACCAAGGCGATCTCACATGCTTGCACTGGAACAGTGCAGGAACTTTACTCGCTATTGGCTCATATGATTCTATCCTCCGTGTATATACCAGTACAGGCCAGCTGTATTTCTCGCATCCCCAGCATCAGGTAGGGCATACTCTCTTCTACATCAAGTGACACCTCATCATTGTATCCTTGTATTGAGAAGGGCCCCATATTCTCCACACGGTTTTCAAAAGATGACAAATGGTTATTGTCAGGCAGTTTAGATGGGACTGCATGCGTATGGGACGTCAAAGAAAAACGATTGCATAGGCAATATCAATATCACAAAGGTGGCTGTTTGTCTCGATTCTTATGCGTTTTTGTTTAACATATCCGCCTCCAGATTGTTGTTTGGATATAGAATGGATTAACGAGATATCGTTCGCAAGCGCCGGTGCCGATATGAATATTTTCATCATGCGCGTGGACGACGATGAACCCATAAAGACGCTCATGTGAGTAATTTGCGTAATAGTCTGGCCCGTGTAATTGACGATTATTGTATTCAGTGGACACAAGGACGAAATCAATCAAATCAGAGTGAATCCGTCCGGTACAAGATTAGCTTCTTGCTCAGATGATGGAACGGTCTGCGTATGGAAAGTAGATAACCTCGATCGAGAAGATGTTATTCCCGGTCTGTCAGGATCGGATCACAGGGTGGTCCTGAAAGGGCATAAACATTCCGTGAGCAGTCTCGGATGGTGCGTTGATCACCCTGCAGGAACCAATGAACTTGTGGCTTCGTAAGAATTCTTTCTCTATTTTTTTTTAATAAGGTGGTTGACATATCTGATTAGCACATCATTCGATGGTACTGCGCGCCTATGGGACTCCGTGACAGGGGAATGCCTCCACGTCTTCAGGGACCACAAGGCACCTGTGTATGCTATCACATTCAGTCCGGACGGGAAATTTGTTGCTACTGGTAGTGGTGATGGTTGGCTTCACTTATACCATGTCAGAGTATGTCCAATAGCCTTCCTTGTCATTGAATGGTTGTTTGATACTTTTCATAGTCGCATAATCGGATATGGTCATGGTATGCGGGGAAGGATAGGCCTGGTGTGTTTGAAATAGATTGGCAAGAGGATGAGCAGGTGAACCGGATAGCTATGGCATTGGAGTGTCAAAGCGTTGCAGTGCTTGATCTGAACAAGCTAGAAGCATACCGCTTAGCTGTACAAGAAGATCGCAGACCGACCGCTCGGATAGAGCATTAATGTATACTATAATATTTTTATGTAGCGCCTTCCCTTTTTTAATTCTAGGTATGATTATTGTAAAACACAGATTGTAAAACCAACAGAACTTCGGGCGACGGGCGCGTAAGATTAGCACATCAGGTGACTTGAAAGTTTCGGTTTGTTAAGTATTGTGGTGCTAAGTACAAGAGATGAAAAAGTAAGAAACGAAATTTCACATCGATTCATTCAACATGCTGGTCCTTTCAATGTTACATTCTAGTCTTTCTCAAGTTCTGTCTCCCCCATATTTACACACAGCTATTCTTTTCACACCAGCCGGGGAACTCGTGTCGTTTGCAAGCGAACCCGTTCGACCAAAGGACGAAATCCGAATCATTGTGGGCTTGTGTGGGGAAGTGTGGCAGGAGACGAGAGAACAAGGCTATGGGATGGTTGATAGCGAGGTCAGAGGTTCCGAAGTCGGTTCTGTTTACTGGCTGACCGCGTGGTAGCAGCTCGGTCGAATCATTGTTCTGCCGGTCGATGATTACTCTGAGAGTGCTGAACAGGTTTTCTCAGAGGAGCACCAGCCTCCCATGCTCCTTGCACTCAACGCGACAGACGCGGTCGAGTGGGAAGAACTACAAAATAAGGTTCCCTCTTTTTTCCTGTCCCAGTGCACCGTAAGAGTGCTTATATGCATCCGACAGGCGCAGATCCTTGCAACACACCTTGCAAAGCCACTGAGTAAATTCCGTGATATCATGACCGTCCCAAAGCGATCTCCTTCGTCGTCGGCGGCCCTTTCTCCAGCGGCTCTGCGTGTCGTGTAGCATATAGCTTAGTTAGAAATGTTGTATAATAGCCATCACAAAAGGAATTATTGAGACGCGGCGCGATGAGCGAATTGACTGGCCGCGGGAAATCTCGTGTTTGTCCTTTACTCTCAGGGCCCTACTGCGCCCTTTCTCCCTTTTCCTCTTTTCTATTCTCCCTCGTCTTTCAGGGGAGTTGGCTGGGGTTTTCTTTTTCATGCGACCTACAACTCTGCATTCGATATGCAAGTCATTACCCGTCACGAGATGTCAACGACGAAGACTTGGTGTTCTTGCTCAACAGCTCGAACCCTCTGCAAGATCACGGCCAGAATCCATTCCAATACAAGCTGATCTCGAGACTACGCGTCAAAAAGTCGACCCGTATCTTCTTGTTGGAGCGGAACTCACCCATATACGCAAAAATATGCTCAACCTCCTTGGCTCGGCTCACCCAGGTTTAGCGGACATGGCGGAATACTATTTCCTACACCCTTCAAAACAGTTACGGTCTCTCCTAGTTCTGCTATTCTCACGCGCTACTAATGGTTTGGGCCGACATTGGGAAACCAAACATTGGGATGCGGTGTACGAATCCACTTCTGGTCAATTAGAGGTCCTCGATCGTCCACTAAAACTGCCAAATGTGCTCTACGAATGGAATCAAAGTATGCCGGACCATACAGCATCTTTCGAACATGTATTCCCTCTACAGACTTCAATAGCACCGACACCCCCGCCCCCTCGACCTCCTTCCGCGCATTTCACCATGACCTCATGCCTTGTATCACCTCCCTTTCTCCTACCTACCCAAATTAGACTCGCACAAATCGTTGAAATGATACACGTTGCGTCATCACTTCATGAAACCATTGCGAACTCGCCGGAGGATGAGAAAAACGGGTTTGGCAATAAACTGTCCATACTCGGGGGGGACTTTCTGTTGGGGCGCGCTAGTACGGCGCTGTCGCGGTTGGGAGAAAGCGAGGTTGTCGAGTTGGTGGCGAGCGTGATTTCAAATTTGGTAGAGGGAGAGATTCTATCTATGGCTCAGGTGAAGACACCGGAGCTTGGTCTTATACCGGGACCCACAAATCTCTCGGATGCGTGGGAGGCGTATCTCCGGAAGACATATCTCAAAACAGCGAGCTTAATGGCAAAGGGCGCCCGCTCCGCTGTCATTCTGGGAGGTTCTCGACAAGACATATGGAGAGAAGTGGCTTATGCCTATGGTAGAAATTTAGGAATCGCATACCAAGTGAGTGGGCTCTTCTTTCCATATGACGCAAATGAATTGTTTCTAAAAATATTATAAACTTATCCTTTCTCTTCTTTCAGCTGGCAGAAGAGGCTGCAGATATACGACAGATCCAGCCAGGATTGGCTACTGCTCCTGTCCTATTTGCGTCAAAAGAACGCCGCGAACTATTACCCCTCATTAGCCGTAACTTTGCCTCACCGGGAGATACCCAACTTGTAAGTGAACCAACCATTCTCATGCTTTTGAATGTTCGCTGAGAGTAAAATATCTCTAGGCCGTGGAATTGATGCAAAGTACTTCATGCGTTGAACGCACTCTTGCCCTTGCCGATAAATATGCGCAAGAAGCCAGAGAATCTCTCATCCATCTCCCAGAAAGCGACGCCAGATTCGCTCTAGAGACGCTTACAGAAACCGTTGTGAAGCGCACATGGTGAAAACGGACGATCGTGACATGAACCCTTGGACTATTTAGAGCGGACATTCACGAGCTCTATTTACTATTCATAGATTAGACCCTCTTCATATTACCTCCTAATCCTTCCCTTTGGGATGCTATTTTTGCCCAAATTCGTTTAATAGGCATTCGCTAGCTGGTGCGAAGAATCCTCATCCGACTGGCTCGTCAATGGTTAATTTCACTGTAGGCAAGTAAAGAAGCGACCGTAATTCGCGTTCACCATTTCCGCCTGTCGGATGAACCTTCCTCTTCCCGCTAACGCTTTCTCTTCATGATATTTGAAGAATGAAGCCCGAGTGGGCCCCTTGAGGAATAATCGAATGCGTGCGAAGCATGTTCTGCCGATGAGAAGACTAGAATTGCGGTAGGACACCCGCATGTATCTGTTTGCGAAGTGGTTTTGCATCCGCGTAGACATGTGAGCTGAATAAATCGAGTACAGGGGTCTGTTGCGGAGCCAGAGAACCGCTTTGTGATAGCTTTTTCTGTAATTTCTGCAGGGCCGAACGGGCAGCATAGTTGGATGTGGTTTTATTGTACTCTTCCACGATTTTCTGCGCGTTTATAATTAAATTCGGTTCTGTAAGAACCTGTGTGAGGCCGAGAATGATGTCTATGATGCTTTGAGGAAGTCTGGTAGACCAGCTGGCCATTTGCTCCGTTGCTTCACCGAGGTAGTGTACCAGTGTTTCTTGCGATTTAACAGACAGCGGTAAATCGAACCGTATTCTAAAGAATGTCCGCCGAATCGTGTTGAAGGCTTCGTGGGGCAATGAATCAGATTTGAGCATCTCTGCGACATAAGCCAGCGCCAAATGAAATCCTGCTTGGTTTAATACAATCTGGAAGGATTTTATTAATTCCGAGGTCTGTTGATTCAGCTGCTCATCAAGAACCTCAGGATTGTCGGTAACGAATGAGACTAGGCGATCAATTTGAATAGCAGCAGCTTCAGAAAGAACGTGCGGAAGTGGTGATCTCAGGTGCCTTGGCTGATACATATACTCCGAAAGTATTTCTATCCTATGTTTGGAGGCAGCAATAAGGACCTCTTTCGAAGGTTCGGACGTATTGTGGTGGAAATCCTGAACGACAGGGGCGAAATTATATGGATGACTATGCTCAAATTGGGCCAGCTTCTCCTCCATGATGTTTGTTCGCTCCACCTGCATATCTAAGAGGCTCCGTGCAACAACGACCGAGGCGGATAAAATATATGTTCCAACGGAAGGTAACACTCTTTGTACATTATAGAAGAGATCGAAGGTGTCTTCCTTGAACCGAAGGTTATCGCGGAATACACCAAACTGGGTGGCAAGATTGTGGGATTGTGGTATGGAAAGCATAGTCAGAGACCAAATTGATTTCAGGCATGTAATCG
This sequence comes from Agrocybe praecox, assembly GCA_964017145.1. Taxonomy (NCBI): domain Eukaryota; kingdom Fungi; phylum Basidiomycota; class Agaricomycetes; order Agaricales; family Agrocybaceae; genus Agrocybe; species Agrocybe praecox. Next base: position 3,487,457 of record OZ024840.1, read on the forward strand.
CTCTTTTCCGAGCAACTTCTGGGTCCAATATTCCGCTAGTACAACTAGCCAATAGTCTGGGGATCCTGTGGCCAAGTCGGATGTCTATATCTTCATGCATCATGAGTGCGTCCAGAAGTGATTTGGCACTATAGTCGATGCCCGAGACGACGTTGGGAATAACCTCTACAAATGGCTCGAATTCATTGTCTTCACGCAATGCGCTTATTGTCCAACACATTGCTTTCATGTCGCGATCATCGCGCTCTGGCGTTATGTCTATGGCGTCCGCTTCCCGAGCTTTCGACATATGAGATGAGATAAGGACACGGTTTCCATCTGCGTCGCGTCGATAGAGCACCTTCAATTGGAGTAAAATAGCCCAGAACACACTGGATAGTGGAGTCCAGTAAGGGCAGGATATTTCTATAATCGGAAGGATGGTGACCAGGAAATAGAAACCGCAGCAGCAGAATAGTATGCCTGATACGAGGTATGCAAGTGAAATGTTAATGGGAATCAGAAATGCGATAAGACCGGCGAAGAACAGAAAAAGAGAGGCATGAAGAAGCATCGGAATAGTTTCGACAATAGTGGCCATTTTGTAATGCTTGACGCTTTGATAGAGATACGCGCTCATTCGTGCACGATCCTGGGGAGCTGGCCTGCTGTTCGTAGCTTGAAGAAACTGACGAGTCCATTGCTCCACTAATGTTGCAGCTACTGCGCAAACCAAAATAGCGCTAAGGCTCAAAAACCAGAGCACGTTACAGACTAGGGAAGATAGTGGAGGTTTAAAGTCCGTTTGGTTTGGTGTGGGGAGAGAAATAGAACCAGGCGTGGGTAGCCCAGCTATTTGTTGAGATATTTGAGCCAACAAGAAGACAGTTGTATCTCCAGAGTCAGGAGTTAGAGTCTTGTAACTTTCCACGATGAAAGCTGTTACGCTGGCAGAGAATAAGCCAGCCTATGAAAAGAGTAAAGGCTTGTAAGGCACATTGACTTGTAGCTATACGCGTAGATTTGAGCCTTGCTCACAAAGATGAGTATTGCATCCATATCGCCCTTCCAGTTCTCCGCCATCGTCTTATCATATTTCTCTGACTTCGAAAGGTACGTAGACCATAGGTTTGCGGAAGGGTCATCATAATTGTTAGGCTCATAGCCGTCCGCTAGGGTACATTTTAATATCTGACATTCAAAAGTCAATGAAAGTGCATTTACCAGCTTTAGTGTCAACCATATTGACGCCTTCTTCTGTTCTATGTCCACTAGTGTGTAGGGGCGGTGGGTAGTGTGCTGGAGAAGTTTAATTCAACGAACGTAGGCATGAGAAAATACCAAGGTTCTTCGGGTCATCAGACCCCTTATTAAACACAGATGTAAATCACCAACAAGGTTATTGATAGATTCAGGAATCAGGGTCACCTTACATCAGTGTTCCGTTCGATTTGCCCAGAATTTGTTGGGTGGAAATGACTATTGTCTCGTCGTGATGCTCTTCGAATGCTTTCATACATGTTATCCAAGTAATACAGCACGACATCTCGGGATATCTGTGGTAATTTGGACTACCGTCATAGACGATGGGAATGGGCTGTGGTCGAGAGTGAACCTAAGCTATCAGTGATAGACATTAGACACGCCCACAGACGCGTTGATCCAGCTCTATACCCAAAAAGGATACTGCGACGAAATCAAGCGGAGCTAGAACGGGATGCTCGGATGCGGAAAGAGTGATATGTTCGGTCCCGGTTATTAGGAAGGCCGGACAAGGAGTTAAGACGTCAGGGCATCCCTATTGCGATTAACAGATGGCCCTCTTTACTCACCACCACCACCATCACCAAAACACCATGTCTACCTTCGGACAATCACTAGCTTTCTAAATCGACCTTACGTCCATCATGCTTGCCCGTCTCTCAATGAGCACTGCACGTCTTCTCGATATCTATTTTGATACTTCTAGTTTTGTTGAATTCCAGTCTGAACAACATAGCGAAGACCCAGAAAGTTCATTGGTATGAAGATCTTTTGCCTATCTATTATGTATTTCATTTTAATGGTTTTCCTATCAGGTGCTTGACTTTCATGCTCTTCGTTGTTTCATAACACCAATTCCCAATAATGCATGGCACCGGATGGCTAGTGCATGCGGTCGGACTGTCGCACCCGTTTATACAAATCTTCAACGAACGTTGACCAATGATTTCGATAACTTTGCTAAACTAATGCTGGACTTAGAGGTCTGCTACGATGGTAAAGCTGATGGCAAGGTTTCTGTAAGTCCACATACACCTTGCGTCCGGTTCAGGCTATAATTCACAATGCTAAATCGTAGGCTCAGACAACTCCATCCAAAGTAGATGCTGCAAAAGTCACTGCGGAAGTAAAGCAGGATCTTCCTCTGGGCATTGAAACCCCTTGCGTGCGCCAACCCTCAAAGCGTCGAAGAAGATCAGCAGACCGTTTGGTGCGTTTTACATGTGATTTAACTATTCTGTAGTCTGACAATGAATGTGTTTGGTGATCAGACGCCGCATACATTAGTCATTCCTAGCTCAAGTCCCCTTGTGCCGACGATAGTCATCACACCAGCTTCAGCACAACCAAGAGACACCTCATGTTGTGTTCCTTACCAAGACCAGGCATTCGGTAATCTCCTTACAGTTCCATCTCATCCTGCGTTCAACAAAGTTCATGCGCCAATGGTTCATTCTAAAGAAATGCTGCCACATTTAAATCGGTGGAAATGGGAAAACGGTCACTGGAAGGCTATTGTACCAAGTTTATCTGAACAGGCTCGAGGGGGCATCTTCTCGAAACCCACCTCGATATCTCGACGAAAATTAAAAAGTGCGAAATCCTCGACCCAATCCGTTTAACGGGTGAAATCTCGATTTTACGAGATGTGTCCTACCCCAGCATTCGGAGCCGTAACCGAGGCGGACTTCCACGGTGCAACTTGATAATTTCTCTTGGTCTTGATAATTATCTCGGCCGAGTATGGGCTGCGCCGTCAGATAGTACCACGGTGCATCAAAATTATATACATTGCTTCTTGCTTACTCTTTCAACACCACACACAATATGTTGGTCTTTTACATCAGTTTTACAGTACGTTTTATGTTCAGTCTGTTCTCATATATCTTGTACCATACCTATACCCTGCAATGATACATTTTACTTGCCATGACGTGTATATAAACGTTTAGTTAGCGTTTTGAAACTTAAGAAAAAACTAATTAAAGTCCCCCCTGCCGGGAAACGTCACATACACGTGTCATTTCGTCACCGTGACTGCTACGCAGCCAGGAACGGCAAGACCAAGTGCGACTTCATGGTGACCATTGGTCCAAACGTTGCCCATACACTCTTCTCTTCCTTATACCCGCCAGCCTAGAGAATGTTCAAGGCTCTTCTCTATGCATACGTTCTTGGAGGCCTAACATTCATTCCTCTTCTGGTCGCTTCTCTCATCTTCATAACCTTATATACGTCCGTTCCTGTTGGAGACGCCGATGTCGCCAAGCAGGCAAGAGGGCAACTAGAGAAAAGCACAGCAGAGGATGAGAATGAAGTCGACTTGAAATCACAGACCGAATCAACGCAGACGAACGATGCACCCCGCACTCGTAAAGGATGGCTCACTATGCGGCGAACCTTCGAAGAGACCGCAGGCGACGGTAGCTACGTCACTCTCGTCAGGTCCTTTCTCGACTCGAGGTCCAAGGACCCCAAAAGATCTCGTCCAAAGGATATGTGGTATGTAGTGCTCAAAGGGAACATTCTGTATCTATACGAGGACGAGAATATGTCGGAATGTGAGGCGGCGGTGGAGCTAAGCAGTCATAAAGTGGTTATATACCCGGAAGGCTTACTTGATGCGGAACTTTTTGCAAAACGAAATGCTATCTGCCTCAAGCCCAAAAAGTCATCAGGAAGTGGTATGCCTAGTGTGACCAAGCAGATGGGTTTGCAGGACGAAAAGGTCGATGAACAACGGGAGACATCGTTGGAATCAGAGAAGATTAGGGACGAGGAAAGGACGCAGGCAACAGATCCTTCAACCCCTTGGTTCATATTCGTACGGTCAAATGTGGAAATGGAAGATTGGTATTTTGCCTTGATACACGCCTCGGAACAACCGTCACAGACGCCTACGTTGGCGCCTCTTAGCGCAATTTTTGACCCTATGGATATGAATTATCTCCTCACCACACTTGACGAACAGCCGGACGTGATACCCATGAGATGGCTAAACGCACTTCTTGGGCGCATTTTCTTCAGTCATTATCGGACACACAACTTGGAGGCTTTTATCATTGGGCGACTGATGAAGAAACTGGCGAAGGTCAAGCGTCCGGCATTCCTAACGGAGATTGCAGTAACTCATGTTTCCGTTGGCAACAAGGCGCCTATGTTGAGCAAACCAATGTTGAAGGAACTTACGAAGGAAGGCGATGCATCCATAGAGGTACATCTTCAATATAAAGGCGAAATCCGGATTACTGTTGAAGCTACGGCAGTCATCAACTTGGGTGCTCGATTCAAGTCATACACCGTCAAATTAGTGCTCGCGGCCGTCTTGAAGGAATTGGAAGGCAACCTTTTGATTAAGGTCAAGCGCCCACCCAGTAATCGTATCTGGTACGCGTTTACCCAGACCCCGCGGATGGTATTGGAAGTGGAGCCAATCGTCAGCGACCGTCAAATTACGTGGGGGATGATCCTTAGCACCATTGAATCAAAATTCAAGGAAATTGTGAGTTTCCAGCTACATACAATTCACAAACATATCTAACGAGACCACAGATTCAAGAATCGGTGGTTATGCCAAATATGGACGATATTGCATTCTTTGAGACTAGCGCCTTGGAACACCGTGGAGGAATATGGTCAGATGCCTGTAGAAAACCTCACCAAACTACGACTGTTTCTTCCTCGATGCAGGAAGATGCGCAGACTATTCTGTCTGCACCATCTCTGGATCAGAGCACAAACTCCTCTGCAGAATATTCACTTGCCGTTCATCCAGAAATGAAACCTACAGAAGAGCCATTGGTAAATGTCGTAGAACGTTCAACATCAGCCCCTGTAGAAATCCCGACAATAACCAAAACTGCAGAGGAGGACGCCCCAGAGCCATCACGCAATAGTTCAAAAAGGCGGTCATGGTTCGCATCTGTGCGTAATGACGATCAATCTCTCCTTTCAGAGTTGAGTGCAAACGGCAACGGAGATGAAATCAGAGGTCGCACGCTGGAGACCGACCCTCAGTCGTCTAGTCCTCGGTCACAGTCTACCCCCAAACCAGCAAGCATGCGTTCAACCACTCCTGACAGGTCCGACAGGAGTGATTCTAGTGAATCTGCGTTAGAGCCACAGTCCTCCCGTCACCGCTCGTCGTCGTCCGTCAGCGGCATCCGACCTTCAGGGAATGACTCGTTAAAGGAAGGAAGTGCAAAGTCTACACCCGCTACGCCACGCAAAAATTCCGATGCATCTGAAATAGCTCGTTCCGCTAGCCCACCTTCATTCTTCTCAACGCTAAAATCCAGAGCTGCAGCTGCTGACAAGCAAGCGATCAGCAATACGGCTAAGGAAGCAATGCGGAAATGGGGTGTCAATTGGGGTGGTTTCAAGAAAGAGGCTGGCAATAGTTCTTCTGGTGACGAGACTTCACAAACCACCAGCAGCCCACCGCGGTCCACGCTATCAGAAAATGCTAATTTACTTGCTCAAAAGGCGCGGGCTAGCTACGCTGAAGTAAGGGCCGCCGTGGCGGAAAGGAAGGAACGGAATCACGATGACAATTCGCGCGCTTCATCGCCTTCGTCATCTCTTTTTTCTGTACCCAGGCAGAGAGTCCTAAGTAATACTCTGAACGGTCTTCCGAATGACTCAGTATACTCGGATACACCCACCAATCCTTCCATCATCACTTCCGCCGCGCGGCTGACAACCCCCAATTTAACGTCGAAGAAAACAACGCCTTCACTAAGTCGTGTAAGCACGGAAATAGATGCTAAGGACCTACCAGAAGTTGTTGAGCCCATTAAACATGCCCCGATACACGTCCAACCTCAGGCAAAGACCATGTCAATACCCGGGATTCACGTCAGCCATCGAGGAGAGCTTCAATCTATGGGTTATGTAGCGCCACAGCCGTCGGCGCCGCCACAAACGAACGACACTATGTTGAAAAATCCAGCTATACAATCAGTATATCGGTTATGGAAGAACCCTTCGACTCAAGGAGGACAAGGTTCATCAGAGACGCGCGCAGAGGAGGCTGGAGCCCCGAGCAGTAGCGAGACAAGTCCTCATGAAGACGGTACCTCTGTCACGCCGCCATCGGCCAACAACAACACCGCAATTGTTAATACAACACCCATGCCTCCTCAATCTCCTCCTTCACCACCGCAACAGGTCCTACTAGTGAAGCCGACACCGCCTCCATTGCCACCAAGGTCGACTACAACGCTTCGCCCAGTAATGATCGTGTCCAGTGACTCTCCCTCGGCATCAGAGACGCTGAAGAATATCGTGGAGAGGGATGATAATTATCAGCAAAGATTACAGTCGCCATCTCTAAATACCGAGGTTGCGGATCCAGCATTTGGCATTGTTGATGCGGATTCTGCTGTGGTAAATACAAGAGATACAGACGTTGGTGCTCCGCCTAGCTCGACAGCGGTAGAGGCCGACAGCGGTGTGTCGAATGCAAGTGTTCCGTTGACTGAAATCCAGAATCAACATCAACATCAACATCCACAACATCCGAAAACAGCACCTGCACTTCCTCCCCGTCGAATACCACCGACGACAACAACAACGACAACACCTGGTTATGTTGTTTGATTGTCCGGTTCTTGCCTTGCCTACTTGTTCTTTTCCTTCTTTTCCTTGTCCTTGTGCTCCTTGTTCCTTATTTTCTTGGTTATTCTCTTATTCTTCTATTTTATCCATTCACGCGCTTTTCTCTCATGCCGATTTTTTACTGAAGACTTTTCTTCTTCCAATTTGCATTATATCTTGTACACATGTCACCACTACGACCACCCTTACACGTTATTTCATACAACCCTCATACAACATATACACACACAAACATCGCCAGTACCACCACCACTCATAGCCACCTCAAGGCCTCACAACCCACCATCACGATTCGTCCCCCTCATATAAACATACACACTACATACATAGCTCCCTCTCTTGTATATTTACATGCTTTACACCGCATACACTCGCACATGCGCAGTCGACGGGACTGATGAATTTTCTATCAAATATAGTTTCCAAATATATGTATGTTTGGGGGTTCAAATCCGAGGAGCTATGTAGTTATTACATACGAAGAAAACCATGCTGGCCCACCTAACAGAGGTGGTTCAAGTTGGTGATTTGTACACCTCATGAATAACGTTATAATTCGACTGCTCGAATTCGCTCGAGAGATCTGAGCCTAGTGACCGCATTGCGTCGCATGTATATCACATACTCTCATACTTTGTATTTGTACGCTATACTTGTAAATACGTATCCTAGATAGCGCTTGATGATGGTTATCGATCCTTGATCATGCAAATCGAATGGTATATGGCCATGGGTTTATCTTTATCTATCCCAATAAGTACCTACAACAGTAGTATGTAAGTATGTACGTAGTTTGTGCAGTGCAAGATGTGGATGGAGGTACTACTATTCGATCATGATCATCATATGCCAAGCTATTGGCTCAAGATCGAACTTGACGAAGCTACGGTGGTGCACTGTGATCAGTGTCAAGAGAGAGCACTAGTATCTACTTACATGGCCCAGACCAGGATGGAGTCGACTGAAATAAGCTGCACTGCAGATGCGAATTTGGCGCGAGAGCGGAAGTACATACATACACACTCTGTACGCGGACGACGGCCACGGTTGAAGAGGGTCGACGTCGATATCATGGTCGCCTCCTCTCCTATATGTGCGGAGGCAATCCGGAAAGTTAACGTTTCGCGTGGGCGGATGGTGGATATACTTAGAGTACGGGGTACATATGTTTTCGTGCGTTTTCATGACAACCGGTTTTGACATGGACATCTGTGGACATGGATAAGTGAGATGGGGATGGGGATGGATTGCCGGCTGGCTGGCTGGTCACAGGTGGGTAGTACAATACGCGTGTGAGTATATAATGGGGGCTTGGACAAGGAGAAGAAAGTTAGGAAAAATTTCGGTTTTCTAGACTTCAAGGGAAATGAAAGATGTCGTTTTGGAGATGAAAAATACAAGGATGGAGCTAATCTTTTCATTTTCATTAGTGCTGTGGGTGGGAGATATATATTTACACTTACATAGTAATACCACCTCGAACCGACTGGGCAAGGTCTAGAAAAGAGAGAGATTGATGAGTATGCATAGCTTTGCCTAAAACTTGGCTGTACATACATATCAATCGAGGCAAGCCCTCACGGGAGCGGGATTACACCGCTCTAAATTGTCGGGATCCAGTCGGGAGTCTGTTTGGTGTATGAATAAATATAGCTAAGACCACTTTGAAGCGTCCGAAGGTTACGGGGGTGAGACGATCAAGAGTCGGAGGGGGGGAGTAGAAAGGGGATTACGGTAATACACAACATGCATGCACGCATGGGCTGGCAGAGAAATGATGTATGTTTTTTTAATACCACTTGGTCGTGTCTGTGTGAATTGATCAATCCTTCAATTGCGGTGCGGCATGAGATAGGAATTTAACCTCTCCTTTTCACCGATCTTGTCTTGTGTCCTGTCCTGTCTTAGAGTCTGAGTCTAGTAGTAGTGGTAGCTGGCCAGCATTAGCTCGGGTTATTTTAGGTATGTGGACTGTGGCGAGCATTTTCGTTGACGTGCGCGTGCGTGTGTGTGTGCGTTGCTGCGTCGAGGCCTAGCTCCGATTTTCACTTACTTGTTCCGTAGAGGAGATTGAGATTGATATTTTTTTTATTAGAACCCCCCTCTTGGCTCCCATCCGTCCATCGCGTCCATTTCTATTTCTTGAGACCGGTCATATCAATTGTCTGACTGACGGACTGAATTCCACATCGCCTCTTCAGCTCATTCCCTGTTGAGCCGTGGCAATTGTTCTGAGGTAACCACAGTGGTGAGTGTTTATATTGACGACTCTTTCTTGGGATCCTTGTGTGTGCGTTTTCCCTTTGGCTGACTTGATTTTTCGCAAAGTACTCCACCAAACGACACGACGACATTGAACATTTGGACAGACAGACAGACAGCTGCCTGGATACGATCTCAGAGACCGTCAAGAGCATGAGGGAAGAAAGAGAAAACCACGCTGGGAATGGCAGAGGAAAGAAGAGAGAATCGATAATGCAGCGATCAAAGTTGATTATTTCGCCAAACATTGATGCGTTGTTGGAATTTGAGGAAAAGAGACGACAGGAAGCGGGAGGGTGGAGCAGCCCAGACTCGTCGCAGTTCTCGCCTACTCTTTCGCCTACTACCATGTCCCAACGACAGCTTTCCCCGCAGTCCTCTTCGCCGATAGTAGGTCTACCCCCGCCCCCTAGAAAAGTCAGGAGGATCGGTGAAGTGAAAAAGCCAGTTCAGCAACAGCAAATGAGTCAAGTTGAGCCGACAAGAAATCCATGGATTAACCGAGCGCCTACGCTGGACGAGGTGCTTCGAGGTTGGTGTTTCGGAAAAAAAAATTAAAAAAATTCTAAAACAAATTTGCAGGAGTGGATACCGCCATGCCGCGACGACCCTTGATTTCTCACGGACAACAGGCGTCGGTGTCGTCTATTGACTCTGCCTCTTCTTACAGCCCACCATCCACAGCAGACGATCATCATCGTGTCAGCATTTCCAGCATTGTTTATCCTCCCAGCGACGCACATTCACATTCACAGTCACTGGACATGGCTGCTCACCGCACTTCCTTCATTGAAATTTACTCTCCCGCCGACCCTACCTTTAATATCCACGACGAGCCTCTTTCACCCATAAATTTCGCAAACTCTCCAGTTTCAGACGATTCTTATTCTTCAAAACCTCCTATTCCAACAACCCCGAAACCTCTTTTTTCTCGTCCAATGCTCAGGTCAAGGCATTCGTCCCCAAGGACGTCTCCTTCTCCTCCAGCAGATCGCGACACTCATCTTCCTCCCACAACGAATTTCCTGGACCTCGAGGAGCGTGCAGAGCTCATCAAAAAAACCCGTAAACTTGCAAGAGTCTTTGGCCAGACGCCCGGTGCCGAAGCCATGGCTCAACAAGACACCGGTTACTCCTCCGGCTCATCGCTTTACCTGGCTGGTAGACCCAGACGTCGTGGCGCAACAGCTTTCAATCTCTCCAGTCCACGTAGACATTCCATGCCACTTTCGCCCGACGACGTCTCTTTTCTAAGCGTCGTCAGCCCATCGTTCGACGCCCCCTCTTTCATTTCACGATCCGAGTCTCCGCCATTAGCATCACCCGCTGATATCCCTCGCGCTACTAGGCCCAGGCACAGGCAGAAGCATAAGCACAGCAAAACAACCCAAATCAGATCAAGCTCCCCAATGTCGTTTATTGATCTCTCGGATGAGGAAGCTGCCGCTGCCGCTACTGCAACGACTCTGAACGCCACCACCACAAATCCGCCAACCGCTGTTAATATACAGCCACCGGGATCTCCAAGCCAGTCCATATTGGAAATCATGCAAGTCAACGACCCTGTTGAGGAGGAGCGCAAGAGGAAACGGGAGCGTCTCGCCAAGCTCCATCGTTTCTTGGGCTCACGAGTGCCTGCACACTTGGTGCTGGGTGTTGATGACTTTGAGTCTTCTCTCCCGCTTCCTCAGCTCACACCTCCTTTATCTTCTGAGAGCGAAGGGAACGGCAACCCACGCAGGGTATGGCTCAGGCGAAGGAGGAGCAGCTCCGTGGTGCTCACTCCAACCCAATGGCCCGACGACTTGGAAAGAGTCAAGGAGGAGCTCGATGATAAAGAAAAGGCCCTGAACGTCCGTCGTGCTCAGAAAATGGAAAAGGTGTGTTTTCTCATCTACTAACCGTCAACTACTATGCTAATGCATATCCATAGGTATTCGGCGTCGCCCCACCTCTTACGATGTACCATACACGACACTGCCCTCCGGGATTGCCACCTACTAAAGGGTTGCCGCCCGTCCCCGTTACCACTGGTTCCCTACTGTCCACCTCACCTTCATCCCCATCTGTCCTAGCCCCACGAAACTTAATGACCATCCGTCCGAGCAACAATGCCAACAGCAACGGCAAGCCAAGGTCCAAACGGCACACACGTCCAGGAACATCCGAGTCCAGCAAACAGCTCCTACCAAAAGGCACTAGTAGCACTGGATACACGGATAATCAAGACTTCAATGACGACGACCATCAGTACACGACAACGCCTGCTTCTCCAGAAGCTGACACTAATGCCCGACACTCACTTATTTATAACCATTATCAACATTCACTGAATTCGTTGACTGACATTCTAGACAGGGTGAGTAAAAACATCAGTCTATTTATAATTACTATAAATTTAGCGCTCGTTGCTTATTTTTGTCCGTTTTTGTAGGACGATAGAGAATCGCTTGCGGAGCTACACCAATATTTGAACGATATGGATACGACGACGCCTACGGCGGACGAGTTCAGCCAGCGCGAACAACAACCCCCTTCGCCGGGTGTTGGTGGTCCCATTACGTTCGCTGCGAATCCCTACCTCATCGACCTCGGCCATCCGGAAAGAGAAGGCAGAGACAGACGCGCCTCCATCGCCTCCACCATCAAATCCGAACGTCGCCGATCCCTCCCCGCACGCACGTCTATGATCTCCATCGCGTCCGAGTACAGCATTATGGCGACACCCAAGGCGGAGGTGACGACATTCCAGGTGCGCAGGCGCCGCGCGGCGAAGCTCACGCAGTTCTTTGGAGTGAACTACCGCGAGCTTGTGACCGATGTTTTGGAGAGCATTGAGATTGGGGTGGAGCATGAGAGGAAGAGAGGGACGTTGCGGGCTGAGGAAGTTGAGGTTTGTGTTTTTTTCTTTTTGCTTGTGTTGTTTGGACCGATTGGATTGACGAATTTGTTCCCTTTTTTTCTCTAGGACTTGCGCTCGATACTCAGGAACCTCAAGTCAAAGCGTAATGGGCTTCCTTGAATTCTCAAAACATGAAACCTATTCATCTTCATAATCGACACATTCATCCACTAGCATCCACTAGCATCATTATGAGCAACACCAGCATATCTTTGGGACGACCAATGAAACGAACAAGCGAACGACGAACACTTCATCTATCAATCTATTATACATTATATATCCAACCATGACCTATACGGAACATTAATTATATTTCCCATCTGTGTTATATCCTGTCTCTCCTTATCTCTCTTTTTCTTGTGTTTTTTTTTTCGTTCATCATTTCATTCCTCTTTTTCTTTTCTTTTCTACCAAAGGTTTCATCAAACTATCCACACACCCACTCATCATCACTATATGCCCCCCTTTTCAGCTTATAAAAAATTGTGTAATAATTTAGGCAGCTGCTCTCCCTTTCCTTCATGTACCTAATAGTGTCCAATACATCATCCATCATCCATCACTACTAAACTATCAAAAATTATAGTTTCATTCACATCATATCATATCAGTTCAAAACTTCACAAGCGCAGGTATTACTTATCTATTATCGTTGTCATCCGCGGATGTATCGTGTACTATATAAAAGTCATGCATATCATAGGATTACCAGATCTCCACGACATGAATGACACCAGAATACATGCGACTCGTCTAAGAATTGCGGACGGTGATGAAGTTGATGGCTGTTGCTGTGGTACGTACTAGCAGCGGACGATGTCTTTGAATGCGAATGGGTATGTGAGTGGTCGTGTCCATGATGATCATGGTGCCCGTGCCCATTTTCAGAGTGCACCGGGGATAAAGCACGAGAAGGCGGTATGGACAGCGGCGAGGGCTGTTTGTTCTCGCTGTCGATGCGCGCTTTAAGCATGCTCAAGCTGACCTTGCGCTTGTGAGCCGTTTCGGGCGTCATAACGTGGTCGAAGATAGTCCGCGATAGCGGTGCTTGCATGTTGCTCGGTCGGTGTGAATTCAAGGACGAACGACGTGTTGAATCATTGACATCCATGGCACGACTCGACGGTCTCGACGGCTGCCCCCCTCCTCCCAGCCGTGAACTCGGACGAAGCTTCGATATCTGGTCTTCCAGAACATTGATCTGTTTCTGCAGCGTGTGATTGATGCTTTCCTTGTCGAAAATAGTGTTCTCCAGTGCTCTGATCTGAGCTGTGGCCGCTGACAGGTCCATTGCGTGTTGTTGCCTGATAGAACTTAGAAGCTCTTCGTCGAGCGAGCGTTGCGGGTCTTCCGTAGACGGAGAGTTGACTGTTTCGCGCAGATGCTCGATTTCGTTGTCCCTCGTGCTGATTTCAGCTCGCAGAGCTTCGATCTCGTTTTGTGCCCGTTCGAGGAATTCTTGTTCTTCCTCCTGCAAATATTAGGGTTTGGCAATTAGTTGTTTTTTCAAGAGTTCCTTATAGTGGAACTACTTACATTAGCCTTCGACCTGGCATCTACCTCGTTTCTCAAAGACTCCAGTTCTTCCTCTTGGGACTGGGTCTGTGCTTTCAGACGTTCTACTTCCTCGACACGGCGTGACGTTTCTTGGTGAAGGTTTGTTCGCTGGGACTCCAGGTTCCGCAAACTTGCCAGGGCCGAGTCCAGCTCCTCCTGGAGTTCGGCGTGCGCTTTCTGTAAAGTTGTCGTACCATTCCGAACTTCGCGATGCCTTTTCTCCTGTTCCATTGAACGTTCTTTCCACGTCTCTTCGACCTTTTCCAACTGATCGCGAGCTTCCCCTAGATCGTTTTCCAGTTGTGAGATGACATTGTCCTTATTCCTAATGGAATGCTCTAGGCTTTCGATCTTCTCGGATAGCTCGAGTTTCGCAGCTGTGAGTTCGACAATCTTCGGGCGCATTTCCTCAAGTGCTTGCATTAGTTTCGTCCCTTCGCCCTGTAAGCTTCTTTGTGTCCTCTCTGCATCTTCGGCCCTCCTGCTGGCGGCCTTCACCTCATTCTGAAGGTGCTGAGTTTGTTTGGTTGATGATGTTAATGCAGCTGCGGCCTGACCAAGTTTCTCCTCGTACTCCTTGATCGATACCTGGCGAGATTCCGACAGTGATTGGAACTTAGATTTTTGTTCTGAGGTAGATACCAGGTCCTTCTTGGCAGATGCGACTTCTTCAAGGACGCTGGACAGTTTGGACTCGAGCTCCGATATCTTTGCGGTAAGTTCGGGTTCTTTTGCAGAACCCTCGTTAAATTTTTGTTCCAAACTGTCTCGTTCTGATTTCAAAGAGGTGTGGGACTATTTTGATTCAGTTTTCATTTATTTTGTCCATGAGAATGTTCTGCACCTGCTTGAGTTTTGACAACTGAAACTCTAGTTCATCTGCTCGGTCTTGAGTATTCTTCAAAGACTCTTCCAGACGTTCCACACGGTCATCGCTTTGTATTTGCTCTTCAAGTTCGTGAAGACGACGCTTGAAGTCGTCGGCTTCTTTGCGTGACTCAGCAGCGGTGGCCGTAGTAATTTGGAGGTGGCGTTCCTAAAGGTTGTTGTCAGTGTTTTCAAGGATTAACCAAACATTTCAATACATACTTGTTCTTTATAGCGCTCCGATAGCTCCTTTTCCTTCGCTTCAAAATTTGTTGCGCGTTCCGATGCATCTCGCAGCTCTGCCTCAAGCTGAGACGCTCGACCTTCTAGATCCTGTGCCTTGGCGTGTTCAGTTTCAAGCTGGTCTTCCATGGTTTGCATCTCTAAGAAATAATATTTAGCTTGAAAATAAATTTGATGCGCTGGTATGCATACTTGATTCGAGGTCATCGTATTTTTGCAATTCGGATGTAAGATGTGCCTTTTCTGTCACCAGGATTGCCACAGTTCGTCTTTCATTTTCGAGAGCTAGATCTGCGTCTTCTTGTAGTTTTCGTTGACTCTCCTGAAGTTCTTGGACAGTTTTATGTTCGGTTTCCAACGCAGCTTCAGCT
Source organism: Agrocybe praecox (assembly GCA_964017145.1). Lineage (NCBI taxonomy): Eukaryota > Fungi > Basidiomycota > Agaricomycetes > Agaricales > Agrocybaceae > Agrocybe > Agrocybe praecox. Next base: position 3,502,523 of record OZ024840.1, read on the forward strand.
TGCCGTACAGCTGGGAAATAACCCTTAGCATATACTCTGCATTAAGATTTGTAGTAGGCTTACCTGTTTCTAATACTTCAAGCTGCTTAACTTTGCCAATCAATGACTCATGTTCGTGAGCCAAAGAATCTAATTGCCTGACTTTAATCGTCAGAGCCTCCTTTTCTTTGGTAATAGAATCCAACTGATTGACTTTGGATGCCAGAACTTCATTCTCTTTAGCGAGAGAGTCGAGCTCCTTGACTTTGGCTATCAAAAGTCCGTTCTCTGTGGAAAGGGAATCTAGCTGCTTGACTTTTGCTGCAAGAGATTCATTCTCTTTGGCAAGAGACTCTAATTTGGCAACCAGAGTATAATTCTCTCTGGTGAGAGACTCAATCTTGCCATTTAGATGCTCATTATCAAGAGGAGGTTGTAGTTTAGGAGGGACTTCAGACGGAGTCTCGACAACTTGTGGGGGAGGAGGCAGAGTCGGAGCACTAGCTGAGGCTGAAGTCCCATTTGTCGCTGGAGGTGACTGTACAGGGGACAATGACGATATCCACGAAGTATCGGAAGTATCTTTAGAGAATCTGGACAAATAGTCAACATATCCGTTCAAGTATTCATGACCACGGCGTCATGAAGCATCACCTACACGTCTCCCAAATCTTTCGTTTGCTCTTCTACAGGAGTTTCTGCTGGTGCTGGAGAGAAGGTTCTCAGTGGACTGGCAAGGGATTCGGTGTTTGAGCTGATGGCAGTTGAAGCTGAGTCTGCTGCTTTCTTCTGCTGTCGTTTCTTGAGCTATTAACATGATGAAATTAAACACTTTAGTCGAGGAAATATAGATAGAGTGATGAAGCCATACCAAGGCTTTTGCTCGTGCAGCTTTCGCTGCGCGGTCGTCTTCAGACATCGTTTAAAGGAGTTGGGTGCTCAAAAGAATTCAAGAAACAGGAAGGCAATGCTCTTCGTACTACTTCAAGGTAACAGTCGCGTCGGCTGTATATCATCATACAACCCAAAATGGAATGATGGTCGTGACGTGTCTAGGTCCTCGTAAGCTTTGGGTTAATCTTCAAGACGAGATTGCATAATAATAAATGAATTCGCCGGTATATAAACAGTAGAAAGCAGAGCAAGACAGAGAAGAGTAAGCAAGGAAGAAAGTAATAGAGAATATGTATCGACCACGATGAAAAGCAGTAATGCGGCATCCAAGTTAAAGAAATGCTACAGTTAACCAGTAACAACCGATTCGAGCGTCCAGAATCCATCATGTTCAAAGCTTCGCAAGTAAGTAATAGATTGATCATATAAGATGTCGGACACCCAATCGTAATTGGTTTTGACCGGCTGAAAGGAAGGAGGGTGAATCGTCTTCTATTGAAGAGGGTGAGGAAACCGAGACCGAGACCGAAAAGAAAAATAGTGTGTCTACGCCCAAACCTGTATTGACGATGGTAAATGCGCGGTCTACAAGTCAAAATGAATGCACATACCCTGAGAGTGCTGTCCCAACTGCCCGTGCAAAGGGCCATGCCATCAACACTGACACCTAAGCAGCTGACTCTGTTTTCATGACCTGTCAAAACTCCGACACGTTCTCCTTTGAGGGTATCCCAGACGTTGCATGTCCAGTCGTCGTAACCACCAAACAAAATACGACCAGAAATCGAAAAGGCAACCGATGTAATACCACAGAGGATGTTATCATGTGTGAAAGCATTCAACTCGCGATCAGCACGAATATCAAATAGACGACACGAAGCGTCGTCGGAACCAGTAGCAAAGGCATCGCCGTTGGGGAAGAACCTGAAGGAGACGATTTAGGCTTATCGACAAATAAGACATGTATATGAACTTACTGTACTGCGTTGATGTCTGATTCATGGCCAGTGAAGGTTTGGGTAGCGCGACCAGATCTGATATCCCAAAGCTTGGCGGTTGCATCACAGGCACCAGAAACGAAGACATTCTGATTTGGTCCTAAGGACAAACTGAAGGCAAATTGTCAGAAAAAACTGTCTATTGTATGTCATTAGTAGAGCATACCTCATAACATCTCCAGTATGATCACTGAATTCCATTACTCGTACTCCGGCTTCAATATCCCAAAGCATACAAGTCATGTCACCCGAACTTGTGACAATTTGGCGGTCATTGATGAAGCGACAGCAACTGAGATACCCAGAGTGAGCGCTCAATTCTTTGGCACCCTTGGTGCTTGTGCCATCTTTGGCATTCAAACTGTAGATGGAACAGATGTTATCGAGACCACCACATGCTACGAAGTTGCCGGAGGGTGAGTAAGCGCATGTCATGACCCAGCTGGACCGCAGGGGGATGGCGTGAACTTTGTTGGTAGTGTAAGCGTCCCAGACAATTAGTTTTCCGTCCTGAGAAGCAGACACGAGATGGCGACGATCGGCGGCCCAGTGCATGGCATAAATCTTCGCCAAATGACCCCTGAGGGCTCTTCGAGGACGCATGACAATACGGGGTAGTGCATCCACTTCAGCAGCCATGGCACGCACTACGAGACGGTGATGCTTTAGAATACGCCCAGTCGAGTACGTAGCATTACTCACAGCTAGTATCCGCCGACGATTCTCGCTTCGCTCTGATTTTTTCCTTCAGGCTTTCTGCCTCTCGTCGCGCGGCGGCGATACGCTCTTGAATGTCACCTTGGTTTTGAGACATCTTGTAAGTGTGTCGAAGGGGGGAGAGAATTCAAGGAACTGAGAAAAATAGAAGTTAGAGTGATCCAAGGTGCTGAGACTAGGCAGCAACAAAGCTTACTGTCAGTGATTTGAACTAGTGAACCGTGGGAAGCAGGTTTTTCACGAGGTGAAAAAGGCGATACAGACGCTGAGACCGTACTGAACTACGAGCAGCGTCGTCAAGAGAAGGGGCTGGGGGGACGAACGGTGGTGAGAAAGGAAAAGGCTGATGTGAATGAACAGACCCCGGTTGTCCCTTGCACACCTGTTGATGCCAGTTCTGCCCCCACCAACTCCGCAAACTGCCGGAGAATTATAACTCCTCCATGGCACCAGAATGCTTCCGCCCGTACCTCGTCCTCATAATCTTTTATTTAAAAAATCACTCCTGTTTTCCTGATCTTTCGCAATTCACTGTTTTCCTCTACTTTTTTTTTCTACCTCCATACAATTTTTCTCTTATTAATGCCACATTGCCTTTATGGGCAGGCCGACCTCACGCCCTTGTTCCCAGTGATGCCATCGCTGTCGGAGACCATATCATAGAGACTGTCAAAGCGGTCTACGTTTTGACATGGACTCGATATCTGCTGGGTACTCGTGAACAAAGGACCAATTGGAGGTTTGCTGCTCGCCGTGAAGCCTAGACGATTTTTCGCAGATCGTTACAAACACTGTGTCACGATGTCTGTGCCTGAAATTTAAAACACTGGATAGTTTGCCAGACATCTCTGTCGGGACTTGTACAACTACCAGATACGCATTGAATGTTCCTCCACCAGCATCTAACTCTAATTAACGGGGAATTATTTTTTTCCGTTCATGTTACAATGTATGATTGCATGCCGTAAAAGTACGTTTATTTTCTCACTGCACAGATGGATCTGTTCTGATCGTAGTTTCTACAGTGCAAAATTACTCAGTTCAAGCTTCGAGTTACTTTGCTTAAATTTTCTGTAAAAATTAACTGTTGGAAGACTAGCCCATTCATGCCTTAGCTGTGCCGCACCTGCCTTCTTGGTCAACATTCCAAGTACTTGTCCCCTTCGAGGAAATAATAGTAATCATATCCAATGCATCGCGACTTTTCGTCCATTAGCGATGTCTGGGTAACATCCTAATTTCTACTCTGGTCAATGCAGAAACTCATCAACGTGTTATCGTTACAGAAGAAGGCTCAAGGAGGTTTCAAAGTTGTGACATTGTCCGCAACAAACAGAATCCTTGCTCGACTTATCAAGAGTTATCTTTACAGGTCCAGGCTCTGGTAGCGCTCGATAAGCTGTCAGACCACCATCATACGGTTTTCGATCTTGTGACAAAAATATGTTAGCTTCTTCAAGCTTCAAGCTCCAATTGCAACTTCCGTCAATTATACACGCCCGACAGCTTCGGGATGCTCGCGGGATCGAGGGCATCTTGGAATTTGTCGGCTACATAAACCAAGCTTGCGTCACCCTCTGCCACAGTAGATCCATATGTGGTATGACATTGGGAGCATCTAGACGCGGACTTAAAAACAGCCTCAGTTGAATGGCATGCTTCACCCAATCAGGAAATGTCCTTATTTGTCTCCGACGAACGTCATTATCCCTGCGACATAACCACGGGAAATGAAATCGCCGTCTTCTAAATTATTGTCGGGAAGCAAGTTGCTCAGGACCACGGGAAACATCGATTTTACTGCTTCTCGATGTTATGCTCAGATGACTCACAGCTACATCGTAAAGATTTGACAGCCATACTCTTGACCATCGACAATTAACTGACCCATGAAAGGCTACGAATCGTGAAAATCATACACGCCTTCTCCGCGCAAATCAGGCCTGGTAACCGGCTCCGCTTCCTTGAGGAAGAGTATCACTTCACTTCCCAGGGGATCAATAAACTTGCTTCCTAAGACCATCTGGTGGATATCTGATATAGATATCCTGCTTTCGGCCACCGAGGTTTATTTTTTCCGAGTCAGCTTGGTATGACCGCGCCGATGACTGTATACACCAATACAGGTACTTGGATCCAAGTTCCTGGAACGGTAGCAACATAACTCTCCAGTGCCTGGAGTGCGCCAAAATTATTCTACCACAGTATCCTTTAATCGCGAAGATCTAGGAGCTGAGAGCAAAGACGAAACATGGTAAAACCGACTGGCAAGTGCTGCGTTTATTGCTTCCCTCGTCTTGTTTTCTCAATGTGATTGGCAGGTACAAACCGGCTCAACATATGTGTGTGATACCCCAATAGATCTGAGACTACCGCCTTCATCGATATTTATTCTTGCTGTAGACCTTCAAAAGAGCGGACGCCTAACTTCCCTTTCTTGGTTGGAATCTTTCACAGGTCCAGCCCATGCCCCCACATGGACATGTGTCTGTAAGAGTGCGTCGATTCGCTGTTTGTTTGATGTCCTTACGATTGAGATGAAGATGAAATCACTCCTGATCAGTAGATGGAATAGAACGTGGACGTGGGTCTGCTTCACATAAATACATGGCTAAAGACATCGCTGCCGACATTGCTTGGGAATTTCTTGTATCTCAAGATGCTAATTAACAGACAGTCGGGGAAAATTAAAAGAAAAGAATTGTCTTCTTATTCTTCGTGTGATTTCTGTCCAAAGCTTCATAACGGATGACTGGTCGACTTGCCATGGTCTGGGCTCATCAAGCAAACGTCAGCAAACTCAAATGTGAAGAAATCGTCGAGGAACACTTCATCAACCTAACTGTAAGTCTGGGAATTCTCCTCGTTCTTTTTATTTTTTCCGTTAAATTCCGCCTACGAAGAAGGAACCATTATCGGTCCGTCTCTGTGCTCATGACCTTAGAGTTACTAAGGAGGACAAGAATAGGGCAAATGATTTTGTTCCCTCGTTTTAATCTCCTGACATGGTTTGCTTGCCCCAGTGAAGTGTCCGTCAATAACTTGAATATTTTGGATTGTTAGTGGCTATTAAGGTCTTCGCCATCATCACAAGAAGTACATCAATCCCCACAAAGGCAATATGCTAAACGCTCTCTCCCTCTGCAGCTAAGTAACCGTCCGAGACATACGGTATACCCATGATACGGCAAGATAGACATGTCCGCTGTGTATGTCTCGTTTTGCCAGGGTCCTCGGGAGAAGTAGCACCCTTTTTTACTCTGCTTTATTGGGACACATTTTCCCCAACGTTCAACCTCAGGTCAATCACTCCCTTTGCAACCCAGCGCCAGCGCCTTTACCGATCAGCAAGTTAGAGCTTTTTCTTTTCGGAAATCCCCTGTACCAACTCCTTCTTCGCACGCCACTGATATCTTTTGCCCGAAGCTAAAGCTTCTCGCTCAGGTGCCCTTTCCTCATTCTATGATGTGGGTAACCCCAAGGTGGTAGTCATGTAAAAATCACGACTTTCATCAGTCAAGCGTGCTATAGGACTGGAATACCGGACCTGGGTCTCAAGATACGGGCGCATGAGACCCGAAAATATTCACTGCGTAATGATTCGATGCGGGATCTTTCCCTGTATTCTCTCCTCTATTCAATGTTCGGCCTGTAAATCGTGGACGATAAATGCATACCCTTCTACTATCGCGTATCTGTTTTTCTGACCACCGTTGGATGTACTCGGGGGTCAAGTGATCCTAAGGTAACGGTACGCACTCCACTCCCATCTTGTCGAATAAACATACAGTTCACGTAGAAATGTCACTGTGCACAGATCTCTTATCTTATTGTATTCGACACTTATCATCGACATATCGGACAGTATATCCCTTTAGGAAAACAGTCCAATAAGCTGTTTCTAACAAACGGACCCCGTGTAACAAACTTTGTGGGATGTCAAGCATGATCTGAGATTTTATAATATGTAATTATTCTAGAGATGTCGGGAATCACCAGCTTTCCGGTCTGCAGACTACTTAAGGGGCCTCCATTTACCAGCAAAGTCAAAGCACCTACATTTACACCACCTACAGAAGAAACCAACACAACCATGCCTTCCAGTAAGTGTTGTAACCCGAGATTGCTCCAGACATGTTTAACTGAAGACTTTTGCAAGCTTCTACTACCCACCTCCACAACTGTGAGCGTCCTGAACGATCAGCCACGGCGAGCAACTGAGCTGAGCTATCCTAATTTCCCTCAGACCTTCAAGGTAGACACGAGGAGCACCTCTTGAGCTATGAAGAATCATCCACTGGGCCATCCAACAAAGCGGTTTGGAAAGTGATCTGTAAATGTTTGTCTGCCGCTTTTTCTGGCCCTATGACATCCAATGACTTATATTTCCAATAGTCAAAGGAGAAGAGAAAGGTGTAGGCACAGGGGCCACCATTGCCGAAGCCAAACAGGTTGCCTCTCAACAGGCGCTCAACGTAAACAATTGCTCTGTTATTTACCTGATCACAACTCATCATGGAATTTTTTAGGCGTTGAGAGCTGCAGAATGAGAGCCATCGTAATCCTATGCTGATTTCGAAGGATAATTGTATGCATAGAACCTATCCGTCATTGCATTTGTTTTGAAGGGAGTTTTAGCGCTCCTGTTTCGGCTGCAATGTCCATACTTGTATTTCCTTCCGGACTAGTCACTATACAATCCATGATGTTTCCTTATGAAGTAATGCGGCTTGGCCGCCACGCTCCCTCGGATGACATGTCATTGATTCGCAAATAACGCAAAACAGAACAACGTCGGCCCGTATGTATTTAGAACTTCCGTCTCGCGTGCGCTTGACGCGTTCACTCTTGCTCTCAACCTTGTCATTGCCCCAAACTCATTGTTAGTCACTATTCGCAAATGTCCGCAATACAGCGTGCGGTACCTTTCTTCGTAGCAGCAGCAGCAGGTGTGTGCAATTGGATTTACACCATAACAATGTCATATATTTCAAAGCATAAATTTTGACTGGGGCTTGAATTCAGGCATCGCTTCGGGAGTATACATATTCAAACCGTTAATAATGGAACAGACCCGGTAATTGTTTGGGCTACGAACAAATATATCATATACAGTGACTGACGTGCGAAATGTGACACAGAAGCGATCCCTCCCAAAGTCGCCCAAACGTCATCGCGTCGGATGGGATTCCGAAGGGTCAAGCCAGTGTTAACGTCACTGATATAAGTCGGTAGTATAGTCGGTAGTATGGGAAGACGATGCCATTGAATTTTCTGTGTGATATACACCGAGTGCGATTCTAGAAGTTAGTCATTTCGGCGTTCCCAAATCTATAGGATAATTGATGTCAGTGACGTCGATATCGCTGGTTAAGATGCATAGTACTTGGAGAATTGTTTCGCCCAAGAAAATCATTTCCTTTCGCGTCTCTTCCACAATCAAATCTTGGACCATGAACCACTTTTCGTTGTCGCCACCCCCACCAGCAGCTCGTATGTGGGCTTTCCAAACTGTGTTTTCTTTATCTCGGGTGGTACCAGCGACAGATTCGTGGGTTACGTTGGCGATCAGATCGTAAACTGTCGGTGTCTTGTTGGGTGCGTCCAGATCTGTGAGAAATAAAATGGAGTGAGAAAATGTATTCACAATAAGTACATACTGATTGAAAAACCCACATTCTTTGAAATCTAAGCCACGCAAGGGGAAATTAACGATCGTGGGGTTTTTTTCTTCGACAAAAGCATTTTTTGTAAAGCGCTTGAAATGTAGTATAATATACGGAGGTAAGCGTTGACATTTGTATCTGCGCAATTGCCCGGCAGATTCCTATGGAACGGTAAATTATTAGAACTATCGAATCTACACAGAACCCTACATACCTGGGCCGTTCTGCCATCGTACTTTGCGAGTACTGAGTGTATGCTCACTTGCGGGATGATGTTCTTCTCGACAGAATCCTGGAATAACGGCGGTGGGGGGAGATCGACAGCCAAAAACAGAAAAGGTGATACAGAAGTCCTCAACTCTAAACCGGACTATAAGCGCAGCTGCGACGCTGATAGATGAAAATATAATCGTACCTCGATCAATGTCAAACTTCGGTTTCTCATTCAATCCAGAATCTGGTCTGACCAATACTTGTTGGGTTTCGACTCTCAGTTCTCCTTGGAATGTTTTGAAAATGACACCTGAAATACCTCAGTCTTCGGGAGAACATATATGAAAAAAGAGTCACTCACTGGAGTCCTTCTTTTTCGTACCACCGAAGTCTTTGTGAAGGTGATTGAGTAACCATCCCAGAAATTCGACTGGGTCGCCTTGTTGTTCCAGTCGAAATTTCCCTCCACTGGCCCTATTGACTTCTTGGAGAAATTCGTGAGGGCTGACTTGACTTTTGAACAATCTGGGATTCCAAATTTTCTTAGCTAGTCCTGCAAATCTCTTAAGCAATTCAGACTCCTTCCCGCGAAAGTTCGAAAGGAGCAAGTGGTCCCGCAACGGTGGAACGTGAAGAAGGGCTTGAATTATTACGTTCATATGATCATTTCTTTTGATATTGTTGAGACCAATATAACCCGATAGATATGGCTTGTGATTGAGGTCGTATGATGGCCGGGTTAGATGAGATGGCGAAGACAAACTGGCAATGGCAGCCGAGGAGAATGTAGGCGCCAGGACATAAGAGATATCCTCCAAAGACGGATCTGATACAAGATATCCATCTGGAAGAACGTAGACCTAGCCATATGACTTCAGATCCAGATGTCTCGATTCCAAAGCAAAGGAATCCTCGAACCTTTGTGGTTTCCAGATTTATGAAAACGTGATGGTCATCATGGATGGAATGTGCGTACGCGTAGGACTTCCGACCTCTTCCTTGGAAATATTTTCCACACACAAGGCAGCCATATATGTTTATATCGGATAATGATACAGAGCACACTTTCTCAAAGTCGAAATCTAGACTGGCTCTGTTAATCTTCCCAAAGATATAAGTATTTCGCGACGCATTCTAGGTAAAGGCGTCTCTTACTGTATCAAGGTACAAATCAGATGCACGCTGTTCTTGCAAAGGAAAGCTAGTTTCTTCTTCTTCTTCGTCCAGGTCGTCTGCAGGGGCACCCGCTGATTTGGATTCAGACACGTTGACTTTTGACTCGGACACCAGCTCTGGTTCTATGCTGAGTCTTGCACGTTTGGTAGGCCGTTCTGTTGTATTTGCATCACCATCATGGACATTTTCAAGACGTTTGGGAGGATTTTCCGTCATGAAAGAAGCGAAAAGAAGGTGCAGAGGGATATGCAAAGGGGCGGTGTTGATACAGTCCCCTGGCAATAATGATTTGGCAAGTTTCTGATTGGTTTCTGACGACCGTGTATAGCATAGATTACGTAAGGAACACGAACAAATTAATTTACTCACCAAAGTACTTTGTTCTTTCACGCGATTGCTAGTTGGACATCGATCGAACGATGCTGAGGAAGTCTGTCTCCGTACATTGGAGACATCAATCCCGCTTCTCCTTGAAAACTGCTTCAAATTCTGCTTCCTTTAGCTTTTCAAGCTCAAGACGACATGCCACAGTGAATCCAGCGCTAAATCTAGACCCCAGTTACACAGACCTGCTCAAAGATGCTGGCATTTCATTGAAGAATCAGAAGCCGAACGCATTACCGACACATAGAGAATTAGAAGTCATTCAAGGAACATCTTCGGCTCTTGAGGTTTCTATGGATGACTGGTCCTCCTTGGAAATATCTTCAGAGCCAACGTACGAAGAAGAAGAATATGAAGCTCGCGAGCATAGGAAGTCTCCCGCAGCACTATTCGGTTCAGACCAAATTTCTTTGACCATCCTTCCTCTTGAATTGCAAATGGCGATAAATGGCCTGGTTACTGGTCAGTACTGCATTTCTATAGCTCAAGGGAAAACTCATAATGGAATATTAGATGGGCAGAAGTCTACGCTCCGTAGCGATGCAGTACGCTTATTCAGAGCGCCAACCGACCATGAACAAGAAGGAGACTGGGACGCTCAATACTCCACTGAATATTCATCCCGACAAAAAGCCCATAAACACGCTGTCAGAGATGGAACTGCTTTTGCCACTGTCGCTCTCCCTGTGCATTACTCTGTTATAATGTCCGTGTTGTACCACGTCAAACGGAGGATGGAACCATCATGGGAAATAGACAAAGTTATCGATTGGGGCGCTGGGACTGGCAGTGGTTTATGGCAAGTCTTCCCTGCGTTTTACCCAACATACCGCATTTAAGTGATTCACTCTCTAGGGCTTCGCTTTACTCATTCCAGCGGGATGGAGCAGAACATGGGGAAGATGGACGCAACAGAGCTGCAATTGGTACTACAGTCAAATCGTACATCGGAATTGATAAACGCGAGGGGTTGGTCACAATAGGAAAAAGACTGATCGAAAGTTGGTCCATACTATGCACTAAATTGACCTAATACTCACAGGTTTGAATAGATACGCCTAGAGGGTCCTTTAAGGCTACATGGAAAAAATCATTCAGGGAAGAAGATAAACTTCTAATAGACGAAGGGCCAAGAACTGTGGCTTTATCCGCGTTTATGCTTACAACCCTACCAAACGCCTTTTCCCAGAAAACCCTGGTTCAAGAAATGTGGGATAGCGGTGCTCATACTATTGTAAGCGGATTAGTTGTCAATTCACTCTACATCTACGGAATATTGACGAAACCAACAAGATTCTCATTGACCACAACACCAAGGACGGCTTCCAAGCTATTGCCCATGCCAGAGAATTTCTTTTGGAATTGGGAAAAGCAGAAATTGAAGACCCTGAGCTCGCTCAAACCGAGCTACTAGGATCACATGTTCTTGCGCCTGTACGCTTTATCTTAATATCGGCCCTTGTATTTCTGCTTAACAATGACCATCACAGTGCCCTCACGATCATGCCTGCCCTTTACTTCATAGCAAGCGAGCATCACTAGTCTGTGGATTTTCTCAGCGCCTCCAGCGCCCTTCCTTCCTCCAGAAGACAAAGCAGTCATCAATCGGACACGAGAACACTGGTTATTCTTATGTCGTGATTAGAAGGGGTACCCGTCCAAACTCTGTTAACACCACAGTAGGGAGAGTCGGCGGAATCGGTAAGAAAGCTTTGGAAGACCACCGACTTGCGAACACACCAATAAAAGAATTGAAAATATATGCCGACGAAATTGGAGCTACGTCAGAAACACAGGACGTTCTTGAATCCACTACCAATAGCGTATCTGAGGATCATCAGCATGATATGGAGGATCCCGAACTACAGGAAAAATTACGCCAGGAAGCATATCAATGGCCTAGACTTGTATTCCGCCCTATGAAAAAGAGTGGCCACATCATTCTGGACAGTTGTACGATGGAAGGTTTGTTCTCCATCTTCCCAATTCATGGCACGATCTAATCTAAAAACCAGGAAAAATAATGCGGATAACTATACCCAAGTCTCAAGGGAAACAACCGTTTTATGACGCTAGAAAGTCTAACTGGGGTGATATATTCCCTCACTCTCCCAAAAACCCTCCTACGGAATATCTTGGCCTCAAGCCTCGAAAAATGAAAGAGTCAGAAGATGAGGATGAAGGTGATCTTTTGGTCGGGAGTGATATCGGTAAAAGACGGGATAGCTTCAAGGGCGGCGACCGCCACACATACTCAGCTCTAGCTGAAAATCTGCGGGAAAAGAAGATGTCGAAACGAGATTATGCGAAGACTCGTGGAAATAAAGTTTGGAAGGATTGACCAAGCATTTTCTATTGACCCAACCACTCACTAACTTATCCCTAATCCACGTTAAACATACCACCGCTCTATCACGCATTTTTAGATGTCGTCAATGTTAATAGTCTCTATGTATAATATGTACTCATTAAGGTAGTGAACCCCCCGCTTTATGTTATCTTGTTACTTTGAACTAACAGGACTCGCTTTGGCATCGTTCTGGCCATCTCGAAAGAAGCGAAAATATATTAAATGGGTGGTTGCGTCACCATATGGAATGAAGGTATTTCTAATAATCTGATATCCGGATTCCTGGTCCCCGAGTAGAGCTAAGCACGACCTTAGTAATGGGGGTCACTTTGAATACAATGTTAGATTCATGCAAGTCATTGATTCTGGCCAGGAAGAAAGAACACACCAGGTCGAGCACCACCAGCGCTTTTTAATTTACGATCGCCTGCTTCTTGTTCTTTCGAGTTACCCGTAGCTCGCTTCACGGAGGTCAGGAATTGACGGAAATTGGTGACGACGTCGCTGACTGGGAAGTCGATCTACATAGCATTAAGTTTTCAGCACAACGAGGGAAGTTTAGAGCCCTACCATTGCTATTGGGGCACGGATAGTACCACTCCTGTCAGCCCTCCACTCGCTGGTGCCACGAAGTCGCGAGATATAACCACCGATGTCTTCTGTTACTGTTCCTCTACGTTCCGAAGGCATGAGACCTAATGGACCAAGGAAACGACCGAGCTTCGGGGTGATAGCTCGGATGAGCTGAGGTGTACATAGAATTGTCGTTGCACGGTGGCGGTTGCTTAGAATCTGCAAATATATGAGCTACTCTAACGCGCTTTTGCCAATTTGTAAAAATACGTACACCGTCAATGAGTTCAATTCCGCCCACGATGTGTGCTCCTGCTTTCTTGGCGTCTTCTGCTATTCTTCCTTCAGCAAACACAAGAATCTTGTCCTCAGCTTTGGCTTTGGCCTCTCGCGGCAGATTTACTCTGCCTCTCGGGACAGCTGCTCCATTTCCGAGTTTTGTCCTAACAGTCAGCTCATAGGTAGCCTTGGGAGAAGCAGCCTCGACAGACTAGAGAACTTGGGATTAAACAACAAAGCGCATACGGAATCGTTGAACTCACACGGAGGACTGCAATGGCATCTTCCAATGTAAGTTTGAGATTGCGCTCATCTTCTTTAGCAGCAACTGCAGCTTTTCTGCGTGCTTTGGCAGCCTGCGCCTTTTTGGAGGGTACGCGAATAGTTGATACGTTCTTTTTACGACTAATTTGAAGAACGCTGGATGTGGTGAATTGACGCGCTTGTATGGCAGAACACTGAATAGACCCGTTTTAGTGAGTATATTACAGCTTGAATATAACGACGTACTTCTGCGACGATGCACCGACGGAAGAGAGGACCCAACATGACGAGTAAACGCGACTTCTGAGTGAGCGGTCAAACCGTTCACAATTTCCAGCAAGGGAATTGCCGTGGGAACGTTGTCCCAATCTGGACGCAATGCTAACGCATAACATTTTTTGTGTTTTCCACTGTCTACTCACAATGTCCAGTTCCCTGATCCGTTCGACGACGACCAAGCTCCCCCTTAGGTCTACACCACTGCTGAGCAGAGGTTATGCTGCTCCTGGACAAGACCAATCTCAAGGAGACCCTAAAAGAGAAATCATCCGACGCGTTCTCTATCCCAGCAATGTGAAGAACCGCGCTACACCAATTGGTACATGGCGCCCTGATGTTGGACGTGCTCTCCAACGTGCAATTCCCTCGGTCCAAGCCCACGAAACCATTGAACGAGCCTGGCTACTTCATAAACGACATATTAGGAAGGCCCGCGAAGCAGAAGCTGCTCGCAAATTCGCCTGTATGAAGGAGGCCATGGACGTATTGCATGAGGTAGATCCTCGTCTGTATATGGAGGCGAATAGGAAAGATGACCCTCGAGCGCGGACGCGTGAAGAAATGGAGTCCATAAAGACCATGAAGATATCTGAAATCCGGGCTATGGAAGCCCGTATACGTGGGCTCTTCCCTCGAGAATTACGCATACCAACAGACACTCCATCACGAACTGGGTGGAAATATGAGTGGGGAACGAAAAAGGCTGCTACTTCCTAAATGTAATTATTTCTTTCTGTTCTCCGCTTACCGTGTCCTGATGAGGTCTACAGCTCATTTATTATGCTACCATCGCCCATATTATACCTATTCTGTTCATCATCCCACTCACGCGTAGGAACGATAATCCACTTCATTCCTCAATATACAATTTACAGAAAGCATCGCAGAAAACAAAGTTGAACATAACCTCGAGTACAGCCAAATCAACCCCACCTTTCATCTCGAAGACCGAACGCATCACCAAGCAGCCCTGAAGAATCAGGCCCTCTGGTAGAGGTTGCAGTTTTACCAACAACAGCTATATGCACAGCCTCCAGAGCTTCTGTCCATTTCCCAAGCGCGGCATACCGCTTCTTTTCGAGACTTTGCCTAAGATCGGGCAATTCATGGGTTTATACAAGTTGACTTGAATTAAAAATTGCACTGACTTTCGATCGAGTTCCAATCGCATTCCAACTTGGTCAATCCGTCCTTCGACTTTGCCCTCCAGAATAAGACCGATTAGAAGCTCTTCAACTTCCTCGATGTCAACATTGAGTTGCTGCAAATATTCGCGTTGGAAACGTCTAGATCTTCTCGACGAAAAAATATATTTACCTTGGCTAGGAAGGAAAGTTCCAATCTTGTGTATGGTTTGATCAAGTCGATGAGATACTGTGTGCGCAAGCTTCGGAGTAGTTCACCGATGTATGAGCGGATGAAATTATCATCCATAATGGTCGAACGGTTGTCTGGACGAAAGTTAGTGGACCGTCGACAAAAAAACACGACTGGCAATAATGACCTTTCAGAATCTTCTCAGCTAAATGGACTTCACGTCGCTGGTATGCATCGACGAGATCAGTCATGGCTTTGATTTGAGGATCTGTCTTGTATCTGAGATCCGTGAGGGAGAGGAAAAAAATATTTTTTGGAAATAACTTACGGTTTAGTTTCTTGACTGTCGAAAGGATTAACCTCGCTACCCGTCAACATGTTCGCCAATACGAGGTACTTCAGGACCTGAATTCGCTGAGGTGAACCAGCTTCGTCATAATTTCGGAACGATTCGAAGAAGTCTTCACTAGCTCTGTTCCATTGACCTGTGACGTTTGTATACCTTAGAATGTGGAGACCGCGCAAGACGACATGAGAGACATACGTTCACCCATCCACATCTTTCCTCCGCACTCCTTAATAACACCCATAATTCTTGGATGTGGAATGGCCGATCGAACTGCATTGCTTGCGTTATAAATTTCCTGTTATCATAGCTCGAGCAAGAACGAAAACAAAAAATGATGGAAAAACACACTTTTAGTTTTTTGAAGTTTCGTGTTTCATTATACATTTGAATCTCGAGGGCATATATTTCCAGTAGCTGCGTTCCTCGTTGCGATTGATCGTCAACTTCATTTGCTGAGGTCGTCGCATTGTGAAGTTCTCTGATCAGCTGTGGAATGTTTCAGCAATGCGATTGTCCCAAAGGTGGAGATGGAGTAACCTTGGACAGACGAGAATATTCCTTACGGTCGAGCCAAAGTTTAGCTAGCTTTAAGTTAGTTTTAACAGAAAGTCGCTGACAGAAATAGTCAATACCACAAGAAACTATCGCTTGATATGTCATCATACCTCGTTCTTCGCTTCCTCCAGTGCCTTCCTTGTGACTTGATAGAACTTTTCGAGTACATCCACCTCAATCACGCCACCTTTGCCACCTCCAACGTAGTCTAGAATTCCATTTATCGACTTTTCAGAGTAATTGCGCGTTACTGCTGACTTTGTATAGGTAAGAAGTTCTGTGTACGTTTTCAAAGCTTCGTTAGGTCGATGTAATTCTAAGAACAGTAGTTTGGTCATTTGTTTGAGTGCTTTGAATCCCCTGATCAGATATTGTCAAGTGACTCCCGTCTTTCCTGAGGTTAACCGTACATACCAGTCTCCTTTCTCTTCCTCCTGATCTACGATGGCGCGGAATTCTTTCAATGCCTCGTCTGGATTATCCTCTTTCTTAGCTAATTTATAGAGTCAGACAGTAATAGGCTATCGAAATGATAAGAGAACGAACATTTGGCTTTATAATACATGTTCTCCACATCTACACTGCCGGACTCATTCGCGTCGTCGTTATCAGAGTAATCGAAGCCATAGTCCTGGGTACCGTTATGATGATTAGTCTCGAAAACCCGTAATAATTAGAATAAGAATGCACTTCGTCGTCGCTTCCTTGCATGTAATCAGCATCATCGTCATCCATTATGAAAGGAGTGATTGAGTGATAGTTTTTTGAAAAGGAACTGTCTAGGTTCTTGTGCCGATCTGGGTCAGTACGTTTAACGTTAGCACGCCGACCACTGTGTGGTGCAGTAACTGGAGCTAAGCGACAATAGTCCAGGCGCGACATTGCCATCAGATCACGTGTAAAAGCAATACCCAAGCACAAGCAAACATGAACATTGATTTAGTTTCTCCTCCACATGTGTCATGAGTTATGTGCCTCAAGATTTAGTTTATAAAGACTTAGACCGATATAAGGCGCGACTCTACATGATTATGCGCAACATCGTCAGCTTAAAACCAAGCTGCGTCTGGACGAGATAGGGGCTACACGTGACTTCATACATTGACGATCATATACGGTGTCCTAATCAGGCATAGTAGACTGAAGCCCCTCAGGGCTCCAAGTCCAGATCTTATTTACTCCTCCTCTCCTTCACACATCATTCTGTCAGCCGGTCTGCATGATGGAATCATCTACATTGACCTCTCTTATGGATTCGACCAGCGGAAAATCCTCCAGGTCGAGGAGTAGCACGAAGCTGTATGACGATGTTGCCAGTCTGACTTCATTCAACCCTTTCTCAGAGGAGGATGAACATGATCAATCTTCCTATACACTGGTTACTTCGATTTTCTCCAGAATGAAGAACACCCTTTCCGGACCACTATCGTCCTCTGCCACAGTGACTTCGACATCGACGGTCAACAGCAACGTAAATAACGCCACTACAAATTCAGCAGACGCCCGGCGCCCGTCATACACAACCACTCAAACAAATACGTCGAATTTCTCGGCTAGAACCTCGGTTTCTGACAGGCCAAACCCACTTCTTGCAGCACCGGCCCAAGCAGCACCTCCTTTGGTATCATTAACACCTGCGCAATCAGAATTACCGACGTATACAGCAACTGAAGTCGAGCGCGGAACAGGTCAACGTATTCCATATTCTCCTGGACCTGGGTTCGATCCGAACGACAATGTTCATTTTGGAACTTCAATTCCTGGCTTCCCTATACAAGATGATGCAAGGAGTATAAAGACTACGACAAGTGTTCATCGTTCTGGGTCAGTCTCGAAGGTGATGCGACGTTTAAGAGGAGAAGGTAAGTAATCCCCATTGAAATGAACAACTGCTTATTATATTGTAGGTTTATCTCGCGAGTACTGGATGGACGATGAAAACTGTAAAGAATGCTATGATTGTAAAAGTATATTTACAACATGGCGGAGAAAGCATCATTGTAGAATATGCGGTGAGCCCCTTTAGTATTTTGCTGCAAGAGTTGCGTTCATGACCCTTATATTAGGTCAGATATTTTGTTCTCGTTGCGCGTCAAATATTATCAAAGGCGCCAGGTTTGGCTCTGAAGGAATGGTTCGCGTATGCAACCTTTGTCTTGAAAAACTAGCAAAGGTCGAAGAAGACGATGACGACGATCGACGCTCGGTGATTTCCTCGATAACTAACTTTCCTGCCCATCAATTGGGGTTTGATCCATTTACAACCTTGGGCCATCCACAGTCACCTTTCGCTGCATCTCAGCTTTTTGGACGCGATGAACAGTTCAATCTTTTCTCCATAGCAGAAACTCGAAGACCACTTCACAGCTCAGATGGTAGCCTTTCACGACCCGAGACTCCCTTTATGACTGAAGGAGAGGATGGGGTTTGGCAAACAGTTCGCGATAACCCGGCACCATTCAGGCGAGCACTGTCGGACGAAGAAAAGGATAACCACACTGATTCCTTTCACCCTGAAGTTGCCTCACAACCTGAACCCCAGGGAACTGGTAAAATCCATTTTTCAGCGACTAAACCCATAGACATCGATAAAGCTACAAGTTCCATTCAATTTCCTCTGGGCTCTCCAGAGCACCCAGGAACACCTCATCTTCGTAGCAAATCGCGCGGTGCGACTGTCCCTTATGGAGACTTTGACATCGCTACTCCTTTTATTCGTAGTAGAGTACAAAGTAGACTGGATACCCCCCTCGACATTGAACCAGGTTGGCGTACTCGCCGTGAAAGTACTGCGTGAGTTATTCACATACATTGATTTACCAACATGACTAAAGTTATGTCTAGCTATGCACAGGAGCTCAATCTTGCCTCCATGCTTCATCTCAAGATTATGCTGCGGCAAATGCTAACAATCGAAGAAATCCCAAACATCAGAGAGTGGGAAGAAACTTTACTACGACTTGCTCTTCGAATAGCGCGGGAAATGACGTTCACATCCCTTCCGCATCGACAGGGTCAAGACATGGACGTTAGGCGCTATGTGAAGATTAAAAAAATTCCAGGAGGGATGCCGAAAGACTCAGAATATGTCACGGGGGCCGTCATAACAAAAAACGTTGCCCACAAACAAATGTCAAGGCTGCAAATGAACCCTAGGGTTATGCTGGTTACATTTCCCTTGGAATTTTCCCGCGTTGAAGGACAGTATATGCACTTCGGTCAGATCGTTCGGCAAGAAAAGGAGTATCTAGGGAATCTTGCTTCTCGAATTGCAGCCTTGAGACCTCATGTCGTTCTCGTTGAAAAATCTGTATCGAGATTGGCTCTCGACGCACTTGCAAAGCATAATATAGCTGTCGCTCGCACAGTGAAACCCAGTGCCATCCAGACCATTGCCCGAATGACGCAAGGCGATGTTTTTTCGTCTATGGACAAGTTGGCCCTGGAACCACGCCTGGGGCATTGCGCCAAATATTGTATACAAACTTATGATCACCCATTAATCCCTGGGCGTAGAAAGTCCTACATGCGATTTGAGGGCTGTAACCGCGATATGGGTTGCACCATCATTTTGCGAGGGGGAAACATTGACACTCTTAGGCGCGTCAAGAAAGTTACACGTTTTCTAACGTTTATCGTTCGCAATTTGAAACTTGAGACACATCTTTGGAAAGACTCCGTCATTAGCCTCCCTTCTTTCAACGCGCACGCAGTTCCCATATCTGCCAGTCGTTTGCTGCAATTCATCCCCCCCACACAACCATTCTTACCAACTACATCAAACACTCCGAAGCTTCTCATTTCAGATACAGATGAAGAAGAGGGCACCAAGGACCCATCTTCATTTACAGCAACGGGCACTGTAGAAGAAGACCTTCCAAATGAAGATGCGGAACAAATACGCCTCACTCGAAGAATTGACGAGGCTTTAGAGCCTTATATTAAAACCTTTATTTCCGTTTCAGCGACACTTCGCTTCCCCCCTCCTTACCCTATTCGAAAGATGAAAGAACTCGACAATTTACTATTAGAAGCGAAAAGAGTATGGGAGGACGAAATAGTTCGAAGAGAAGAAAGCATTCAATCAATGCACAAGCAAGAGGAGACGCTGACTGCGACAGGGACACCAACTAATCCTATTGGAACTCAGATACCAACTGGTGAAGAAAGAGATGACATCTTCGCACAAATAGAAGCTTTACCGGTGCTCAATTTACCGGTAACACCATTAACGGCCGATGGTTTTCCTTCTGCGAGCATATTAGACGGAGACTCTTACTTCCAGCTGACACCAGCATCGATCAGCTCGTCTATGCCCGGAACTCCGGCTGTTCCACCAGCTATGTCTGGCGCCTACTTCCAACGCGAGGGTCAAGATATCTTGAAATCGCCGGGGGATATCTTTCATCAGAGCAATTATACTTGGCTAAAATGGCGACATGAAGAATTTAGGCGTATATGGGAGTGGTACCTTCGCAAAAATTACGACGATTTCGTGGTTGAAAAATACCAGTGCATTCATGTCAGGGAGTACACCGTGCCTGGTGCAGACATAGTGCAACACCGACCTTGCTTTGCACCAAGCTTGACTTATATAAAGTTCTACGGAGAAAACGACATGACTTTGGGCCAATTCATTGAAAAATCGGTCAATGACACTCTTGTGCAGTTTTTGGATCCAAAGGCCATCTGTACCGGAAAGGGATGTGATCAGTCCCTAGCTCGCCATTGTAAAGTTTATGTTCACAACGAAACCAGTGTGTTCGTGGCCGTTGAGCAATGGGACGGCCAAATCGTAGGGCGCTCAGCATTTTACCCATCGCCAGACCTCGTAACAACTTGGAGTGCATGTCGAGTCTGTGGTTCGGCTACGCCTTTCATTCCTGTGTCGGAAGAGATGCAACGGTACTCCTTTGCCAAATTCTTGGAACTTCATTTCTACCCAGCTGATATCAAGCTGGTGCAAGGAGCGGGCTGTCAGCATAACATATATCAACATCACATCCGCTTCTTTGCATCGAAAGGAATGACAGTTCGGTTTCAGGCAGATCCGATTGTCTTGCAAGAAATTGTGTATCCCCCTTTCCGAATACGTGTTCGGCCCGAAACCCAGTTAGAACTCAAAAATGCTGACTTCGAGCGGCTTCATCATCGGAATATCATGTGGTACACTGCCCTTATAAACGACCTGAAGGAAATTACCATAGAAGTTTCAACAGGCGAAGAAGAAGCAGACGCTCAACTAGTCGCAAGCATCAATCCCCTCATAGAACGGGCAGATGCCGAACGAGAAGACATAGCTCGTCTGATCAACGAAACATACAGGAACACACCACCCACCGATACTTTGGCCCTTAACCAGATACATGCGTATCGTCAAGATAAAATTGTAGCTTGGCAACAGGATTTCGATAGGTTACCTATATCACGTTTCCCGCAGGGCACAAACAACAGACACAGTACTCGATCTTCAGCTTTTGACTCAATGAGAGCTATGTTCCCTAGAAAGTACGAACTATCCGGGGTATTCGATCCTCCAAATCTACCCTCATCTACCGTTTCTGAAGCCGAAGAACAGCCAAGTATAAAATCGCGACGGAGTTCTACTGCAAACTTATCAGCGTCTGACACATCTGAAGCGGAATCTGGCATTGACCTGAACGGTGTTCCGCCCATGCTTATTCCAGAAATAAAGAAAGCCTTGATAAAGGTCGATGAGAATCATAAATCGGATCCAGACAGTGACTCCACCATCGGGGTGCCTCGCGAAGATGCAATACTATCTGCAGATGTTTCCCAGTCGGAGCAGGTATGTTGGTAACTTTTTCTCTGTCTATCTTGAATATAATTGGCCCTCTGAAGGAGATTGAAAAATCCCTCCAGACGGATGTTTCAGCACCAAGATCATCTCGCCTGCCTAGGCCGAAACGCAGGGATAATCCTAGCGTTGCTGAACTTGTCAAGAAGTACCAAGACTTCTTGCCTGCACAAGGCGTACACGACCTCGCGCAAACGGCCTTTCCTCCAAAGCCGCCCATGTCAGAGAGTGAGCAAGAATATCCTTCTCCGATGCTGACGCGTCCAGGACCACGTAGCAAAAGCAGGCACCGTGTTCCAGTCCGCAAAATGTCTACTTCAGATTTCGAGCAGGGATATGCTGCAAATGTTGCGCCCAGATATTTAACGCATGCTACTAGTAGGCGGAATCCTGCGAGTAGCAGTCGTATTCCAGCACCGAAAGGCAACACTTACGAATCTCAGGATTCTTCCAGGAGGGCCTCGCCCGACAAACGCATGTTTAGTGGCCAGGGTAGGGAAGTTCGTTTTGATCGACCATCCTCTCCACACGCTCGACAATCTACCTTTGGGGGTACCGTCAAACAGCCCAAAAATCGAGTCGTCAGTCGTACTAAAGATAAAGCCGGGCCTCGCCCTGCTACGAATACAATTACCAAGTCCACATTTCGAAGGCCGCCGAACGGCACAGGAACTAAAGTCTCTAACATTGCCAAGCACTTCGAACGCTTGGGTCGCGATGCCGAAAGATCAAAGAGCAAGTACACGGTGATTCGTGGTAGACGGGCTCGTCCTGTTGCATCAGCCCGTGCCAAAGTCGAGATTCTAGAGAGTGTGAAAGACGCTATTCGTGACGATTCAGAGAGCTCTGACTCATCCAGTGAAGCTGATGACGAAGATGAAGGGAACGAAGAGGATTCGTCTGTCGTTTCACCTCAGCAACATCGCATACAGGAATCTGACATAACCACAACTCCTGTTGATTCCGAACCCAGTGTAACTCTTCCAACGGAGCCATTGCCATTGGTGACGAATGATTTACCAACGGAACTTCCATCGATAGCCCCAGATGAAGGAGTAACAAAACCGCTCCAGCCTCTTGGTCAATTAACTGCGCCATCATCGCCCTTCTTATCATCTATGAGGAATAAGCAGGAGATGGCTTTGACACCTCCTATATCCGACTTTGAGCTGGGCGGAAGTGGAACGGAACGAAATTCCATATTTCGTGCATTCTCAGGTTTTTGGCCTCAAGCCACTCGCAGCTCAATTGAAAGTGACGATCCAATGAGTGACCCGGAACACATATTTCGCGATTCTTCTATGGTCGTCCGACTTGACGAACCAACGTCAATCATTGCACTAGCTTTAAAGTGTGTCTTTTTCTATTTCACGAATTTGCATTCAGTTCTCTAATGCAAAATCTTCTTATGAAAGCTCGCCACAATATCGTGACTTACTTGCGAAGTCTCGAGCTGAAAAGAAAACGGCCCGAGTCGCAAAGTTGATGGAAGGAGCAGAAGCATTTATGCCTGATGATGGGTCTGTTACCGATACATCCTCTACTTGGGGAGTCGTCAACGTAGATTCCACTGATTCCGCTGATCCCACTGAAGATCTGAGAGCACCGTCCTCCAAGCTTCCCTGGGCCATTTGTTAGTTATCGTTACCTGCTTCATGGGAGCGAAGATTCTGATGATTGACGATTTAAACAGCTTTCGAGAGCGGTGGTTTGACGATTAGCTGCACCGTTCTCTATCCAGAACAATTTGATGCGTTGCGCAGGACCTACGACTGCGAAAAGAGCATGGTGGAATCTTTGTCTCGTTGTATTAAATGGAATGCTAGTGGTGGAAAATCCGGATCAGCCTTCTTGAAAACCAGAGGTAAGAGGTTTGACCTCGTATATACAAACGACGCAAGAGATTAACAGGTCTCAAGATGACCGTTTTATTGCGAAAGAATTATCTAGGCCAGAATTACAGACTATGGAAACATTCGCGCCTGCGTACTTCGACTATATGTCATCTTCCGTACATGCTGACGTAGGTCTCTCTCTCCGACTATTCCGAAAGAAAACTGACAAGAGTTTGTGTTGTCCAATAGCGTCCAACACTACTGGCAAAAGTATTCGGGTGCTATAAGTTGACCTTCAGAAAGACAGGAAAAGACAGAGGTCCAGGGAAGTCAAAATCCACGCAGATGAACCTATTGGTCATGGAAAATCTTTTCTACGATAGACGATTCACCAAAGTATGTTTGTCATCCTCTTTTTTTAGCATCGATGCAATGGAATTGAATATCTGCAGATATATGATTTGAAGGGTTCTACGCGTAACCGTCACGTCCAGTCTACAGGAAGGGAAAACGAAGTTTTATTGGATGAAAATCTTGTCGAAGGTAAGTGCTATTATTTCATGATATTGTTCTTTTGTTGATGTTTTTTTTTTAGCTGCGCATCTGAACCCATTTTATCTTCGTGAACATTCTAAGCGAATCCTTCGTGGTGCATTATATAACGACAGCAAATTTTTGGCGGACATAAATGTGATGGACTATTCCCTGGTTTGCGGTGTAAGTTCCTCTAAGATTCCTTTCCACGATAATCTTAACGGGTTATTTTCACTCTAGGTCGACAGTCAAAATAACGAACTTGTCATCGGTATTGTTGGTGAGTTTGTTGAAGAGGTCTCACTCAGCGTTTGCTTGAATATTGAAAATGGTTTCAAAGATTATATTCGTACATACACTTGGGATAAGAAACTCGAGAGCTGGGTTAAAGAATCCGCGTTTCTGGGAGGAGCTGGTCGAGGTGAACCGACAATTGTGACGCCAAAACAATACCGACAAAGATTCCTTGCAGCGATGGAAAGATATTTCCCTTTAGTAAGTTATTCTTTTTATTCGCATAAAAATGGTTTATTCAAGGAACACAACAAAAGGTACCAGATAGATGGATCAAACAGCGTGACATACCAGAGGAGGAATCGTCAATTGCCCTATCAGAGTTATGGCCAGATTGGTAGTCCTCTATAACAAATACAAATTTATCGATACCATTCCACTTCTGTACCTTTGTAATTTGTGTATTCTACTGTACAAGATATTGTTTTACACTGTCATAATTAGGTAGTGACGTACTATAATTGTATAATAACGATGTTATCCCATCTTAATTTTCTTTGCAGTGGGTTGAGGTGTGCCTTGCTCTGAATCCTTCCGCTTTTTCGTTGTGCCTGACTTGAATGTCGACACAAGAGCACGGAAGCGGTCGCGAAATGCGAAGGCTATCAGTCCTACTTCCGATTCGTCTCCGTTGAATTTGAGCGCGTTATTTACCATCAACTCCACGTCTGCTTCGAAAGCATCAATAGTGTCGTACTTATCGGTGTCAAGTTTCTGACGAATTGTGCGCAAGTCACGCGAATCTCGCCGGGGAATAACATCGTGGTAAGTAGGAATACCAAGAGCAATGGGATCAACAGGTTCACGGAAGACCCACGACCTGGAGAAAAGTAATCAACATCAGCAATCCATTAACTTCTTGACAGAAAAAAATACTTACACTTGCTCTTTGACGAGAGTAGTTAAAACTCCTTGCAAGCCACGTTTTTCTGTCCAGGACAGCTTTCGTTCCATAGCTTTAGGCCATTCCTTCCTAAAGGCCTTTTCGGCGACATCTGCACAGATAGTGGGGCCTGTCCCTGGCGGGTTGAACAACCGACAGTTACTGAAAATCAAACCAACGTCATCCTTAAACTCTTCCATCGTTCCATACATCCCCGAGTGCAGTTTCCGAGACATAGTGCCGAAATCCATGGGGTTCTTGATCTCATCGTAGTATCTGACAAGAAATCAGCATAAACGCAAAATACCGGACTTATATACTTACGTCGGACAACCATCCAATACAACGTCAACAGGTCGCAAGAATATCTCAGCTTCTGGGAGTTTCATGAGAATCTTAAGCAGGTCTTTGCACTTCTTTTCATTGATTGGAGTACTTTGCACCACCTTGCGAGGTTTATTTTGAACTGGGGTTGGTGCATGCGCGGAAACTTCTCTTTCTTTTTCTTTGCCTTTAAGCGACGTGCGGACAGGCGGGACATCATTCACTGGTGGGGGTCGTGGGACCTCGGAAAGTTTATCTTTCTTTGGCTTGCTAGCTGGTATAGGTATAGTAGCTTTGGGTATCGTGACAGCTGGTGCCGGGTGTACCCTGAGGCTCGAAGATGTTCCAGGAGGTGTAGGACGCTCCTTTTTGGCAGGTGTTGCTAACGCCAAAAGATCATCTTCGTCTGGGGTGTCTACCTTTTTTCGTTTACCAGATACTGTTGCCGAAACAGATCTTTCTTTATCGACTGTCGTGGATCGATTCCGTTGTTCGTTCTTTTCACGTTCAATAGCCAATACCTCTTGGAGGATGTCATGTGATCCATCGTCCACATATGGCGGTGGCGGTGCATCAGAAACCGGATTCGTTGACGAGTCCGCAAGCTTGGACTTGCGTTTCAAAGGTTTGGTAATTTGAGGACCAGCATTTTCCGGAGCCTTAGGTTGAGAGCCAACTTTGAGTTTGATCATAGGCCGGGAAGTTGAAGAAGACGCAATAGGTGTTGCTACTCGGGTCTGCTCAAGGGCTGGAGCTGGACTAGTAGGTCGACTGGCAGGTCGAGGGATAGGATCGATTATCCTGGAGGGAATAGATGGGGGAACACGATGCGTTGGTTTTGGTGCTTCAACCCGCATCGGTGTAGGCACTGGATGTGCTTTATCAGCCGCTTCCAATGTCTTGTTGATGATTGTCCATTCTGTAAAGCAAGCTTAGAACAGAATACAGAACGGTTGGAGCATACTCACGTTTCTCGAAGAAAAGTTCCAAATCTATTGCCTCGTTATGCACGAAACTCCCAGGTAGATTGTATAGCTTGGCATTGTTGACCATGAGCAAAAAATCGGCTTGGAATGCAAATCTATCCTTATACATGCCCTCCTCTAATTTGGCCCCCATTGTGCTAAGATCCATAGGGTCCTTGATGATGTCAAAATAACTGTACAAATGTCAGCATAGGCTGCATCATGAATAAATAAAAAAAGAGAAATAATTACTTCGGAGCATGATCTCTAATAGGATCTACAGGTTGAAGGAAGATGAGTGCATGCTTATTTGCTTTAAGTTTCTTCAAAGCGTTTCGACATGCCCGAAGGTCATTTAGTGGCATTCCACTTGACTGGGCCTTTGGAACATGACTAGGCTTGGAGGAAACTTTTGCAGGTTTGGGTTGATGATGTTTGGATGGTTTTACCGGTAAATCCGGCGTTGCAAAAACGACAGCTTTCTTGGGTGCCTCTGAGACAGGGCTCGACACTGTGGAAGGTTGTCTGATTGGAAGAATGGGTTTCTTGAAAGGAATCAGAGGGGATTTGGCGGAAGGAGTTGGATCCGGATGAGGACTAGCGTGCAATCGAAGCTTTGTTGGAGGATTGAGAGTGACAGGCGAACTTTTCGGTGGCCCGCCGGATTTGAGAATACGGGGCACTTTAGGATGGACTTTAACGGCAGGAATAGGAGGTGCAGTTTCGATAACAGGAGTGATGGGAATATGAATCTTTACCGAAGGTGGCAATTCTTCAATCGGACGTATAAGAAGATCGGCGAGTTTCAACAGGCACCATCGCACTTCGTGGTCAATGTCCGGGTTTCTTTGTAAGACAATTTAGTCTACACCACCAAAAACATACCACGAGAAACAAACGTACATGGCAATAGGCATAAGGAATTCCCTCAAGACTTCGTTCTTCCCCACTTCCCTATCTTTGCGAAGTATCTTGATCATTGTGTCCATTTCACTTTTCTTCGATTCTTTGACCTTTTCTTGACCATTTCCATCCTCTTCAATAAGCAGGGTTTCTGATTCCTTTGAAGTCGCCTTCATCTCTCCCATTTGAACTAAAAGAGCGAGGCTGTAACAAGCGTTACGAGCTACATGCCTTCTAATAACCTGAGAAGAATCATGCGCCATGACTGCCAGGATATATCGCATAACTTGCGGTGTATACCACTTCGTCAGAAAGAGACCGTCAAAGGCTGCAATTCGGACCTGCAGGTAATTTCCCTCCCTTAAAACTAGTCAATAGGGAGTCAGAACAAATGACTAAGCGCCAAATACCTTGTGAAAGGGAAGAATAATCTGGGGTGACTAGGCACCAGATTAGCGACACCCAAAACAGTGTAAAACTAATACATCATGGTGAATATTGTTTTATTATTGAATAAGCAGGTCTTTTTACCTCGAGGGCAGCGATGGTAACAATGTTATGTGGCGATGGAATGAGCCTATCCATGCTTCGATATCGATCAACTTCGGTCCGTGTATGTTTTACAAAGTCAATATCTTCCGCAGTGTAGTCAGTACGCGTCTCTGAGGGTAAAAGTTCACCGCGTTCAGGAGCTGCTGTCGAGACACTTGCGCACGCGGCAGCAGAAATGATGGTACTGATGTAAAAGCCGTCCGTATACTGCAGTAACTCAGTTTCACTGCAAGAACATTAATGAACAGATGAAACATACGGGGTTGGAGGTGTTATCGTTATAACGAAGTTGATCGATAAAAAATTGCCGTACTACTCCGGGTGTTTTCCCATTTTCAAAACGAACTTGCGATATGGCAGTGACGATGCTCTACAATCCCAATTTTAATGTTGACCCAACGCTGAAGTATTGGGACCTTACCTTGCGCACAAAATACTCCGATATGTCAGAGAAATCGTTAGGCTTGGGAACGTATTTATGCGAAAACAAATCTTGGTTTGGGTCTTCAGGGTCGTAACAGTAGCGCAAGAAGAGTTTGAAAAGATGGAACAAGCCCAGGAAATCTAGTTTTCGAATTGCGCACTGGATGTAGCATATGAATTATGAAAACTATGTGTATAATGACGAAAGACTTACGTTGACCATCGCCAAGGCGGCTTCACAGCGAATGCGGAAATAGTAATTGGAAACCAGCACAGTTTTCGTGAACGTGCTAGAGACAATCGCATTGGGTTTCTCGGCCAAAGCGTTAACAGCCTACCCAGAAAGTGTCAAGGCATGCAAGAAAGATTGCAAAAAGGTATCTCACCTCCAGTTGAGCAACTACATCCCTGTCTCTTTGCAACTGTGAGACCCACATAAAATCAGGTTGATCAAATTTAATATCAGCTATCCATTCGAAATCTGCGTCCATGCGTATCCACTCGTAGGTCGCACCACTCATAATACTTTCATCTTCTTCGGTCCAATCGGCCACTTTCCAATTCTCTCGCTCTTGCTCTTTTTCCCATATCTCAAGACCGAACCCCATGTCAACCATGCCCATAGCTTCAGCGGCTTCGGCATCGCCTTCTGCTGCTGCCTGCGCTGCTGCTTGTCGAGCAAGGTAGCGCTTCGTGTTTCGACGCACTCGTTTATATTTGGTATTGAACGGTACTTCATAACGTTTAAATGGGGTGCGAATGTCGAGGACATGTTCGTATGGAGTACCATCCGCTTCGTGAATACGGATAGTCATTTGGCCCTTGATGGCAATGTAAGTGTGGAGATATATGTCAGAAAATCGAAACTAACCTCGAAAAAAGGAACCGGCTTCATGAGAACTTTGGAAATTTCTTTGTCTTCCAGATGTATATGAGCAGGGGCTTCTTGTCGCATCGTAATTTCTACGGCCATTTTCTTCCGATTAAAAGTCGCCGAGAAATTGAAAGATGGACAACCACTTCCGTATATCCATTGTTCTGCAAAGCTGCGGGGGTCCACTCCACTAACCTTCCGACAAGTTCTCAAAAACGTATGTGTTGAGAGTGCATTGTTTTGGAGCTCCCCACTAATGGCAGACAAGAACAGCTTTGGCAGGACACGACTCAGGCCGAGAGATGTCCCAGATTTACCCAACCTTCTATCGAGGATATGAAGCACTAATGGAGCCTTGAGGTTGATAAAAGGTAGAGTAATCGAATCCGGGGGATCTAGTACTTGCGGCTGGCATATCGGAGGCATAGATCCAACATCCCATTCCAATACACGCTGCATGTCTTTCTTGAGTCTGAAACGATAGTCATTGTTGCCGAAAAGCTTTCGCATGAACAATCCTGTGATGTAAAGCGCCAGGCCATTTACGAGCCAAAGGTCTGACCAGCTTTTTGGGATGATATTGATACCTGCCCACTGGCAAGCAAGAGTATGACCAAGAGCATGCCTGGTTTCTATTGCTTGTTCGATGGCATCTTCACCATGCAAGAGATCTGTAGTCACCAATGACAATGTTGCACTGTCGAATCTCTGAGCCGGAAGCTGATCCACAAACACGATTTTGAAGGACCCAAAGGGATATGAGCCGCATTCCGACGTATAGAAGGACATTGCTGAGCGAAGGCATGTCGTTGATGTACTAAGGAGCTGCTCTTGTCCCGGAAGGCAAAATGCGTAGATAAGAGGCTGTGATGATCCTGATGGCTCTTCTGCTATGTTGTCAGGCGGTATCGAAAGGAGATGGAAAGGTCCTGCTGCAAATGCAATATGTTGTACGGATGTCAGCACTGCTTGAGAAAAGAGGAAGATGGTTTTGTTGGAGTTATACGGATGGGCAACCTAGTTCATTCAATAAGACGGAGTAAACCGAGAAAAACCTCAGAAACGGTACCTGTTCCACTAGTTCACCGCTGCATACTACGATGGTCGGAATAGCATCACTCGATTCATCCTCCTCTCCGTGATGATCGCGTTCCTCTAGATACCGGGGAACGACGAACTCGAATTCCCATGTGCATTTCTCCCATAAATTGTCTATACACGGTACCCAACATCTTGCAGAATCGGGAGACGACGGCGAAGTATAAGCATGAGGCACGCGCTTGAACGCTCAGTTAGAAAGGTTACTCGGTGAATAAAGGGTGCTAAAACGTACAAAAGGGTAAGCATCACTTGGTACAACAAACTCGAATCCATCCACAGGGTTCCTGAGGCTGTAAGCGATATGAACGATGATAGGAGAGAATTCGGGCACGGTTGCGTGGCTCTGTGAGTAACCTGGGGTTTGAGGTTCTGGGGTAGAAACTACAAAAATATTGATACTTTGATTAGATCCGCATTATACACTACGACTCACCGTCATGCGCAAACGTCGTGCCAGATGACCCTGCTTGCTTCAAAGAAACGTCCGTCGGTATTGAGATAGACAATTCCCCCTCGTCACTTTCCTGAAGTGCTGAGTATATCTTTCGTTTGAGCTCTGGGTGACGATGACAATCCTGCGCCTCTGTTGGTCCTCCCATCGTCATATTCGTCAATGGGTCCACATGTGTAAAGTCCGCAGGGTGGCCTGCCACAGTTACGCTTTGGATGGCTGCATACGCGTAAATTAGTTTATATTGTGCAGTCAGAACGCTCTCGAAAACATACCACATTGCCTTGAGTGCAAGTGAATCGTCCTAAGCTCGCTGCTCGTGGGTACGATAGTAATCTCCGTGTATCCCTGCATTCAATATGAGTTCCTCCGGCTGCCATAGGATGTACACCATTACTGACCCATAGTACACCAGAGAAGTCAATTTCTAGAACTACCTTTTGATGACTAGTAGAGACGAGAGTGATTGTCAGTACAACCTTGAACCAGACAAGAAGAATGAACTTATATAGAGAAACCACGTCGAATATGTTCGCGCGGAAGGCTGGTCCGTGCATCCATGTTGCAGGTAGTACAGAATCAAAAAGGTCAATGAAGTCCTATGATGAATGAAAGGGGTGTTGAAGCTGAGCGCAGTGCTGAGTGGCGTGTAGATGGTGGTCAGCAAGACTGAGCTGGAGATTACGTAACGCGACCTCTCCCTGTTTTGGACTTCCATCATGCCGCCTAAATCGAAATCGATATTTCGCCAACCTGGGGCGCAACATTTCCAGCTCGTCCATCGTTCTCAAAGAGATCCGCTTATAAATGATCCTGAGGCTAGTTCGCATGTGCTTAAGCCGTTTGAGAGAGAAAACACCAAAAAGGTACATTTCTGGCTCATTTTTCTCGTTTTACATTGTTTTGATCCAACTTTTTTTATCAAGGGAAAATCTCGAGCTGATCTTGAGACCATCCTCGCCGAAGAAGAATTAACTAATGAGAGGGCTAACGTTGGAGAAGCCAGCCTATATGGAGTGTATTTTGATGACACGGAGTACGATTACATGCGCCATCTTCGTGCGGTCGGCGTTCAAGAAGATGGTGTAGAGAGTGTCCTCATCGAAGCCCCGTCAACATCACAGAAAAATAAATCTCAGTCGAAACGGAAGGTTGGCATTGAATTGCTTGATCTTCCCGAGGGTGTTCTAGCGTCTACTTCTGAACTCCCAAGAACCTACGAATCCCAGCAAGCGATCCCAGAGAGCATCGCCGGGTTCCAGCCTGATTTAGATTCACATCTTCGTCAAGTATTAGAAGCTCTAGAAGATGATGCTTTTGTGGATGACGATTTAGAAGATGATTTTTTCGGCGAACTAGTAGCAGACGGTGAAAGAGGCAGCGATGAAGAAGTAGATTTCGAATTTCACGAGGATGGGATTGACCAAGAATCCGGGGGTTGCGAGGATGATGCTGAAGAAACCAGTTGGGAGAAAAGGTTCGCTGATTTCAAAAAATCTCGAACAGGCCCCAAGGGAGGAAGCGACGATGGATATGATTCGGAAGGAAGAGATACCGTTGGCACATTACCCGCAATATCTGTTATTGGAGGCAAAGGGAAAAAGAGGAGAAAGGCTGCAAGTGATGCATCTGGTTATAGTATGAGTAGCTCCTCTATGTATCGCAATGAAGCACTCCAGACACTGGACGAGAGGTTCGACCAGGTATTTATTTCAGTTTCCGTTACTGCTGTGAATTCACTAATCGAAATATTAGATGATTGCAAAACAATATAACGAAGAGGACGAGGAAGAAGATGACGTTGTTTCCAACGACGGTGACGACTCCGATGAAGCACCTGACTTAATAACATCTCGGGAAGATTTCGACGCGATGGTCAATACCTTTTTAAACGATTTCGAAATTCTTGGTCGTAAGATGAAACCCAAAATGGAAGGCGAAAGTGGCGTTGAAAAGTTGGATAACTTCCGGCGCGCCTTGGGACAAGACGAACGCGTTAGAATTATGAGTGGAGATGATGATGAGCAAAATGTAGATGACGATGACGACCTATTCCCCAAGGACAAGGACAAGGACAGATGGGATTGTGAAACGATATTGAGTAAGTGTGTTATGTCCTACAAATGCAATTATTTTCTTAGACTCTTTTGCCTAAGCCACCTACACAAACCTAGAGAACCACCCGCGTCTTATCCGTGCTCGTGATCCAAAACCTGTCCCTACAATTGTGCTCGATCGCAAGACGGGCATGCCTTCCGTCTTGAAGAAAACTGAAAAAGAAAAGATCCTATCAAATCGAGTTTCCTTCGCTCCAACGGCATCGGATGATACAGAAGATTCGGATTCAGATGACGGTACACAACGTGGTATGGGCATATATTTGCACCGACCTTCAGCAGCTTATATATATTCACAGGTTCTGTTCAAACAATCGCAAGACCACGAAACGAGTCCAAGGAGGACAAAAAGGCACGGAAAGCAGCAGTAAAAGCCGAGAGGCAAGCGCGACGAGTAGAAAAGAAAACCACTAAGGAACAATTCAGCGCTGAAGTCAAGGATCAGAAAAAGAGGATTGTCAACAAGGAACTCCGTTTGAAGAAGTTATAGATACTTTGTGTGCCAAGAGACATTATTTACCATAATCAGATTAGCATGATTATCTTGGCGTTGTCATGGACGGATTAATTACATCGATATGCCTTTCAGACTTTAACTACTACATACCATGGCCATTTCCTCGAGCCTCACCAGCTCACTTTTTCTTCTTACTGTTCTTGTTGTTCTCTTGCCCGTGCAAACTTACGCCTTCGGAGCAGGAGACATCCCAGATTTCGCATATCTCAACGGTCAGCGCATCTCCAAGCCCCGATCTTCCGATGAAGTACTCACTACTAGATCTTTCGCTCCTCGTTCTCAGATAAAGCTTTCCGTCATGGTGACATCGAAAATATTCTTGAGACGGTGGTGAAGTCTGCAGGTGGTGCTGCGATTGGAGGAACTAGTCTCTTGGGCTTTGCCTCCTCCATCATCAAGCACGCCAAAGGAGGATCCAAGTTCAACAAAAGTGATATTAAGAAAGTTTACTTTGTGAGTGAAAATCGGGCGTCTCTACGTTCGGCTATGCGTTAAAACAAGAATACACACTTCAGGGAAATTGGTTGCGAGATTATTCCCAGGTTCGACTATTCAGTCTATTTTCACGTCTGGTTAACTCAACCATGATGTACGCAGGCTATGGATATTGCAGGCCTCAGCAAGCTCTCTTCCGATACTTTGGTCCTTGTCGTGGCAACCCTAGGTTTTATGGTAACGCATACACTCACCTTCGAATATTTTCAATTTACCAATCAACAAATCACGCTAGACGTTTGGATTTGCTTCACAAGAATTTGAAGTCACTGCTGAACGCCTTGGCGTCTACCTTCCTGTTGTAAGCTTGTAATCTATAATTCTCCTTCCTTTTTTTTAAAAAAAAAAATTATTCGCATTTCAGGAACATATTGACAATCCAAAGTAATTTATCTGTTTGCTTCAATGTTTTTATTGATGACTTACAAAACCTACTTTCAGAGGCTATGCTGAGAAGGAAGGAGACGCTCGTTCTTATCATCCAAAGCTGCGCCCCCCTGTCAATCCTCGTGAATTGGAAATTGATGAAAATACTGGCATGAAGGTACGCCTTACCGTCTTCCTCGACGAATAACTCTCATGAAGTTGGTCGTAATGCAGAATTACATCGCTACCGAAAACAGAGGATGGGATACTTCAACCGCATTCATTCGCAGGACCTTTCGTTCTTGCATAGAACGCGGCCGTCGAGCAGGCGGACGTGAAGGTTCCGATCTCTGGGAGGCTTACAGGCTCCTTGGCCAAGGTCTGCACACGATGGAGGACTTGCTTGCTCACAGCAATTGGTGTGAACTCGCCCTCCGCAAAATGGGACATGAAGACGTGTTTTGCCACGTTGGTGACAATGGTCGGTTTGATTTCCATTCTTTTGAAAATGCAAGCAAGTCTCAAACATTGGGCATGATAAGTTACTGTAAATACTCCCCACGGGACCGCCCCGCCCCTTGTCACCGGGACGTTTGGAAGTAGGTATACATTATATTTTCCATCGTGCGGAGCGCTGACTTTTGGCATTTCAGGTGCCGATTTCGTGCACTCTCTTCTGGGAGAAGCTACAGAGTAAGGAGTGATGCATATATATTCTTCTGCTAGTCGCTAAATGACTTGTGAATAGCCACTTGAGCCAGGCCAGTGTCACCGATCTTTCTCAAAAAATGAGCGATGTAAGATGTTATTCGATCAATCAGTTTCTAAGAAACTCATATGTTGAACAGTCACAAGAAAGTGGTAACAAACCTGACCTCTCTTTCCTCAAGAGCATTTTCGGCAAACTCGGGGGTGGGGAAGACGAACTTAATAAGGGAGAAGAAATCAAGCAGCAATCTCAAGGTTATAATTTCAACCCCGACAACATTTGCCCTCCTGAGGTCCAGCATAAATTGCTGGAGCTCCTGAATTGGCACGATGACATATTGCGGCAGATAATCAAGAAGATCGAGATGGTGCCAGGCTTGTCTAACTTGCTTGATGAATTCTCCAACGCTCTCAACGAATGTAAGGCCCAATACACATAGGTTGTCATCAAGCACAACGCTGAAATATTTATTTAGATATATACACCGTTATAGCACCCTATCTCGGAGTATGTACCCTTTACTATTTTTTCCCTGGTTTCTTTCTGACATCCAATAGCCAATCTTGACCCAAGCCACATCTGTCCTCAATGAAGGCAGCAAAGCAGTCATCGACCAAGATGATCAATACGAAGTAAGCAGCTACTCATAGATTAGGCAGACAACACGTACTCAAGGACTCTACCTCCTCAGGTTTTCAACAACCCAGACGCACATGACCCATCACACAGTCTCCTCTCAAAGGTACATAACCGGTTCTTCTCCAACACGAACAAAGATCATGCTCACTGAATTTCATCCTAGGATCACTTTGGCCTCATTCTCAACGAGCCAGCAGGAAAGATCGCACAGATCGTTGTCGAGCATTCAGTGAACTTGATCGTTCAAGCGTGGAGTAACGACGAGAACGAAGACCGGGTCATTGATCAGATTCTGGAAGCGTTCCACCATCCCTATTACGCCAGCGGGCGCTCTGATATCCAGGAGAAAATGTTTGACCACATGCAACGATGGATTGGCGGATTGGGTGACGAGGCTCAAGAGATCCTCGAATCCTTAACCAAGGTAAGATTTATCTATGTCAGATAGTTGTGGTTTTCATTGGTCCGCAGGAGAGCGTTCGGAACCATCAAAATAAGCGCCAAGGCTTAGACGATACTCAAGAAGCTGGTTATGGAGGATGTGGTCACGGGCATTCGTCATCCACCAAGACCTCTGCTGCTGCTGCTGCAGGCGGCTATGCTGGTAAGAATGAACCTTCTAATAAAAATTGTCAAGTTTGAAAAAAATCATCTAGCATCTCACTCCACTTCCGGAGGGAATGTCCAATATTCATCCAATACCCATAGTGGAAGAAATGATAATGCTGGGCATGGTGGAAACACAAGTAAGTTCAAAGCCATTATCCCATTGCGGGCGCTTATTACTTTCTACTTTTTAGACCAATATTCTTCCAACACTTATGGAGCAAGGCCAGAAACCACCAGCTACGGTGGGGGAACAGGTATATTTTCACTCTATACTGACTGAGGATATTTATTCATCCACCATTGGCCAGATTACTCAAGCAACGATACATCAGGTTATACACCATCCTATGGGCAATCGCACGGGCGTACCGATACCTCCAACACTTACGGACAAGGGCGTACCTCTGGAGGTCACGGATCGCGACGTGATGAAAATTCCAATGACAGCTACAATGCTCCGAATCGTACTGAGGGCTACGGCGGTCATGGTGGCCACCGTCGTGACGATGACGAACCCAGCTATGGTAGGACGCAACGAAACGAAGACGACGAAAGTTCTGGGTACGGATACCAGAAACCGCAGGAGACACACTCATACGGTGGTCGTACTGGCCGCGGTGACGATGAGAATAATCGATACGATTCGCAGCAAACTTACGGAGGGCATGCCCAAACGAGCTATGAGTCCCGCCCTAAGCCAACTCCTGACTACGGAAGGAACCAATATGGCCGTGGCGACGACGACGAGGGCAGACACGCTAGGCACTCCAGACGCGATGACAATGACGACAATGACGACCGCAGGGGCCACGGTAGACACGAGCAACAATCCTCTGGATACGGCCAGCAATCTAATACTTATGGCAGCTCATCTGAAGGATATGGCGATCGCCAACAATCTTCAGGATATGGTCAAAAGTCGGAGAGCTATGGTCGCTCATCTGAAGGTTATGGCGATCGCCAACAATCTTCGGGATATGGTCAAGAGGCAGAGAGCTATGGTCGCCAATCTTCTGGCTATGGGCAGCAGGCGCATGGCCATGGACACCATCAAGCTTCCTCTGGATACGCTCCTGCGTATGGAGGACAGGGCGGATATGCTCCTAGCTATGGCGGCAACGATGACACATTCGGTGCTGAGCGGCTCAATATTGGTGGTGGTGGTGGTGGTGGTGGAAACTATGGTCAAGATGAAGACGAAGATGACGAAAGGAAGAAGCATCACAAGCACCATGGTGGATACTAAAAATTAAGGACTCTTAACTAAAGAACTATTAAATAACAATTACCTTGATCTGTAAAGTAAATACTGTGTTTGTAGATTTTGAATGACTTTGTTCGAGTTTGATGACATCCATCACTATGGCTTCCACCACAGAACCAGAGATAGATGGGAGTGAAATCGACCCTGTATGGACCACTAGTCGTACAGCAAGGCAGATATACGCTCTCAACGATGTGGACAAGGTGAAACAGATGGATAACTGTGTAGTCCACGACTCATCTTCGTTTGATTAGGACATAACTCGTCTCCTTGCTCTTGCTGCATCATCCATCTCACTGTTGACTCTACCTCAGACCGATTCTCCTGAAGATAACCTACCGCAGGGCGAAGAAAGGTCTGAACAATTCGTGTTGGAAGTCAGCGAATACTTTGAGCGACTTGATGTACGTACCTTGCTTTCTCATTCATCTCATTTCATTCATTTTCGCAGTCAATCCAAAACGCCATTCGCTCGTCATTGGCTCATATCAAGCATTCCCGTATCGCTCCTTCGGCAATAAATGCACCTCCACCGGGCTTCATACCTCCTTCTCTGGGAGTTGGGCTTCCTTCGGTTGGCAGTACCAAGAAAAACCGGGGTCTTCAGGAAGAGAGGGTCGAACGAGATGCATGGAAGGGTATTCTGGATGCTCTTACCCGCATTAAAGTGGCACGCGACAAGGAAGAGACAGCTGCTGCTACCGGAGAGAAAGCTAACGTACAGCCATCATAGAGAAGTAGTTCATTTTCTTGTTCGTAATAACATGTACATTACAATATTCGGTCGGGGTCCGATTTCTTTCTTTCCTTCTTCCAAGTATTCCATTCTCCTTTCTATTTCGTCCACATTAACCGGATAGGCCCAATTTGTTGTCGTGCGGTAACAGATCCATTGGTTGGGCGGGTGGCGAGATTAAAGTGATGCAGCCTGCAGAACTTCTTCAGCCTTCACGAGATCTTGGTCCTCCGCCGACAATCCAAGTTCCGTCTTAGCTGAAGACTAAAATAGAATAGAATAGAAAAGAAAAAAAACATGGTTCAATCTCACATACTAGGAGTACAAAGAAAAAGAAGCTTACGACAAGGCTTTTGAGATCTTCCACAACCTTTCCCAGACGCTCATCAGAATCCGCTATCATCTTCTTGGACTCCGCGACCATTTTCGTCTGTGGGATTATTGTATTGTATTCATGTATGCATGGTTAGGTCAGTAAAAGGATAGGTCCGGGGTAAAAGGTTCACATGAAGGACTTACAGCATTCTTGATATCCCACTCTTCCGCGCCGTCCGCAGTGAGCTTAGCCAATCTTGTCTCGAGCTGTCCAGTTTCCTGACGATAGAGCTTTGCCTCTTTCGCAAGTCTATGTTATAACCCGGCAATTCATTGTTTGTCAGTATTCAGCCAGCCCATTTTCGATGTAGCACGGCGCCCGCCCGTTGTTGCCACATATTCAAATCAATCAATCCGACAAACATCAACTCACCTCTGGGCTGACGATGCTTTGATCTTGAGCTGCTTTTTGGCGGTGGCGATGTCACTCATGGTTGTTGTAGTAGTAGTAGATAGAGATCAAATGATATATAGGGGAAAGTGTATCAAAGTAACAATCAGGAAGGAGTGCGACCTTTGAGTACAACAGCGCAGATATTCAGATTATGTACGAAGGAAGGGGTCGTTCCTACAGAAGTCCCGGGGACCGACGATCTAGACGACTCAGTGGGACGCGTCTGCAAGTTTGAACCTGAAGCCATGCGGACGTCAGACGAGCGTCATGGGTGTTCAAACGTTCAAACGTTAAAGTTAACTGACTCATGTGTGGCCAGGCCCTGCGCCGCTGAATACTCAAGGGCAGAGAGTTTGAGCCCGTCGTTCATTCCATCCAATAACTCAACCTCAGGTTCTCACAGTACTAAAAACTTATTCACGCAAAAAAAGAAAGTTAATGTGGTGGTTTTCATTGCTCGTAAGATCACACAGAAATCGTACTACAGCGTAACTATGTAGAACACAATCTCAGATTGGATGGTGCATGAGAGGTGGAGGGGACATGAACGTTAAGAACGTAAGACATGAAGGGTGAATGTGAGGGAGATGAGAGAGGTTATGTGAGGATAATATAGGAAAAGAGGAGGCCAACCGTCTGCTCATGTGCAAGCACACGATACCGCGACGATGGAACAGCCCCAACGGTCAAAGTGATATAGAAAGCACTACTACTACTATTACTAATGGAGGGTAACGCGGAAAAATCATGAAGATGAAAGGCCGGAAAAGAAAAAAATCGATGCGTAGACATTGAGCGGAGAGCCTCGTCCCTCGAAACCTACGACCCAAACCCGAGTACAGCGCCGACGATAACCGAGCTAGCGGAACGAGGCGAAACGCTGTAGAGGGCCGGGAAAGCAAGAGCGTCAAGCTCCAGTTCGTGTTTGGCTTGAAGGAGAGGTTGGCAACCCTATTATTTGACTCCCCACGATCCCCTGCTGCGAAACTTGTCGTGCACTGCCGTCGGGTTGCGAAGGCTGGTCGATGTATTTAGATGAACTGCAGTAAAGTGGCGGACGATGAGAGGCCCGAAAGTTCAACAACTCGACAATCGCGCCGGTCGCGAGCACACAGACTAGCCGTGGCCATAAGCGCGAAGACGACGAAAGCGAGGTGAAAAGTCGAGCATCAACGAAATGCACACAAAACCGAACCGCATCTTTTTTATCGAGCAGCTCCCGCGTGTCGGCGAGTAAGAGATGTATTGTCGATGGGAAAGGGGAAAGGGTTCTCCGGAGGATGGTCGTCTTGGATGATCGATGATTGTGGCTCTTCAAAGTACTGGTCCCAGTTCGCGTTCCTGAGCGCATCAAATAGACGTTGGAGCCGCTGCCGCTGTGTCCCACTCCGAAACAGGTGGGCGAGGGCATAGCCAGAGGAAAGAGAATAGATGTCGAGAGGCAGATCGGGAAAGAGATACGAATATAAGGAAATAGAGGAGCACGAGTAATAGGGAAATAGTGAGCGGTAAGAAGAGGTCGCGACCACGAATACTGATCAGGCATCCGAGATGTTGACTTTGGGGGTTCGCGTGAGATAGATGTGGTGTCGGGATAAGAAAATACATTGGAAAGACAATAAACAGGAACAAAAATAAGGGACGTCGATGGGAGGCTGGTCGAGAGCACGCAGTGCTTCTTGTCAAAGGCTAGTGTGGTCGAATGAAGTCCACGTTGATCAACTACTTGTTCTCGAGAATAAGATCGGCGAGGATGACGATGCCAGTGTGTTGGCTACAGTTGCGAGGCACGGAACCACAGTAAAGTGGTCGTCGCCTCAAGCAATAGATGGACGGGGTAGTATGGGAATGGGATTGCGATAGGTGAGCAAGTCGACGGATTCAAAAAAAGACGGAATACAAGATAGCGCCGCAGATACAGGCGAAGTATGCACTCACGCGACACTCATTAAGAGCGGGGAGATATTACACCTCAAGCACTGATCTGGGTCTTGTGTGGGTGTCGTGCCCATGCCATGCATCTACCAAACCGGGTTTCGCGTCGTCGTCGTCGGATTTCGTCGATGATAAACTCCACTTAGTCAACCCACGAGATCCAAGGCAGCTCTAGAAATGACCACAGGCCATCCAAGACCGCCAGTAGAACCGTAGTCGACTGAAGCGTGCAGCACGGCTGCAAGAGGGGGTTGCGAAGCAGTTGAATGTGGGGTGAAGGGTGTGTCGGTGCCTAGGAGCGTGGATACTCCTGACTAGCGTAAATCGTCGTCGATGAGAAAAGATGCTATGCGAGAGAAAACAATGCTGGTGATGCTGAGATAGATAGAATGCGTAGTGTCCGTTGTCATAAATCAAAATGCAGTTAAAAGGGAAGGCCTGTCCTGGCAGGAGGAAGCTCGTGCCGCTACCGTCTGACGCTGGACCACGAATATATATACGATGGTCAGACGGTGTTCCAATTGCGTGGGCAATCAGTTGGGGAAAGCTGTGGGCGGGATGGGAGCTGCGCCGGAACGGTTCAGCATCAAAGCCTCATTGACGGTTCGGAGTCTGTGAACTTCGTGCTCAGCAGCTTTGAGCTGGTGGGCCATGGTAGTCCGTGACTGCTCGAGGTTCTTGATGTGGGTGGTCGCTCGTTCCAGGAGAGACACCTTGCTGGCCTTCATGTTTGTTGGTGGGAGGACATCCTTGAGGCGGGAGTATCCGTCCCTGAGCTCGTCGCGACGGCGCTGCTCAGACTCGATGCGTTGCTTGCGAACGGTTTCGCGGCGGCTGATAGAAAATATGTAAGATAATTGAGTAAATAAAGAAAACAAGAAAATACTCACGAGTCACGAGGCGCAGACTCGTTGGTGCTTCCAGCGTTACTAGATCCAGGTTTGAATTCCTCATCGTCCTCGTCATCGGAATCATCGTTGCTCCTTGTCGACCTTGTGCGCCTGTGGGCGGCCGCTGCTCTGCTGGGCCTGTTGGCGGGCACAGCGATAGGGTTGAAGCGGTGCGAACGGGGCACGGTAGCAGCGTATGGGATGGCAGGGGGAGATTGAGAACCGCTTCCGCGGCTGGTCCTGCTGTCGTCGCTATATACAAGGGCCTGAGGTGCGACACTCTCGGGAGGAGAGTATGGGCGAGCGGGGGCAGCGGATGGGAAGGGCGCGGACGAGTAGGTGTACTCGCTCATGGGCAGACTTGAGAAGTCCATGGGAGAGCCGGTCTGGGGAACTGGATAGCCGGTGTTATCAATAAAAGTAAAAGACCCGAGCGGGGATCGAACTTACGACCAACGTTTACACCGAGGGGGGATTCTGGGTACTGGAAATAATCAAGGCCGCCGTCCATGTAGTTGAACGAGGAATCGAACGAATCGGGGAAGGGCTTGTGTTCGAAGTCCATGAGTTGTTGGGAGGCGGACGACATCGCTGGCGATGGAAAAAAGCTCGAACAAAAATGAAGAAAAGAAAGAGAAACTAGAGAGAAATTAGGACAAGGAGAATGAGAGCAGAGCGGTTAAGTACCTGGGAGACTGCAAAGATCTGAACGGGGGAGAGTCGGGAGAGTCGGTGAGGCGGGGAGAGGGAGGATTGGAATGGGGACTGGGAAGGAGATGTCGAGAATTATATAGGAAGAAAACACGAGGCTCGCCCACACTCGCCCTTCGCCCCGAAAACCGATATCCATCTTTTTGGGTCTCTCTATCGCCGTATCAAGATCCGTGTCACCGAGTATTCTTCCTTTTCCGTCTCTTCATCACAGGACCCCAACGAGTTTTTAATCCTCCTCTTTTGGTTTTTCTCTCTTATTTTCGTTCTTTGGTCCGATCACGCTGCGCAAATTCAAGCGGTCCTTGTGGACCATGTCTTCTCACTCTCACTCTAGTACAAGAAGTTCAGCTCATTAAATTCATGTCGTAAATTCGTAAAGGTCGTTAGCTTGGTCCGGTGCAGATAAGAATAATAGAAAAAGAAAGAAAGCGTCCAAACAGTAACCAGCGTCCGTGGGTAGATCATCGTTCAGTATGCATTGTAGTATCCTGTAGTAAACAACTGTCAGTGTTATTGTTCGTTAGTGTGGGGTATGCCGTTTCATATTCTCACCTCCGTTGAATGGACCTTTCATATTTGAATAATGTTGCAACCGTTTCGAGAATCGCCATGTCAAGAAGTACATGTAAAACTAGAAGTCCATTTCCCATATCAGCCGCATGCGAAAAAGACCTGGTCTCCATCACTCACCTGGAATACAAGGTCCACAAGAAGTGATATAATGAACGCGATGTTCAAACTGGAGAAACCCAAGCCGCAAAATCCAGTCGGAATAGATCCCGTATCTTGGGTTGTCGTTGTGTTTGAAGCGGCCGAGGTCCAGAGTTGTCCTCCGTTATTACATTCCCACATGATGTTATCCTTCCTATAATCACGTAACAGAACGTCAATGTTAATATCGGTAGAAACTTGGGATAAGAGTTTAAGGATATCTTCCAATCCGGAAAGTTATTCTTACCCGCGTTGGAGCTGTACGATCATGATAATTGCTCGTACTGCACATATCACAATTATAAAAGGCCATAGGAATTGGACCACTCGAATCCAAATGTACGATCGCTGTCAAAAACACAACCGAAATGGAGGTTACAGATCAGCGTCTGGGCTCCTTTCTTCCTGGAGAAACTTCGCAGCAAAGGGGTACTAACATTGGATAGAGCAAACATGCTGAGAACCGCAGCAACACCTACTCCTATTCCGATACCTCCGTATATTTGCCTGTCGTAGAATTCATCGATGAGCACCGAGATCCACGTATGATGTAGGATTTAGAGACGGAGGAGCATCTCACCATTCCGGGAAGAAGAAGAAGAGAAATTGACCCTTGATTAACAGAAAGACACCACCGGCGATGCTGTATGCCTAGGCGATAATGGAAGATTGTTAGTATTCAATTGTCAGTATAGTTTGAGAGACAATCTCCTACAGCGATCACAACAGCCCAGGCAATGGCACCACCCCTCTGTTTGAAGAACAATCGTAACGAACGGATCAGCAAGGGTCCCTCTTGCGGCGGATAAGTTAAAGGGCTCACAAGAGGTAACACGAGCAAGCAATTATCGCACCTATATCAGCGGAGACGATAGAGAATTGTGAGCGTGATTATACAATTTCTGATCTGAAAAGGGTTAGCTTACCACATTGTAAAGAAAGGAAAGGTTTTGGATGGGAAAGACTCAAAGATAGAAGGGTAAAGGTATCGCGGAGAAGGACAGAAATTAAAGAACTATCTGTCCAGTTTGAGTGTCCAAAAGTATGTGGATAGTAATCAAAAGTCGTGCCCAGAAGGCTGCAGGCGCTGCAGAGGTTGCCCTGCGTGGGTGTGGGGAAAGGGTATCGTGCGTGACACTATATCATCGTTACGCCTCGTTCCTTCGCGAGCAGAGGGTCATGTGACCCTCTGT
The DNA here is from genome assembly GCA_964017145.1 of Agrocybe praecox. Lineage (NCBI taxonomy): Eukaryota > Fungi > Basidiomycota > Agaricomycetes > Agaricales > Agrocybaceae > Agrocybe > Agrocybe praecox. Next base: position 3,547,137 of record OZ024840.1, read on the forward strand.
CACACCGCGCCAGCTTTGAAGTTTGCATGAACGTCCCCGACTTTGTTTTCAAAACCTTTCGTTCTTGTCTTGTCTCCTGGAACTTGCTAGCCAATACTAGGCCCTATTAACGTGGTACTTCTACTGGATCACCCTCGGCTCTTTGTAACACACATGTTAAGGGGTAGAAGGTCCATCCGAGGACCATTACCTATAGCTATTGGCATAGACTCTCAAAGCAAGGCGCAGCTTCCGATATCTCGCGTCCGGATAGTCCTGCAAAGTAGAGTTTATGGACGGAAAGAAGGAAGGGACCGCTAAATTTTTTTAAGTTATGATAGCCAATCATGCTAGGGCTGCTTTTTCGCTGGGGTCGAGCTAAAATTGTGTGTTGACGGTAGGATTTTGCCACATTTTGCTATTGATCACATAGCGTTCTTCATTTAGAACGACAATAATTATAACCTCCCAAGACCATCCGCGCATAGCGCAACTACAGCGCAAGATTTTGATCATTGAAACAAGCCCATGTATATAAGATGTTCATATCTAGACAAATTTCGGAAAAGGTTGGGTTGTTCCGGGCCTATCTGGGGTATGTATGTCATTTTTGTTGTTTTTCTTGCTGGAAACGAAAACTGAAATTGTATTGCCAGTCATAGAACTTATTCGGGGTCTTCCTGTCATCACTGCAGTGTCTCGTACTTCCCTTCCGTCGCTTAATGTACTAAGTGTTCCAATTCTCCAAAAATCTACACATGGAAGCTTTAACCACCGTGGAACTTGTTAACGCACAATCACCCGTCATCGACCCTCGCCCTCATCTGACCAAACGCTATCGATGGCTATTCCTCTTCGGTCCCTACTTTCCCAAGTTCTGGAATTCTTTAATTCTCCTCCCCAATCTTCGTTTGCCCTACATCACAGAAACAGGCTTTTCATACCACGCGCCTATCATCCGTGAATGGTTCAGAAAATATCTTTTTCTCTCAGGAGACATGTCTATCTATCTTGTTCAGCTATTCTTTTCCATTAAACCTTCTTAGGGCGCTCTTTCATATTCTTGGCTCTGACTCTGACAGTGTCAGCCCTGGTCAAACCGGATAGCTTGAATCTATTTCTGCAGATTAGGTTTGCATCGTGCCCTGTTATAATAGAACAATAGCCCCAATCCCTCGGCTCTGGAAACTTATCCCCCGATTTCCTAGTGATTCTCCGACGTCAAGCGAATTGGCAACCCACATTTGCCTCTTGTGCTTTAGGCGACATCCATCTCCCCCTGAGTGATCATCTCTGAACCAACGTAATCATAACCTTTCCGTGGGTAGTCGATCATCTATGACTACGTTGGCGAGGGCTCAATTCTTTGCCCGTTCGTACCGACTCGAGGGCTCCTCGTCTATCCCTCCATTTCCGAAAGACTGCTGATAGCACCTCGAATTGCGGTGGCTATACGATGGTGGCGCTTTCTGGACAGTTAATTCTCAGTAATGCTCCTCCCTTTGTCGTCGAAACAGCCGCATGTTCCTTGGTTATGGGAGAAAACACAACATGCCGAAGCGTTGCCGTTGTTGAACAAAACGAAAAGGCGAATGTGTATTTACAAAACACAAACCGGTGTAATGCTCTATTCTCCTCCGATGCCATTTATTTATTTATTGGGGGGAATGGAAACGGTTCTGACGGCCCAGCGTCGGTACGCGGTGGTATCTCACATAATGCACCATGATTACATCCTGATATGTATCTCACGTTGTGTCGAGATGTTCATTAATTTGTGATGAAATGTGATGAAATTTTCTCTTAATTCTGTAGAGGAATGTTAATTGGTTTTCCAAGAGGAAGATGGAACAGCTGCATGCAATGCGATAAGAGATTAATCTGTTCGCATCGCCTATGATCTACGCGGGTTGGCTGATTATCTCAGGCCACCAAGTACTCCGGTGATCTTTGCCCATTAGTGACATATACTGGACTCTGGAGTGGAATGCAAAGGATGAAAGCAATTTCATTCACTCATACATGCTTACACCGCATCGACCCTTGACTCGGGCTTCAGGAACGCGGCCGGCGGTCAATGACATACAGACTGACTTATGAACCCCGCATTGTTCTTACCTTGCTTCGCTGCACAGAAAATCTCTCAAGGGAAATCAAGGCTTTTGTATTTTCCTACGCCAGAACTTGGTGATTGAGCAACTGTTCTTCTCATACTCCATTTATCCTGACACACGACCTAGTAGCACACATCGCTGAGTTCCCGACGCACAATATGTTTTATGTTTGTTTTATGGAAGAAGTCTCTCATGAGATAGAACTTGCTACAAAGACTGCACAGGAAAATTCGAAACCCGAACCGGAATGGAATTTGAAATTTGAATGAATCATATGAATCAGCCTCTTGTGAGGAGAGTGAGGAGAACCTATGCAACTTGGAAGTTATTACGAGCATGCAGCACCAGTGCAACTGGGGCCTAATACCAAAAAACTCCAATCGTTGCTGCGGCGTGGAAAAACATAAATTAGGGTAGATACTTGGAATGACGATACTTAGGAAATCGAATTTCAGAAGGTGAGTTGAAACCGTTCATATTGAAGGAGTCGTGCGCACGTACGGCGCCACTCTGATATGGATCCAACGCAAAACCAAAACGCGAGAAGAAACATATTTTAATCTTGATAATGATCTCAACGCTTGGGATATGAGGGCTGCTCTACGCGAACTCAACCGCCACAGACACGAGGCTCTCGTCTACGGTTGAGCAAATCAGGGGTCATACTGAGATTGCACGCGCGTTTCATCATCGAATACATTATCCGAGAAGCCTATGGACCAGTGCTCACTGCTCAGTACTTCAGTATGTAGCCTGCGGCGGCACTACGAGGGGGGATATATTTGATTTATTAAACAAGTTAACTATGTACTTCTTGCGGTACCATTGCCCCACCAGTGCTTGGATTGAAGCGTATGGTCAAAGTGAAGGTGGCACAGCAAAAACGAGGCCATGAAACATAACATTGCCCTGCAGATCATTTTCATGTTCAAAAAAGTGTAAGTCTAAGCATCTTTAGGACTTTCTGAGCGGTAACGAGCGAAAAACTTTAATAAAGGAGACTTGGCCTCAAAATAGGAAATAGTAAAAACGCGTTATACACGTGTTCGCGACCTATCATGTTCCTTCAAGTTATCGCGATTGGAAGCCTGGCCTTGGTTATTACTCTCCTTTTCTGACATTATACACCGGCGTCAATATACTACTTAATACTTATCACAGATGGCGTCGATGACCCCTACCCAAGGTGACCAGTACATCTGACTACATCATCATTTAATGAGCATCGCACATCCTCAGTTAGGATTGATACAGGTACAGGTAATGGGGTTTACCGTTTACCTCCCGAGTTTTTCTTCTTTTAAGTTCTATCCGTTCAATCAGCGACCTAGAACTCATGAGCACTCGACTCCAGAAGCCAAGAACAAAAACAGTTGCTATCCCTCAAGTTCTCAGAACCCACAAAGGTGAAAAAACAGTGAAAATGATGTGGCGTGTGAGGTGTGGATAAGGAATACAATCGAGGAAGTTGGGTATGTAAATACTCGAAGAAAGAATTGAAGTGAGAATGATTGAGTGATGGCAAAAATGCGGAGTGGCACACTATAAGACGTAAAAAAAGCGTTTCCGTTATAGATATCATACTTCTCGTACTACATACGTCTATGCGTTCTCCAGGTTCGCCTTTACCTTCGTCGACTATGTAGGGTTGGTGTGGAGAGCTGAACGGCATCTCATCTCATCAAGAAATGGTACTGGTTCCCTCCCTCTTCAACTTCTCCATCGGTCCAAGTCGGTGGGGTGTCGGAAATATGGAAGGACGTGAAACGGAATAAAGTCATGGGCCTTCCCTGCTAGCCAGGCCAGTCACATACATACAAAAATCACATCTCTTCTAGGGATGGAGCAATTAATTATTATTCGCATTGAGCGAAAAATAGATATCGTCCCATCATCCATTCCAAAAACCTGCACGGGTAGGATATATTTGGTTTTTAAAAAAAAGGTATATATATTGCGTTCGTCAAGAATCATAAAAATCGTCGTAGGAGTTCGTATCGTGAAGTGAGAGAGAGAGAGGAGTACATTCTGTCGAATCTTGATATATCGAATCTTGATGACCCAAGAAGCCGGTCGATGTAGTTCCTTCCTTCGCTAAGTTTGAGCAGACCAAAAGATATACGGATATAGATTCGACCAAGATATCAAAAAAAGAGTGCGACTCGAGGTGAAGTGCAATGGGTGGGTGGGTGCAAAAATGGGAGGCGAAGCGTGGTCCGAAAAAGTGGAAGAGTAAGGTAATTTTGGATTCTCCAGGAATTGATGTTTTTCCTTCAAGGGTAGGCGTTTGGGCTTGGGCGATAAACGATCATCGATCGACAAGGAATTGTGAAATCCCATGTGACTGAGATCGAGTAGGAGAGCCGGGGGGCGTGTTTGCTGCACAGCAGACATCGACGTCAAGCCGGTGGGTTTTTCTCTCACAAAGGAGTTTAGAGGGCAGGGAACGGGAATGCAAGCGTCAACAGCACGGCCGTCGGATATAACGTCCCACTCTCAACCTCGATAAGCTGTGTTGTGGAGAATAACATAAAAAACCAATCTTCCGAGTAAAAATGCCATAAGAAATAAGAAAAAAAGTATCGTTAAAACGGGGGAAGAGATATAGAAAGCAATGCCGACGATTGGGGAGATAGAAGTGGTATGAAATAGAAGACCCCGGTGAACGGTGAATCAATGGCCTCCTTCCGAAGCCGAAGGACTGGATTGTTCAGAATGGTGTTGACCTCTGCTGGATGCGAAGGAGGTCGGAGCGGCGTCCGGTGGTGGGGATAGTGGTCTGCCTGTAGCGTTGGGAGATGGAGTCCCTTCAGTGCTAAGAGAGATTTTCTCGTTCAAGGCTCGGAGTCGTTGGGTTTCTTCTTCCATCATAGCAATACGCGTGGCCAACTCTTTGTTCTCCTTCTCCAAAAAGATAATATGATTGGTGGCTAATGTATTAAAGCCGTGGAGTCAGTAGGGAGTCATAATTTGTCAAAGGAAGAAGTCCGACCTCTTTCCAACAAGGAAACCTTGCTGGCCTTCTGGTTTGAGATAGGGAGAACATCTTTCAATTTAGAGTAACCGTCGCGAAGCTCATCGCGTCGACGTTGTTCCGCTTCAATCCTTTGTCTTCTAGTTGCCTCCTTGCGTGAGTGTGCCAAGTTTTCGACGAAAGATGCACCCATGTCGTCGTCGTCTGAATCCTGAGAGTGACTGCGTCTGCGTGAAGAAACACTGGTGGGAGAAGGGGTTGGGTTGTATCGAGGAGTACGATGGACTAGAGAGTGTCCTCTTGATGAAGAAGGAGAATTAGCACCACTGCTGTTTGAATGGTGGTATAGGCCGTCGCCTGATGTGTCTGATCCGGACAAAGGAGGAGAGAGAGGGTCATAAATTTCTGGTGACGGAGGAGGAGGTGAGTTTGACAGCGGCATGGAGCCATGAGGCGACGAGGTTGAAAACACGCCTGACTGGTATTGCTGCTGCATCGCCATTGTATTCAGCTGGTAGGGTGGCTGCAGGTCTCCTACCATTGGGCCTACGAAGCGATAATCAGATTAAGAGAAAGAGGACATTTGGGGCAATACCAACCACGAGGACCTGCATGCATCGATTGGTATGCGTTGTAGCCAGACATACTGTAGTCAGTAGCCTGGTCAGCATAGAAAGCGTAGCCATTATCATCGTTAAGAGGATGTGATTCCATCATGAAAAGAGATATCGTGAAAGAAAAGGAAGAAAGAATATAAGAAAAAGGAGAAGAAAGAGTGGGAAAAGGGGGACGAAAGACGCGGTCAAGAAGAAAACCAAAAAGGCGCCACCAACCGTGACCCGATATATATTATTTAAATACTTTTTTAGTATAATATCATCTATCCTGTCCCTGTCACTGCCCACCAGCGCTTCAACCAGAAATTAACAGATTGTTTACTTGTATTTAATTATTTAATTGACCCCTTTCGGTGTCGGCACCAATTCTCACAATACCGCGTTCAACTTTCCTTCTGTCAGTCTCGTTCGTTCCTTGCTTCCTGCGACGAACGTCATTATACCCTACATTTCACGATAACGACGACAAACGCCTCTTCAACGTTGCTCTATTTCACCCCTTTTTCGTGTACGTCTGGCTCATTCTTCTTATATGTGGCCCATGCCTGACCGAGAACAACAGAATCAATGTTGCATATTTGCACCTAACGAATAATCCCTAATCTCAACGTTTCACGATTCAATACTTGTATCAGGGAACGATTGGAACTTGCAAACGCATAGAATCATGAATGAGAGCGGCAAAGGAACACCGCGTTCTCCTCACTCGTCGGTAGCCTCAAATACTCTGTCTCCAACATGGCGTCCACCAAAATCACCATTGCCACCCCATCGTCTCGCAAAGCTGGCAAACGCACTCGGTGTATCGACTCCAATACCGGCAGGCCAAAGTCCGACCACGTACACTTCACGCTCCTTCTCCGATCTCGCAAGTCCTACCGAATTTCGTCGCTCGCCAACGCCCTCTTCAGGTGCAGCTTCATCCATGGGGTTCAATTCGTATCAACCGAGCACTTCCAAATTTCTATTACACGTTGTGCCTCCCAAACACCTACCTCATGATTCTGACGACTCAGACGAATCTCCACTTCCTACACCGAACGCTCCGGGATATCATACACAATTTAGAAGAGGCACATTAGTACCAGTACATTCCACGTTTCAAGCCCAACTAGGTGCCATCGCCAAAGAATATGCATTACCGAGTTCTGTTGGCCTAATTCTATACTTGGTTTCGAATTCTCCTCAAAGTCCACTACCAGATCAAAACGAGGGTTTAGATGAGCCAGGACCGCGTCTCTCAGAGGACATTTGGAAACACCTATGGACCCGCGTTCTTCGAACGGAGCAGAGAGATGACATGCTAATGCCATCTCTCTCATCGAGGAGTGCCACTCCGTCAACGCCTCATATACATTACCCCCTATCTCCTGCATCTACAGCAGCGTCCCGGTCCACTCCCTTTCTTCCACAAGAAAACGCTGGTCCACTACGACCCTTCCTATCTTCCTCCGGGGAATCAACGTTCCCTATATCACCACAGCCTCAGTACTCCGCAATCACTTCCCCATCAACCCCCTCGACAATGTCTGATAGACGATCCCATAACAAATCTGCGCCGCCGTCTTCTGTGTCCCAGTCTAGTGAACCCGATACCCCCGATACATCAGTAGACGAAACGGCCCTCCATAGAGGAGGGAACAGCAACACCAACGCTAGCAGTTTCTTAAACCTCCCAGGACTCAACTCGCCGTCTCTAATTCCTATTTTGGCAAAAGTAGAATTTGACATTGATCGTCGGAAAGCAGCGTGGTATGAACCTTGGGTGAGAAGTCGTAAAGCTAATCATGCGAAGAGGACGGGAAGTCGGAAAAATAGTACGGGGACTGGTCAGAGTCGTGAGATGGGTTCGGACGGCGAACGGTTACCGATAGAATTCTTAACGGGTAAAAAGGATAAATCGGATCCGTTTGGGTTAAAAGCTGCTGCTGCTGCTGCCGCAGCTTCGCAAGCAAGTGACGAGGAGCGTGCGGAGGCGGAGGTAGAAGGAGAAGGAGCAGATGGGCAATACGCGCGACTTGCAGAATCGCCCGAGGATATGAATTCTGACAGTGATTCCGACACTGAAGACTTCTCGGAAGAGGTTACTGCCAAAGTATCCTTAGAAACCGAAAGTAAAGATCCTTTGGAAGATGTCTTTGGAACTGATGCTGACACCTGGGCAGACATTCATGCGGAGGCGACGGGCGTGAAGAAGAAGTCGGGTGCCAATGCCAACCCAAATATCGTTGAATTAGCGTTGACTGGAGAGGAACTTTCGGTTCTTCCCGACGTTGGAGACCTTGAAGACGATAAGCACTCTACTAAGGAAGAGGTCGAGGTGATGGAAATGTTCGACATTATGCGCAGTCCGACGCTCGCTCTTTCTATACCTTCGCCGGAAAAGAACAGACGATCGCCATCTCCTCCGCTTGGGACTGCTGGTCGGAAGGTTCCACCGCCTTTGGTGCTCAAACCAAAGGATAAGTCAGGGGCGACCATTATCTCCGCTGAGCGTAGTCCAGCGCCAATTGTCACACCTAGTCCAACAGGCGGTTTGGCATACCTCAGCGAAAATCACGACGAAGATGACAAACTGGTAGACAACGAGGACGAGCTTGAGGAAGGAGGGTATAATCGTGTTCGCAGTCCTGAGGAATCGGAAAAGAGAGGCGGGGCCGTGTTCGATGACCTTGACTTTGACCTCGGCTTAGATCCAACTGAAGACGTATGTGTCCGAAATTAGTTTTTATCAATGATTGGCTATCGTACTTACCTCCGTTCTAGTATGACGATGACGATCCTGATGATCGTCGCAAAAGCCAATTTTTGATGAAAGCCCAACTTGATGAAATCGAAAGGGTGCGTTTATTTCCTTCGATCTATTAAATTGTTCCTAAATTGATGTCTTTTATTTGTTAGACAATGGCTCAACTTTCGCCTCGTATCCTAAAGGCCGAACTTGAGGATGACCATAATACGAGTTTCCATTCGATGAATCTTTCACCACGTTCACCTTCTGGAAGCGCAACACTTTCTCCTGGTAACATGCGATACTCAGATATTCTACCACCCCAGTCTCCTTCTCCCCGTCTCCCTCATCATCCTGACCCTCCGGAAGATCCAACGTAAGCTTCCCATTCTTCTGATTCTAAAAGTTAATTTTTCACAAACCTTATTCCTTATGACAGGCCCTCTAGCGGCGCGTCCTGGCCAGCAGTTCCGTTCTCTGCCCTCAAAGACAAGGAGAGCTCTTCTGCTCCCAATCCCAATGCACCTCCTTCTCCTCCACGATTGGCAGTTAACGGCATTACGACCTCTGCACCGAGGTCTTATATGCCCAGCCGTCAAGCAACAGACGGAGCGTCAGAGAGTGAGAGACGCAAAAAATTAGATGAGGACGAATCAAACCTTTACCCTCCTTCCATGCCCAGCATCCAAAAAAAGTCACCGGACTCTCCGGTTATTCCTCTATCTCCGGATCCTTTTGGACGTCATCCATCGACAAATGAAGTTCCCCATACTTACCAACTTTCAGGAACTGATTGGGAAACATTAACTGTAGGTAAAGGTGAACTCCAAGAAACACCTGCACCTGCACCAGGGGTCCAAGGCCGTGGTCGTTCGAATACTACTACTAGTCGGTTCTCTACAGATTCAATCAATGCAGAGGAGGTTGCCGCCACTACTAAGTCACAGAACAGAGGTACTTTAATGTCCGTCAAGAGTCTTAAGAAGCTTTGGCGTAAGAGTAACAATAAATCTTCGAGCTCAAACTCGGTGCCACCCACACCCACGGCTACGACATCGTCGGGTCGATCATCTCCAATGGTTCCGCCTCAGCGGCCGGAGAGACCTTCTCAGGAAGATCTCGACCTTCCTGATGTGCCAAGTATGCCGCCGCCGCCTGCGAGTTTCGGGCGTCTATCACCACAACCAGCACCAGCTGTACCGCCAATGCCATCACCTGCATCTTTGGAACAAATGCGTCATCGAACTAGACCCTCGCAAGACTACAATATGATGCCTCCACAGTCTAATGTTGTTGGGCGAGTATCGCCACAGCCGATATTGAACCCCCCTCCGAGGTCGGATTCCATGTACAGTAGTCATAGTAGTCACAGTAGCCTCAGTAGTCGGCGTCCATCGATGGACCAGCAAAATGCCCCATCGATGATGATGCAGGCTCCTTCCAACTCGAATCATCAACTAGGCCCTCCTGCTCAACCTCCATACATGGGGCAGCTATCTATCCCATCTTACCCCGGACGCAATCCCAATCCAGGACCCATCGTTACGCCATTCATGCAAGCTTCTAGGGCAGCTTCGAACCTTGATCGTCTTCATTTTGACCAGGAGTCACCTTACCCTGTTCGCATGTCTCAACCTGTGCGACAGTCTCCGCGCCCGCCATCGCCCACTCAGCTACCCGCAATTCCTGAGCAAGACAACAAGGGTGCCCCTGCTCGTAAATCCATTCTGCGATGGAAATCTGCAGGAAGCGCGAGTAGCGTTAATAGCGCTTCATCAGCAACGGCATCTGCGGAGCCTCAGCCTCGTTCGAGCTTTGAACGACCGAGCGCCAATGGCAATTCTCGTGGACGCAGACCGAGCGTGATCAACTTTGGGTCGACGCCGACGGGTCGCGCTTCGGTTACTTCGCCTGACCTTCCTCCTAGTCCACAGATACCTAACCAGTACATGGGCGTCGTCAAGCCTGGTGGCCCTGGTGGTAACAGTGGACTGGAACACCGTCAGTCACAAAGGTCTAGACTGACCACTTCGTCGACAGACCCTTCGTCTAACTACCCCCCACAAAGACAACCGTCTTTGCAAAGCCAGTCTTCTCTAGGAGCAAGATCGGTATCACCTTCAAGATCCATGCTCTCTTCTCATGATTCCGAAGGGTCGCGGCCCAGCTTGGACGCATCGCAGTTCGAATTTGTTTCTCCAAACGCGGGATCGTTAAGTTATCCGTACAACAGACTCGACCATTAGGTACTACTTATTATAATCTTCTATCGAGATCAACTTTTCACGAGTTCAGTAGTAGCCCTTGCTCCCACACCGCATTTTTTCATACCCCATTCATACATCTTCATCCTTTCATCTCCATATCGATTTTTCAGTAAAATTGTAGTTTAGTTTCTTAATGCTCTTTTCTCGCTGTCAAAGGTTTTCGAATTTACTAGTACTTAATTGCCCCCATCTGCATGCATCTTTTTTTATTTGTATTTTCGTTTAAAGACTTGGATACCCCCTAACAAGAGAGAAAAGAGACTAAGAAACAAAGTTATATTGGAAACATATTATTTAAGGTGATATGGTCGAAAATTTCGCGCTAAGTATATCAAACATAAAAGGTGAAAAAAGACCTGCAACGAGGTACTGCAAAATCAATTTGCAATGACTCGATCCAAGGTATCGTTAGGCAATATACAAACAAGGGGATTGGAAGCAGTCCGCAGGTGCTGTGAGGAAGAAGAAAAAAGGGGGTGGGGAAAATGAAGAGGGTAGGTAGGTAGATGTGTACTATATCATGCACGGTTGTGTCCTGCTATACCTAAATTTCGAAAGCATTAAAGCCCAACCAAACGAAGAAGTAGGTACATGAATGAGCCTGTGAAACGGATAGCGGATAGACCAGCGCTGGAAATAAGATCGTTTAAGTAAAACTGGGGCCATGGACCTCTCAATAACGCAAAAAACACTCACAAAGCGTAGAAGAGGAAGGCCAGATAGGGGTTGAAAGCACTTCCTTCGGCTGAGGCGACATGCTTCGCAACCCACTCCGTGAATGCTGGCGATGTGAACACGATGATCATAAGCCTGTTTTTAAACCAACCAACGAACCGAAGTGATTAGTAGTTTCTCAGAAAAGATGAAAAGTGAGACACGTTTCATTAAAAAAGAACACATACATGTTTGAGCCAACCCACGCGAGGACGACGTTCGTTCTGCTACTTCTATCGTGGTCAGCCTGCTTCGTGGCTGTATCACGGTGTTCCTTCTCCTCAGGGGGTTTGTGCTTGAGAGAAGCTCGTGATGCAGCCCAAAGTTGGTCCACGTCCTCTCGTGCTGTGGGCAACTCGACTTCCATGACCTCTTTGCCATCATCGTTTTTCACTTTCTTAGCACCTCCGAGGTCCTTGGCAGCTCCGTTATCTCCCTTCGTACCCCATGTCACGTCGTGCAAATTGCACATCGCGTACATCATGAGAATGTTGACATATGAAGGGAGGAGGTACATGTATTGGATGAAACTAGTGAACATGTGCCATGGTTCCAAGTGGATGAAGGAGCTGATGAAGTACATTCCATAAGTGGCAGCGAGAGCGACAACAATCTGTTGTAGGGCTTTGTTGTCCTTGAACAGTCTAAAGATCGAGAGATCTATTAGGATCAATATATCCCGTGCAGAATGAAATGACATACTCAGGGAAGTTCTTCCATCCTGCTACGCTGTGGGGAACGTTAAGGTAAACTGTGTAGCCAGCACACCATGTCGTAATTATACTGCATAAACCGAAGAGTACCATCGCGATAGTGTATGCCCATTTCGAGCCCTAGCAGTTACATGAAGTGACGTATACAAAGGGTAATCATAAACTGGACATACCTGAGGACGATTGCCGAGAGAACAGACAAGGACGAGGAACAGTAAACCGATGTATAAGTTTAGGAATATCTCAAAGACTGCTTTCCCGGCTCCAGCACTCAAGAAATTGAAGGCATCTGTTGTGGAATCCTGCGTTGACGATGATACCAACTAGAAAGAAACGCCCCAAACAGGTTTAGCACGAAACAGAAGCGATGCCGATGTGAACGTAGACTTACGAAGAAGAAAGTGAGATAGAAGTTGGCGAGGGAAGTCCATGTGAAGAGAAGTTGAATGGCATTGTAGATGAACTCAATCTAATTGGATGACAAGTTATAGATGATACACGATTAGACGATAACATTATGGTTCTTACCTGGAGGAAAATCTTGCGGAAGAAATTTTGTCCGGATGTCCAAATCCTAAAGAAGAACACTGTTGCATGAATTGAAGCAAAGAGCGACCCATTGAGCCAACGGCGACGTTGTGAGATGAATTCAGGAACCTAGATTGGGGTGAGCGATTTGAGCCTGATGCATGTTCCATAAGGAAAACTCACAGTTGCGGGGACATCAGTCGAGGCTTTCGCGCTCTTGACGTATTTCAAGCTATTTGATGAAGGTTACATGCAACTCATAGAAATCAAGAGTACAAAGAAAAACTTACACCCAGCCCTCACGCTTCTTGGTGACAATTTCGAAGCAGAGGATACGATCTTCAGCGAGGTACATGTTCCTCTCTATCAACGATCCGGTTAGTAGAATTCCCAGCGCAGAGTTTAAATGTCGACTGACCAAAGAGTCCAGCGTCACTTCCTGCTCCGTGCATAGTTTCTCCCTTGAAGTACGATGCAAGGGGACCTTTACCATCGGGTCCATTCTGCAGAGCTTTGTAACGGTAAGCACTGAATGCTCCAGGCAAAACGCTGATGTATCCAAAGACACTCTATTTTCGGGCCAGGAAAATCAGCAAATCAAATATGGTCGACAGCTAACAGTGGGGTACTAACCTCTAGGGGTTTGTCCAAAATGTTTGACATCTTGTACTGCGGAGATAATTCGACAAACGTCAGACGAATGATACGCATATATCCGCTGACATATTAACGTACTTCAAAATTTTGAGACGCGACGAGGGGAGACGCAAGGACCAGACTGCACCCACGGCCAGAGTCGACACAGATTCTAGACAAAGGTAAGGTTTCCCATTAAGACAGACAGTGAAAGATGCCTGCTTACTCTCCGCAAGCTCCGCCGACATTCTTCTGCTTGTCAAAACCTTCAGATGATCGTCAATATCCTACTATATGCACCAGGAACATGACACTCACATTTCCATAGCTCGTAAATGGATGTTCCAGTGGGTTTAGTTCCGACATCAAGAAGAATGCAGACGTTGGGTCTGATAAGAGGTCCAAAAGCATTGAAGAACCATCGGTGACTGTTCAGTTTCTTCTTGTTTTGTTCCTTAAGACAGAAGAGGACCTGGACGGGGCAGGATCCTTGAGAGACTTCACCACTCTCTGTGACGATGACGTTAGATGTGTACCTTTCGCGAGAAAATCAGCAAAGACGGCTGCGGTGATTCGGGACCTGAACTCACTCGAAGATGTGGGCCGTGACGTCCTTTCCTCCAACTGAGTCCTTCGCGATACCTTCTTGATAGCATCCCATCTGTAGCTATGGTTAGCATATATCCATGGATACCGATACCATAGTCACGTACCAGATTTAGGACTTGGAGAGTGCGCTTGTTGACCTTGCTTCGTCCATCAGACACAACACATACAACGACTTTTTTCCATCCTTCAGGACCCCACATCTTTGAACGGGATCGGCTACAAAGATGCGCGATGTTTTTGATGACACTAAAATAGACTGAAATCAGAACAAACGAAAAATGATACGAGTTGCATGATACTCACGCGTTCATCGTTTTGACGAAGAGGATTTCATCTTCATTGTACATGGTCATCACGATGAAGAGCTCAGTTTGCCGTTTCCAAAGGTACTGGCGAAGCGAGTAACGCGACGCCATGAAGTCGTCAGGGTCGCAAGTGGCAGCTGTGTAGCGCATTTTTGAAAATTCTTCAACGTCAGCCTTGCCAGCGGGCACAATGTGAGAAGGCACTTGTACATCAAGTACCAAGTTGCCTTGGAAGAGTTGGACCTGCTTTACAGAGCGTCGTTTCATGAGCTTGTCCCTAGCGACAGACCAACCAGCGGTGCTCTGGGCATCGAACATGACTGGCCTTTGCTGGGGTGGGGGGTACTGTTGGGGGTATCGAGGTTGCTGGTAGGGAACTTGGGGTACAGGAGGAGCGTTGGCGTCAACTTGGGACATTTCGTATGGATTCAGATGAGCCTGTGAGCCAGCGAAGCTGCTTTGATACGATTTGGCAGATTTTGAATCCCAGTGGTCCTGGTCATTCCTGTAGCCATGCTGAGCAGAGTAGTCGACAACACCAGTGTTGCCTGCGGGCTGCGCGTTATAATCATGCTGGTGTGCAGGTTGTTGGTATGGTGTTTGCTGTTGCTGATAAGGCGAACTGGCGTAGTAAGGATCGTTATTTTGGCGGTAAGCCATAGTTGCTTGAGGAAAGCAAGCTAGAAAAGAAAGGAATTAGATAGTCTCCTGGTATCTAGAATGAGGGTATAAGCGAAGGGGACGTCGGGTTGCCGACAGCAAAAGAGAGCGGGGAAGAGGGACCGTGGTGGTTTAGGAAAAACCTTGGTAGATCAGCATCTGGTCAATAACACGCTTAAACAAAATTTCAAGCTCAACAAGTTCAACATAGTTATTTTCTTCAACATTACAGACTAGACTAGTTTATTGTTTAAATCCCTTGTCCAGATATGGATGCCAGCCACCATTAACCATCCATTGGACACATAGAGTCAATATGCTCGTGTTCGGATACTTGAAGGTGAAAGACTTGGCCGAAGGCTATGCTACTCCAGCTATATTTATGACCAGATTTATTGGATGTATGGTGTTCCTCCTGCTAAGAAAATAAGTACGATGATCCGGATAAAGCCACCTAAAGATACATGGCTCCCGAACCATCCGGAAAATATAATGGATGGCTCGAATGGCAGACGTGACATCGGAGAGACGTGGCGAATAGAGGAAGTGTGATGTTTCAAGGCAGGAAAGGAGAGTAAGCTAGTCATCGATAATAATAATACAAGGATCCAATTTCAAACTCCGATACACAGCACTGTTTGGTTCTCGTTGCCTGACCCTGTTCCTCCTCTCATCTTCCTCTTGTTAACGCCCATTCTCTTTTCTTTCCCTCTTTCCAAAAAAAAGGTGAGGTTTCTGCTACTTTACACATACATCGCCCACTTTATTTGCTTTCTATCTTTTCTTCCCCTTTTCTTCTGCCCCCAGGTGCTCTGCAGCACCACCACGCCGCACACAACGTGGCTGGTCTTAAATTCGCTTTTGCGCTTGCTCTTGATGTCGGCAGAGGATTCATTTACTGTATCCCTGTTCGAATGCATCAGTTTGGCTGTCAGCCGCCCGCAGGCTGGTGTGAACTAGACGGTTTTGATCCACATGTCTGCCTCTATTTAATCCCTGAACCTGTTCTCCTTTCTCTTCCTTCCCTTTCTTCCTTTGAACTAACACTCGCCCTATAGTCTTCTTTATTATCACGCAATCGATGGCAGATACCTCTTCCCACAGACTTGATCTCAGAGTAGGTGGCAAATACAGGCTTGGGAAAAAGATCGGTTCTGGTTCTTTTGGTGCGTTTTTGTCTTCCATTTATGCTTTCTTTTATCTCATTTGCCATCATTCAAGGTGACATTTACCTTGGAATCAACATCATCTCTGGCGAGGAAGTCGCCATCAAGCTCGAGTCCGTCAAGGCAAAACACCCCCAACTCGAATATGAATCCAAAGTCTACAAGACCCTCGCTGGTGGTGTCGGTGTTCCATTTGTGAGGTGGTTTGGAACAGAGTGCGACTACAATGCAATGGTTCTCGATCTTCTTGGACCTTCTCTCGAAGACCTTTTCAATTTCTGCAACCGCAAATTCAGCCTTAAGACCGTTCTCTTACTCGCTGATCAATTGGTAAGCATTTTGTCACGTATTTCTTGTTTGTTACCTGATGTTCTTATATTTAGATCTCTCGAGTCGAGTACATTCACTCCCGCAACTTCATCCATCGCGATATCAAACCCGACAATTTCTTGATGGGCATCGGCAAGCGTGGTAACCAAGTCAATGTTATCGATTTCGGTCTCGCGAAGAAGTTCCGCGACCCCAAGACTCATCTACACATCCCATACAGAGAGAACAAGAACTTGACCGGGACAGCTCGCTACACTTCCATCAACACTCACTTGGGTGTTGAACAGGCCCGCCGTGATGATCTCGAATCTCTCGCTTACGTCCTCATGTATTTCTTGCGTGGAGCCCTTCCCTGGCAAGGCCTCAAGGCTGCCACCAAGAAGCAAAAGTACGACCGCATCATGGAGAAAAAGATGACCACCCCCACCGATCTCCTCTGCCGAGGATTCCCCAACGAGTTCGGCATATTTTTGAACTACACTCGCGCGCTTCGTTTCGATGACAAGCCTGACTACTCCTACCTCCGCAAACTCTTCCGTGATCTCTTCGTTCGCGAAGGCTATCAATATGACTACGTTTTCGATTGGAGCGTTCAACGTGGTGCTCAAGAAGAGGGCACTGCAGGATCAGGATCCAAATCCGGCGCCCCAAGGCGAAAGGTTGTTCAGGAGGAGGACGAGCACCGTGCGAGTGATAGGATGTAAGTGGTTCTCGGTGTAATTGTGGGTTTTAGATCTTCCTTTGCTCATTCTATGTCTCATCTCCAGGCTTCGTTCTCACACTCGTCAGGCTCAACAGACCGCACCAGGTCCCGTTGGTCAACAACGCCCCCCTCGTGGTCGTGACGCGGAATTGTGGTAGATGGACCCAAGACTGAAATCTGGTTTCGGTCGCCTTGTTTTGTTTGGTCTGTTCGGTCTTCGCGTCCCAAGAGTAACCGGGCGAGTGGGGGGTGGGGGGTAGAATGAACGTTTCGCTCGGTTCGGGGGTGTTTGGTCTTCCAGTTGTGAATGGAAGCTGGGAGTTCTTGGGCGGCGGGGGCAGTGTTGGTATCTGGTTTGAGTTGGGACTTCGGGATCAAGACTGGTTTTTCATTGGTTGGGGCACGTCCGGTTCGAATTATCCATTCTTTCAGTGAATGGCTTGCTTCAAAATTCAACATCGACGTCGACTTCTTCATTAGGTCCTCGACCTTTTGACAATCACCGCGCTTTCTCGATTTGATGGGGAGCTTCAAGAAAGGAAAATATGAAAGCCGTTCCTCGTCCACTCTCCTTTGCCATATACACACATCACAATCACAATCTCCGCAACGCAAAGAACGGCAAGACGCAAACACGTGTACGACTTGAATATATAATGGCTTGCTGCCTGTGATCAACAACTCTATTTTAAAACGGACGCTTTTTTCTTTTCTCTCTAGGACTGAAGGATTCTTCACTTTGCTGTTTTTTCTTTGTGCATTGAATGAACAAGAAATCAGTAGATGAGTTCTTGCTGTTCTTTCCCTTCATCCCATGACTGTATGATTGCATCCCCACATCGCGCCCGTTATTTTTTCTCTGGTTTTCATTCTTTAATATTTGGGTATCTCTTCCAATTCTTCCAAACCCTCCCTCCACCATCATGTATGTACTTCCATCCCAGAACCACCACGAGCTCGTGCAATTCTTTTTCTTTTCAGTATACATAATCAACAAACACTCTTTATACTCTTTTCTTTCTCCTTCCCCTTCCCCCAACCACCACTTTTTTCTCACCACACTCCATCATCACATTTTGTTTTGGCTGCTTTTTGTCTCGTCTGGCTGTCTCCTGGTTACCGGTCACTGCACTTTGTTGTCCTTCTGTCCCCCACCTCTTCCCGAGTCTTTAGACTCTTTTGAGGGCGAGTGGAATAGAAGAGGGCGCCAAGCAAGATTGGCCATAGGATGCTGGGCCTTTCGATTTGTTCTAGAATGGGAGGACGAGTGGTAGGGACACGCAAGTTGGAGTACCCCTATTTTCCGGCTAGTGTTCAATGGCGATGGCGATATGGTTGCTGTGTAATTAAGCCCAGAGAACGGACTCGTATGTTTTTTGCATAGTTACTTTCCCTTCCTTCCTATTACTCGTTGGCGTCGAAATATATAACAAAAACTTTTTACATGTACTACAATATTTTGTGTGATTCGTAAGGGGCTATTGTTAGCCTGAAGGAGGCTGATGCCAAATACGTGGAGGTCGGTGCCAAACAAATATTCCACGTCCACGACTACCGAGTCTCGTCAGGGAGCACTTACACTTTGAAATCACTTTGCGTATCCTTTATCCAAAATGGCCTCTTTCGCCATGGTCTTTCCCTCTAAGAAAGAGGACGAAAGCGGCCTGAGCTCCTACTACAATAACAAAACGACCATTATCCAGGAAGCTCGCGTGTTCAATGAATCCCCTGTTAGCCCGAGGAAGTGCAGGGCACTTCTGACCCGCATCGTGTATCTGTTGTATGTCGGCGAGACCTTTGGAACGCAGGAAGCTACGACGCTGTTCTTTGGAACGACAAAATTGTTCCAGCATAAAGATGTGCGCAACTGTCCAGAACCCTTTGGGTTACAATTTAATGACTTATATGATCATACTTTTGTAGAGCGCTCTGCGTCAAGCCGTGTATCTGGCAATCAAGGAGCTCGCCAACACGGCGGAAGATGTGATCATGGTCACTAGCAGTATAATGAAGGATATGCAACCCAATTCCGAGGTCATCTATCGTCCGAATGCGATTCGTGCACTCTGCAAAATCATCGACGTACGTTTGTCACTCATCTCTGAATTATAACGCGCGCTGTGCTTCCTTGTTGATCGTGCTGATACTTCTTGTGCGTTTGGTGTAGCCCTCTATGGCGCAAGGTGTTGAACGATTCTTCAAGGCAGCCATCGTTGACAAGAACCCATCTATTGCATCTGCCGCCCTCGTATCTGCGTACCATCTCTTCCCGCATGCCAAGGATGTCGTGAAACGATGGGTCAATGAAGTCCAGGAGGCCGTCAATGCGAAGAATAGCTCCTCATTCTTTGGGTCTAGTAGCGGTGGTGGAGGAGGTTATCTCGGATTCGGTGGAGGTTCTAGCCAGCCATCTGGACCACAAACTATCCCGTCGACGAGTTACATCGCTCAATACCATGCATTGGGTCTTCTCTATATGATTCGTCAACAGGATAGGATGGCTATTACCAAGATGATCCAGCAACTTGGAGGTGGCAAGTCTGGCGCTGGCACTACTTTAAAGAACGCAATGGCCCTTTGCATGCTTATCCGATATGCTGCTAAGGTTATGGAAGAAGATCCCAACGTTCAAAGACAGATACTTGAATTGCTTGAAGGCTGGTTACGTCACAAAAGCGATATGGTCAACTTCGAGGCGGCGCGTGCTATTTGCGAGATGAGGAATGTCACTGCTACTCAGTTGACGAAGCCTATTGCTGGTACGCTTCTTGTGCGTGCGATTTTGTATCATATTTTAATTTTCTATTGCAGTATTGCAAGTATTTTTGACCACACCTAAACCTGTCTTAAAATTCGCTGCTGCTCGTACCCTTGCAACTCTGGCATTAACTCATCCTGCAAGTGTGGCGACATGTAACATGGACTTGGAAAACCTCATCGCAGACCCTAATCGTAGTGTCGCAACCTATGCTATCACTACCCTCCTTAAGGTATGTAAAGCTTCATGTAGTTCGTGTCATTCATGCCTGACCAAATAATACAGACTGGTAACGAAGCATCAGTCGACCGACTCATCAAGCAGATCACTGGATTTATGTCTGAAATCAGTGATGAATTCAAGGTCATCATTGTCGATGCAATCCGCTCTCTATGCCTTAAATTTCCCACAAAACATGCTTCTATGCTTACATTCCTCTCCAGCGTCCTTCGTGATGAGGGTGGTTATGAATTCAAGCGTGCTGTTGTGGAAGCGATGTTCGACATGATCAAATTCATCCCTGAATCGAAAGAACAAGCCCTTTCCCACCTCTGCGAGTTTATCGAAGACTGCGAATTTACAAAATTGTCTGTCCGTATTCTCCATTTACTTGGTGTTGAAGGTCCTCTATCACCACAACCTGCCAAGTACATTCGTTACATCTACAACCGTGTCGTTTTGGAGAATGCCACCGTTCGTGCAGCAGCTGTTACCAGTTTGGCCAAGTTCGGTGTCAACTCTGCAGAACCCACTCTCAAAAAGAGCATCACTGTTCTTCTCAATAGGTATGTCAATTCATTTCCTGTGTCTGGCCTTCTCACATTAATACGGGTACGAAAGGTGCCTGGATGATGTCGATGATGAAGTTCGCGATCGTGCCGCTCTATATCTCAAGGTCTTCAAGGTCCAGGCATTGGCAGATACATATGTCAAGGAGGGTAAGTTAATGTGCTTGTTGGTCTTTCGTTTGACGTGATCTCATTTCCCCACAGAGTCCGTGTTTTCATTAGCTGCTTTAGAGTCCAAACTAGTGTCATATGTGAAAGACCCTGCCGCCGCTGAACAACCATTCGATGTTTCATCGGTACCGAAGATCAGTCGTGTTCAAGCTGCTCAAGAAGCTGCCCGTAAGTCTATATGATAGAGTCTAGCTTTATCATCTACTAATGTCGTTTCATAGGCCCAAGTACTTTGGACACTATCGGTGCTCCTACGTCAAAGAAGGTGGCGGATGCTCCTGCTGCCCCTTCAGCGGCCGAAAAGCAATCTGCTTATGCCCAACAACTCGCAGAAGTACCGGAGTTTGCGTCGTATGGAACCGTGCTCAACAGCAGCGCCACCCCATCGCAGCTTACTGAACCTGAAGTCGAGTACCAGGTCAATTGCGTTAAGCATATCTTTAAGGAGCATGTCGTCTTCCAGGTACGCTCCCTTGTCACTTTTCCCCCTGTGCGTGACTAATCGCATTTTGGCAGTTCAACATCTCGAACACCATCCCTGATACAGTTCTTGAACAAGTATCTGTCATTATGGTGCCTCAGTCAGAGGATGGTGGTTTAGTAGAAGATTTTATCATCCCTCTTCCCGCGCTTACATCTGCCAACTCACCCGGAATTGTATATGTTTCCTTTACCCGCGAAGACCCAGACGTGTATGCGATCGCCTCCTTCCAATGTACGCTCAAATACATCAGCAAGGAGCTAGATCCTTCAACCGGTGTTCCCGAAGAAGAAGGTTATCCAGATGAATATCCAGTCGAGGAAGTTGAGCTCAGTGCTGGTGGAGATTACATCGTGCCAAGTTATGCGAGCTTTTCATCTGAATGGGAACGACTGCGGACAGCTTCTGATGCAACGGAAACGTTTGCATTATCTGCTATGGAGAGTCTCAAAGGTATGGAAATTTGTTAACTTATTTATCGATTAACAGTAATGAGCCTTTTTTTTCCACATAGCTGCGTGTGATTCGATCATTGAGGTGCTTAACATGGAGGCCTTAGGTGGAACCGAGATTCCCTCGTCGACTTCTGTGCATACTTTGCAGCTATCAGGCTTGGTAACAGGTGGAGGGGGAAAAGTTCTTGTGCGCTGTCGGATGACCTTTTCGCGAGGACAAGGTGTCACGCTAGAGTTAGGAGTCCGTGCAGAGAACCAGCAAGTTTGCGACTTGGTGTTAGCGGCTGTCGGTGGTTAGATACCTGTAGATGTAATAATACGTTTGTATGTTTCTCTCTCAATGTTATTTCGTGGATTTCCCTAGATCGTGGAAAGGTTTACGTGTGGAGAGACGTGTGGCTGATTATCCGCTACAAATCTTGGGGATCCTTGGCCGAGCTATTTCCGTCGATTACTTTCTTCAAAGTCGTATGTTGAAAATCAAATTCACGGAAAAAAGTAGCTGCGAAGGAAGCTGGGGTTTGAAAGGATTTCCGTTGACAAGTAATCATGGTGATTGCGGTATTCCTGGCACACCGAACATGTAACATTCCGCGCAGGACGTTGGTTTTTGTGCGGTGAGATAGCAGGTGGGGTGCGGTGGTGCAGTTCTCTGAGCCGGGTATACGCACGGCCGGGTATCGAATTTATCGGTGTACTGTAGCGCCGGCAAAGCCAAATCGTCTGATATCTCTATTAGTACAGAACATATTCCAAATGCTGACCATTATCACTCTAACACTATCCACCTCCTTATTCCTCGTAACATTGTTCTCTGAGTCGTCATCGCAGAACAATTATTCCCACTTTCGGTAGAACGACACAATAAGAAAGAAGACGAAGAGCCTTCCTGATTCTTGGCCAGAACATATATCCCGTCCCGCATATACCACCAAAGTTCGCGCTATGGCGTCGAGTGTACCATCATTACCGTCGGCCAAAGTTATTCACGTTGACACGCGAGGAGCTATTATCTTGTCGGAAGAATCACCAGAGGTGCGCAAGCATGTCAGTTCCGGAAAGACGATAGGGGGTGCTAATGACATTGGATTACATAGACTAGGGACAGTAGAGGGATCTATCTCCCAAATTACATTGAACCTGTTTCTCATATCGCCGTAGATGTGTGTAATACAGTTTTCTCTTTCTCGGTTCCATTTCGCTGATTTCATATTAAATAAATCTCAAGGTTGGAGGCTCACTTGCAAAAGTAGTATATTTCACCCGTTCGCCGGAACCACCTTCTTCGCCGTCCATTGCTGCGACCTGTGGGTCCAGCATCGTCAGCGACATCTCGAGTCCACGGTCGCTATCTCCCTCCGATGACAATTGTATCAGCGCCCCGTCGCACTCGTCGGGACCCTCGACGAGCAGCAAAGTGAACGGAGCTCTGACGCCTCTCGTTTTAGAACAACCCACGCCCATCGGAAACGGACTATCCGGACTAACAGACGGCTTCCTTCACGATTCTCTTCTCAAGCGTGCTACGGCAAAGACCATTCAGCACTTCCCCGGTGGTTCGCTCAACTTTGAAAGGTTCGAGACGGACAATATCGATGTGTGTGTCGAGTTCATCCAAGAGCTCATTCAACGCTCAGCAGAGGTCAATGGCGTGCCGATTGAGGAGATGCGCAAGGGCGTGAAGATCATGGCGACGGGTGGGGGTGCACACAAGTTCCATGAGCTGTTCAGCCATACATTACAGGTGGAAGTCCGGAAAGAAGATGAGATGGAGTGCCTGATTGAAGGGCTCAAGTTCATCACTCTTATTCCAGACGAAGCTTATTACTTCTCGGATGAGCTGATTTCATCTGTGTCCCATCCGACGGCCCCCAGTCTCTCTACAGCAACATCGTCGAGTTCCACTTCAGCGGCAGCAGCGCCGCCGCCTACATCAGATGATACCTCTTCCGGTAATCCCCCGTCCCTGCCACGACCGAGCCCTGATCCGCCAAAATATGCAGTATCGTTTGAGAGCAACCCCACACCGCAACTGCCCTGCTTGCTAGTAAACATTGGATCAGGTGTTTCAATTATCAAGGTGGACGAAGATGGAGCCTTTGAACGTGTTTCTGGCACGAGTTTAGGCGGAGGCACGTTATGGGGTCTCTTGAGTCTTCTGACTCCAGCCACCACCTTCGATGGTCAGTAACTTTTCTGATATGCCTAAACAAAGCACGATCATTGAAAACTGATATGGATGTGTCAACTCAATTATCTGAATAGAGATGTTAGCGTTCTCAGAAAGCGGAGATAACTCGACGGTTGACATGCTAGTTGGGGATATCTATGGACAAGATTACAGTAAACTTGGACTAAAGTCAACAATGATTGCCAGTACCTTTGGGAAAGTATTCAAAAAAGGAGGAGAAAAGGGTAAATTCTCGCCAGAGGACATCAGTAAGAGTTTGCTGTACGCTGTCTCGAACAACATTGGCCAGATTGCGTGAGTATAATTTCTTTTTCTACTCTGGACTGGAACTGAGCGGATGATGATGATGTGACCAGATATATGAATGCAGAAAAGTACAATCTAGACAGGATCTATTTTGGGGGCTGCTTTATTCGAGGTGGGTTTTAAATCCTGACATATACGTGACAGATGCTTAGGACTTGTTTTGGCAGGACACGCGGCGACTATAGCCACGCTCTCATATGCTATTCGATTCTGGAGCAAAGGGACGAAACGAGCACTGTTCCTTCGACACGAAGGATTCCTGTGAGTACGAGAGTGTATTGAGAGCTGACAGAGAACTAAATGCAAGACGCAGGGGGTCAATTGGTGCGTGGATAAGGAATATTGATTCTGAGGATGTATAAAAGATGGAGCATGTGCGGATGCCGGAATAACTCGTGTAAACATCATAGTTTTCGTCATTGTGGTTGTAGAAATAAAATATAGGGACGAATATAATATGCAGACGTGGGAAGATTGCTAAATTGACCGATCAGAGGGCCATATATGCATAATCATCGTAATCACTCTCTTGTTCCATTCAAAAATTCCCTCTTCACCACTGCCACCATGTCCCCTCCGCCCTCCCACTGGCCTCCCCAGCAACAGCAGACAAAGAAACCAAGACATCGTCACTCTCCTCACCAGCTCACAGCTCTCAATGAGCTCTTTGACCAGAATGAGCACCCGCCTTTGGAGGAAAGATCCGCATTGGCAGAACGCTTGGGGATGTATGTTCTGTTCCTTTTTTTTTCTTGTCTTCCCCGCTCAATAGTGCATATTATCAGGGAGACAAAGACCGTAAACGCCTGGTTTCAAAACAAACGGGCTTCCTCAAAGAAACGGGTCCGCGGTGGTGCTGCTGCTGTCCCATACGAGGCCCAGTCTATAAGTGTGCCAGCCTCTGCTGCTCCAGTTCCACCCCCTCAAAATCATGATATCCATCGTCAGCAATTTGATTTCGACGACTCTTTCGACGACGACTACCCTTTAGACATTCATCACCCTCCTATCCCATCTGACTACCCCCCATCTTCCTACATAAACCACCCCGATCAAGCTCATTTTTACTCAGAATCGGACAATATGCCTCGTCGAATGCGGATGCGGCCTTCCTCCGAGCAAACTGATGAATTGAAAAAGCTATACAACATCAACCCACATCCCACTACCGAGCAGCGGCAGGCACTTTCGGCCAGTATTGGAATGTGAGTTACTATACTCCGTGCTATTCCTGTCTCCTTGTTTTTCCATATTGATTGTCATCATCAATGGGGAGAAAAAAGGCTAACAGTTATCCGTTCAGGCGTTATCAAAGTATTACAAATTGGTTCCAAAATCAGCGGAGTCTGGCAAAAAAGAGGAAAGAAGACGAGCCAGAATCATTTTCTGTACCCGCCGCCACCAAAGCCGAATATCCCCATGAGACACGGCAGTACTCGGCATTCCCCCCACCTTCCCATCCACACCCATCCTTGGGCTTGCCTCCTCCGTCGTTACCTTCAAACGATTATGCTAGCAGCAGGTCCCGCAGTGTTTCTCCTCCACTAGAACACCCATCACCGAGGAGATCCTCATCCCGCCGGAGCACAACTCCATATGGCAGTTCATCAACTCACTTTGCCCGTCCACGCCGCTCACGCCCAGAACCATACCAACTCGAAGCGCTTAAAGAACTATTCCTAAAGACTTCCACGCCAACCATTGAAGAGCGGTCAGCACTAGCTCTTCAGACTGGAATGTACGTTACCGTCTCTTTTTGAGACATGTCTGCCTTTTATATTCATTTATTTCACAGGGATGTCGGAAAAGTGACAAACTGGTTCCGCAATCTGCGTCAGACCGCTAGAAAGCGCGCGAAAAAGTCTGGCAGCGGCGATGACGAAGATGACGGCGACAGTTTCCTTGGAAGGGATCCATACTCGGCGTCGGTGTCACGCTTTGGAACTCCTTCGTTTGGATCGTCGAGGTCCTCGTCCATAAACGACGATTCTATGGACATGGATGACTTTGATATGAACCATGCCCATTCGGATAACGGTAGTGAGGATGAATATCAGGAAGCAGTCACTCCCTCGCCTGAACAGTCGCCATCACCCGCCCCACCACCGTCGAATACAAATTCGAATTCAAAGCCTGTTGAACAGGCCCGCAATGGTTATAGACCTATAGAAACCATGAATCCACCTTTCCCTACAAAGGTTACCACCCATGTCAACGGTATCAGTGTAGAAGATGCATACCTTCTTCTCAGTTTCCACCATCACCGTGTTGTGCATCCTTTATGAAGTCAAAAGTACCGATATCATTGTGAGTCTTGCCATGTTCGCCGATGTGTAGTCGACTGACTGTATTTTCCGCAGAATGCCTATCTATTTATCTAATATAATCCAAATTGAAAATTGTGTTGTATGATAAAAAGCGACAACCTAGCCAACCCCCTTCCTCAGTCTTCTCTTCGTTCTGGACCCGTACCGCGAACTTTTTCTTCCGCTTCCCTGCTGTAGCCCCTTGATGTGCTTGCTACTGCTTGTATACATCCTTGCTGCTTGCCCGCTGCTCCTTCTTTCTCTTTCTCCGAAATTTTCAAAACTTCGTACTATTACTAGAAAACCTAAACATGCCAACTTGAAACCCAAATTATTATTGCTGTAGTTTGTAGACCATACATTCGAACCGTACCTGTACGATCTCTCACACATTGCATTACATACATACAAAAAGCCCATGCACATACATGAAACCAAAAAGTCAATTACACCGCTGTTTTTTTAGGATTACATTTATTGTTTTTTTATTATCAATCAATTATGTAAATAAATGAAAAGATGAATGGAACGATTATCATTACCAAATCGTGTCTGGTCAGTCCCCATGGGATTTCTCTCAGGACTGTCCTTGAAAGCTTGAACTTTCTTTCACTTTGGGCGTCTGGTTGCCCCAGGGAAAAACATGTTCTACATACGCTGTTCTATGTACGACGATCCTGGTTAAACTGAATTGGTGCCTCAATACCGTTGCAATACCGTTTCTATGTTACTGGGAGCTGAGAGCTCTGGGAGTGCATGACCGGGACCGACCATAACCGATTAGGATTCGCTGAGCTTGTAGTGAGCACACGGCGCGGTGGCGGCCTCGTGATTCGGAACCACTGGAAGCTGTAAGTAGCACTTATGGGTTTTGGCGTTGGCCCGTACGTGTTTTGGGTGTCAGGCAGTAGCTGATATGTCCAGTCTTTAGTTTGTGTTGATGTTGATCAGGATTGCGATTTTGTTGGTACTTTGACCCTGTACACGGCAGTGCGCTCTGCAGTGCACTAACGGGGTCCGGGTAATCACTTGAGACGAGGCTTGTCAATTAATTGGAATGGGTCTCCTGAGTCCTATATTTGCTTATTACACTGCTTTCACGAGATTCTTTCTCTTTCTTGAATACCCATGGTCATGAGTGGCTGGCTGACTCTTCCATCATGACGCTGTTGCTTGCTTAGTGAGGACGCTTCTTCTCTTCTCAACGGCTCCAGCTTGAGCTCTGCATGTATAATATATATAGTTACATTTAGTCCCTATCGATAGATAGCTAATAAATATACCTCGAGGGTAGACCAAACCAAAAGTACGCACTGGACGGTCTTCTGTATCAAGCACTTATCTGTTATGTCGTGGTTAGTCCCGGCCTTAACATATATTAGCTGGTTGGCGGCTTCTTATACATATTTTAATTTCAGAGCACTAGGCTCAGAAGGATGGCAACTAGGTAGGCCATAAAACGTTGACATGGATTCGAATACCACCGGGCGTCGTCCTTCCGCCAGCGTCACAACAACGAGCTGAGGGTCGACGATTGTCATTACTTATGCTGGCACCTGTCTGCAACAGGACAGAGAAAAGAAACTCAGAAGTCGAAGAGTGGTGTAGACTAAGATATGACACAGGGGTCCTGCCATGTCCATTCGGGCTGTCGTTGTCGTGCGTATCTAACGTGGCGAGCCTTGGGTCCCGAACCGTACTATACTATATAGTACTAAGTGGGCTGTCTATAGGAATGTGATCGGCGTTCTCTCGCGAGAAAGGTGTTCGCTATATACATACTATTAACGAGCATCTCTTGTAATATATGTACACAAATGGCCAGTAAATTTTCTGCGAAAGGAACTTTCGGATCGACTACAAGCTCAAGTTGTGGCCAGATTTTCTAGGCGGAACAGGTGGAATGGCAGGGAAGCTGTTGATCTCATATTGTTAGGATATTGATAATGAGCCAGGTTACAGAATTACAATTAAATGTAATTAAGCGTAAGGAAAATAGGATTTTGACAACATTTTGTAGTAACCTACGTTGACTCCGCGAACCTGCGATTCGTGCAGCAAGTATGTGTGGCGCACATTTCTATATTTTTATTTTCCATATTTGACATTATCACCGAGGGCAGATATAAAAATACAGTCTAGGTCTACTATATCCTACAGGTACGAAAAAGAGAGAAAAGTCTCCATAAATTCATCCATCATGATCAAGCTGATAGCTGATGATCATGATCATATACGGTGTTGATCCAGTGGTTCTGAGCTACTTCTAGAGAAAGTTAAATAAATACTCGTCGTGGGTACAGTTAGAAGGCAGAGGAATTCAGAGAAGGTCCAAAGAAACGTCGACGTCCGTGTCGTGGTACAATAATACTACATATGTATAACTTGAACCATGTCCGTGGGGTTCAAGTGAGAAGGCAAGGCGAAGCTGAGGCTTTATCTAAGTTGGAAAAAGAAATCAAAGGAATCTAAAAGACCGCGGTTTGGAGTAAAAGCAGAGAACCGTGAGCGCGATAGTGATTACGGCCAAGGGAAGCGATAAGCTAATGGCAGCTAGAGAGGCTAGAGCCTTGAGAAAATGATTGAGCAAGACCGACGCATCCCGACAGCTATAACAAGTGTTGGTGACGCTAGGCCAGCGCAGTCGGCGGGCGATAATAGGTACGCAGTGATGTCCACTGCGTGTATTGCAGAAATCTGTAAAGTCGTGCAAGAGGCAGAGATCACGCGACACACGACGTAATATAACCTGTGCGCGCCAATTAAGGTCGACGTCTTCCTGCGCTGTTAATTCCAGGGTGTCGTCGTGTTTGGGGTTATTCGGATACACATGGCCTGGCAGAGCGGTGACCTGAACGAAATCGTGTTTGGTATGAAACTGTCCTCTTCCAAAATGAATACGGTTATGCATGTGCACTCTATCCTCTGGTTCGCGAATAGCTTCGCAGTTATGCTCTCGAAGCACCGTGTCGACCACGTCCCAGATATCGCCTTTCAACCCTACTGGTGGCCGAGTGGCCGGGGTCGAGGCTGCTTGAGCGAGATATCTATGGTGTCCGCTGTATGAATCCGTAAATGCTACTTCGCGAGAGAGGTAGAATTCCAACCAGTGTTCGGCGTCGACGAACTGCTTGGGATTTAGTATAGCCGTGTTGGTCGGCGCCTTCGAATAATAACGGCCTTGTCCATGCAGTCCGGGGTTAGTAGTATACAGATGAGGATCCTCCACTTTGTCATCCTGAGAGCACGCGCAGGCCCCAGAAAATTGCTCCCATTGCCAAATGTCGGGACCGTATATGTCGAGATTGTATGCAATGCAGTCCGCGCA
This sequence comes from Agrocybe praecox, assembly GCA_964017145.1. Taxonomy (NCBI): domain Eukaryota; kingdom Fungi; phylum Basidiomycota; class Agaricomycetes; order Agaricales; family Agrocybaceae; genus Agrocybe; species Agrocybe praecox. The sequence goes on from OZ024840.1 coordinate 3,576,967, forward strand.
GAGCAGCTCGCACAAAGACTGTTCATAAGCTTCGAGTGCAGTTGAAGATCGTTGAATAAGGTGAGTAGTAATCGTGACAGATAACCATGTGCGAATGAGAAGCAGAATTTCGGTGGGCAGTCGCAAATCCGATGTACAATATGCTGTGGAGATGATGCTGTCAAGAGTCTGTATTTCTCGAGATATGTAGGCGAGAGATGCATGGAAAAGTGTGGATTTGGAGACAGAGATTGAGGCCATTGTGAGTTGGGGGTCGCTGGGCTTGAGACTGCTCGCGACGACGACATAAGTACGGTCGACAACCGCGCGGACATAAGGACGACATACATGTTTTTTCCGACGCGGACTCGGTGAAGGGGTTTGGAATTGACGTGACGTGAAGTTCCTGCGGGCGAAGACGCAAGACATTATATAGCAGGACGAGTCGTAGACGCTCACACTGTCCTTTGTTGGGAAGAAGCAGCGCAACTTAAAAGAAGACAGCTCAGGCCTCGGCGGGCGTTGTATGGCTTCAGACTCAGATCTCATTTGATCCGGGCCATCTTACGCGGGTATCTTGCCCACCAGACAAATGTCCGTAATTCTCCTTTGCCACATAACAGAAGAAATAGATGAAGCGTACAGTATAGTTTCGTGTCCGTTTCAATCGTCACTCCATGACTCAACAATTTTGATACCCTTATCGAACTCTTCCAGCAGGTCGATTCCACCTGTGGAAGCCTTGACAGCGGCCTTGCCCTTGCCCTTGCCCTTGCCTTGAATGGTGTTGTGCCCGTATCGTTTCGAGACGTATGACCGGATTGAAGGATCGGTCTTGTTCCATACAACAATTCTATCTCATTTGATTAGTACAGTATATGAAGGGCCAACATTGATTCAACTCACTGTTGGCGGATTTTGTCCTTGCGGTGGCTGAAATGAGATGCAATGACGTCCTAGGAACGAGATACACATGAGATCATATTATGTTATTCACTCGAGGAGAATACGTACTCGCCATATACCATCACGGTGTTTGTTGTCCAACCAATCCACTATAGCCCACTTCACAGTTTGCAATGCAATTTCACGATTGTATGATATGCTGACAGGAGCTTTCAAATTAGCTTGGCCGTGTCCTGGTCTAAATAAATGAAAGTCTAGTTAGTATTCTGATTCAAGTAGCTTTATTGAATGACTCGATACGCACTCATTGTAATATGGAGCATCAATGAGTATCATACTCTGGATGCTTACAAGCACTTGCAAAAGGGTCGATTGTGGAGACCACTGTTCTTCGGGGCTGTTGATCCTTCGAGTGAGTAGATCGTCCGAAGCGGAAATACTGACGACATGGGCTCACCGTCCAGGCCAAGTTCCCAACAATGACAAGCAGACTTTGCCATCGTTATAAAGATTAGGGTTGAATCGGACGGAACCACCACCAGTTGTCCGTAAATGCATAAGCGGCGGGTGAGCAGGATAGTCGAGTGGCATAAAGCAATCAAATTCAAACAACCCTCCAGCGTAAGGTGTTCCATCAGGTCCTGCAATCATGATTTTGCTGACGAAAAGTTAGACTACGTGTTCGACGAGGGTTAAAATGATACAAAACGTACATAGCATCATTGCGAACTTCGTCGACGCGAACCCAAACTCCAGGAGGAAGACTAGTAGCTGTAACCGCCAATTCTTTCAACAGGTGGAATCGACTTTTTGGAAGACGAGTTGCATTCTGCGTAGTGCTTAGCTGCTGGGCATAGTAGTATTGCGTATAGCTCAAGCCACTTTCAGATGCCGCTGAGCTGTCTGCCAATGAGACGTGTTGGAAGGACAGCCTCTCGCAGACTTCGGCATAGACCTTGTCAAAGTCAACAGAAACTTCGCCACCTTTGCTTTTACCCTTGCCTTTCTTCTTCTTCCGCTGGGTATCAATAATAGGGTCCTCTACTTGCTTTTCTACCCGATCTTCGCGGTCAGACACGGGTTGACCGAGGATGGCAATGGCTCGTTCCAACTCATCCCGCGCCGCTATAATATCGCCACAAAGAGATGTTCCGTTCATCATAACCTCGTCCACTTCGGCATCACCGTCTAGCATATGCATAGCTCCTGCAAGAAATGCCTCCGAGTGCTTAGTCAACTTCGTGAAGAAAGTGTAAAGGGGAGCAGCAGCTTCTGCTTTCCCGGCGGAATTGGTGCACCAGGTGATTTCTCCATCACCCCACATCCACTTTTCCAAGCCGCAGGTTGCAGATGACTCCCAGTGCGAGCCGATCAAACACTGAATAGTAAGCTCACAGTCTGCTAGGCGCCTCATCAGTGATAGCATAGCATTGTAGGTTTCCTTTCGGGAGATCCAGTCGTCTACAGAGTCGTTGCGCAGAAGAGTCGCCAAGAGCGTCGGTATTTGGGAGAGAGAAAGGAGGTGTCCTATAGAAGAGTGCGGCAGTAGGTCGTAAACCTTGGGTTCGTCGGTATATGGCATGGGTAGTAACTTAGCCAAAATTTCCAAAGTCCGGATGATGACACGTTCCCAGTGGTCGTTTGTACTTTTCTTCGGTTGTTCGAGTTGAAAAAAATTATTTTTTACAGTATTCTTCTTCTTCTTTGTAGATACAGCGTGGTGGTAGTGATGATCGTCTTCGTCAGAACCGTAAGAAAAATATTCTTCATCGGAATCGAACTCGTCGTCATAGTCGACATTGCCGTCTCTTCCATACCCAGTTCCTCCAGGGCCCACGGTCTTGGTCTTTTCTGTAGATGCTTTAGAGATGGCCAAAGCTCGAGAATCGGCAGCTGCCCGTTCACTGATGAACTGGCGGTCAAATCCTCCAAGAGCCTCAAAAATTGCGATGGCGCGTATTTCTGCACAACAATCAATCACTGAACAATCTGCGTTTTTCGAGGGGCCTTTGCATCCAATAGGGCAGTCAATTGGCTGAAGGCAGCCACGACAATGATTCGTGTGACATGAGGGGCACGATATATGGAGCAGGTAAATCAATGTAGATGGTATATCACCATCTAAGAACACAACCTATTGCACAATACTGGTGAATGATTCGAAAGACTCGGAATTTGGTCAATGGACTTACACAACCTCGCGGAGATTTCATTTTTGTTTTACATTTAGAGCATTCTTTGGTGCCAATGAAGGTCTCCTTCAACGGCTGAAGAGCTTCCTCAGGTTGGATAGGAGGCCCTTTGTATTTAGTTGGGGTATCCTTTCGCGACGAGTGAAGATATTGAGTATCCTTAGAAGAGCGCGGGATGTTATCTTTCTTGGGCGGCACGTTTGAGGGACCGGCGATTACTTGTATTTCAGAGATGTCTCCTTCGGATAGTTCATCTTCCTTTGCCCATTCTTCATCTAACATTCTCGCCATTGCCTCGTCATTTTCCAGGTCAATGGGCATGTTTTTTGAGCCTGAACCAGACGCTGAAGGGGAATCATATTCATTTTGTAGTTTCCTAGCAAGATTTTCGCTCTCCTCTTGTGCTGCTATTTGGGCTAAAATGTCTTTCATTTCTTCATCCTCTTCATTTTCATTGAGGGGGATTCCAATGTCCCCATTGTCCGAACTCGCGATGGTAATGACCTCGTTTACTTGTAGCTCGGGGTCCGCTTCCGCCTTGCGAGACCGTTTAGAAGATCGACCATTTGTCAGAGGAGGTGCGGCTCTCTTCTTTGCAGACCGTTTTGGCATTTTACGGCTTTGTCAAAGGCGGACAGGTCGCGTTGAGTGTATTCTTGTAGAAATGAATGCGCAAACATGTACAAGCAGCGCGCTCCTTTTTGGGAGATTAGAGTCCGGGGTTAAATGTGAGGGATCGGGATATAATTGCCCCGGAGCTATACTGGCAAAAGAGATCCCGAGCGAGGCATTGTTCAACGCACTTCAACATCAACTGGTTCAGTGAAGAAATCAAGAAAAACAAGTTCGTGGAACGAAGTTAACCCGTCTGCTTACACTTTGCTTACACCGGTATTTGTCAGTTCCTTCAACCGGCGAATCGGAATTCTATTCTTGTGTGTATTATAAAAGATTATAAACTTATCCATCGTATATTTACCCAAAGCTTCATAGAGGATAGGCATCCTCCACACAGGAGTTCCGAAATGCTTCGCCTACCAACTTCGACCCAACGGTTGACGTCTCTTGTACGAAGTTCTGCAAGGACAATGTCGTCTGGATCCGTTATCCCCCCTTTACCACTTCAGCCACCTTCACTTGATGAAGAAGCCGCTCAATTCGAGTCTCGAGTCAATGAAATGACCGACTTCTTCAACCAACCTAGATTCAAGGACATTAAACGTCCGTACTCGCCTGCTTCCGTTGCTTCCAAGCAAGGATCTCTTCCAGTTATACCCCATCCTTCGTCGTTGCTTGCAGACAAGTTATTTACTCTCCTGAGTAAGAGAGCAGAAGAAGGAAAGCCAGTGCATACTATGGGAGCTATTGATCCTGTGCAAATGACTCAGATGGCTGCGAACCAGGAAATTGTGTACGTTTCTGGATGGGCAGCTTCCAGCGTCTTGACCACTGGGAACAACGAAGTTGGGCCGGACCTTGGGTGAGTACCTTGAGACTGCTTATCTCCAATCTGTGACATTAAACAACGCGTACTTCAATTTATCAAACAGGGATTATCCATATACCACCGTCCCAAATCAAGTGCATCGTCTTTTCCGTGCCCAGCAACTTCATGACAAGAAGCATTATGACGAACGAGTGAACGCAACCCCTGAGCAACGATCAAAAATGCCATTTATCGACTATTTGAGACCCATTATTGCTGATGCTGACACTGGGTAATGCCTGTGTTTTTCCTCGTGATCTTTGACTGACTTGGACGTAGCCACGGTGGTCTATCTGCCGTCCTGAAGCTCGTCAAATTATTTGTTGAATCGGTAAGACCACTGCTTGGATAATGGTATCTGTAAACTTACCAGTCACTTTCAGGGCGCTTCGGGTATTCATTTGGAAGATCAGCTCCACGGCGGGAAAAAAGTACGTGAAATTTCATTCCTTATAAATGTTTCTAAATTGTAGTAGTGCGGTCATCTGGCGGGCAAAGTTCTGGTGCCAACCTCCACTCACATTTCTCGACTCATTGCGGCCCGCTTCCAAACCGACTTGATGAAATCAACCATGCTCCTGATTGCACGAACAGATTCAGAATCTGGGAAATTAATTTCGTCTAATATCGATGCTGCAGACCATGAATTTATTGTTGGAACAACCACCAAAGGAGACCCTCTGGCTCAAGTACTTGCTGATGCTGAAGCTCGTGGTGCAACGGCAGCCCAGGTCGATGCGCTTGAAAAGCAGTGGATGGACTCCCATGAAATGTGCACTTTTAACCAAGGTAATCAGTGATTTATATCCCATTTCTCCATGTGTTCACATTCTGCACTTAGCCGTTGAAAAGCAAATCAACACCTCTAACATCAAGGATAAGGAAAGCGCCCTGAAGACGTACCTCTCCGCAGTGGATGGCAAGGCAAACACTGTCGCACGCGCTGTTGCTGCAGACCTTTTGGGCTCGGAAGTATTCTGGGACTGGGATGGTTGGTCGCCGATTTCTTCCCATATTACTAGTAATGGCGTCCAAATGATGTCCGTCTTTAGCTCCTAGGACCAGAGAAGGTTATTACCACTACACTGGTGGTGTTGAGGTGAAGATCACTTTTTCTTACGTGTTTAATTCTTCCTCAAGATATACTTTCTTCTAGGCTGCTATCAAGCGAACCAAGGCTTATGCTCCATACGCTGATCTTTTATGGCTAGAAACTAAGTCGCCTGATCTCGAGCAAGCCCGATACTTCTCGCGTAAAATCAGGAAAGAACACCCTACGAAGTAAGTCCACAATTCGCTATTTATAAGACGATATATGAACGTTTGTTGTAGGAAATTTGTATACAACTTAAGTCCCAGCTTCAACTGGTCTCAGCACGGTTTCTCTGGTACGTAGAGGTCATACACGAACTACGTTTTGATACTGAATTCATTTGACGCAGATGCCGACCTCAAGAGCTTTATCTGGGATTTAGCAAAGGAACGGTGAGCCGCATGTTGGCTTTCTATTCGCTTCGATTCTGATTCTGATGCCTCCCGAATAGCTTTGTTCTGCAACTCATCTCGCTAGCCGGATTGCACAGCGGCGCAGTGACCACAGGTATGAAATTAAATGCGAGTGAGAAAACAATAACGTCTCACGCTTCTAAAGCCGAGCTGTCCTCACGATTCAAGGAAGATGGGATGCTCGCTTATGTTCAGCTCATTCAGCGCAAGGAAAAAGAAATTGGCTGTGATGTTTTGACGCATCAAAAATGGTCAGTTGCACTCATAAATTCCAATAATTAAAATTCGTAGCTTACGGCAAGTAATGTACACAGGAGCGGGGCCAACTATATTGATAGAATTATTTCAACCATTTCTTCTGGATCATCAAGTACATCAGCAATTGGCGAAGACTCGACAGAGCATACCTTTTAAGGGGCATCTCGTGATAGTTGTTCAATCATAGTGTTCCTTATATAGTACTTGGAAGAAGTTGGCCGATCGTTGTGAATGTATTTAGGCGAAAACTATTATCTGAAGGAATCTATATGTTTTTTTTTCCCACTACAACAGGCATAATATTCCATGAGTGTGTACCATGACATGATAAGCCCCGTTATTGCGTTTATGGGAATCTTTTCTTTTTTTACTTTTTCGATCGTGTCGTGACTCGCTTGCCGATGAGATTACGTCATAGGTTGGATGGAAAAGCCGGACCTGAAGATCCGTAGTACATACTCGCCATGTCCTCGTTTTGAACTTGGCCAATTACTTTACCGACAGAACACTTCCATTCATTCCATATACTTGGTTATCTATCAAGATAAAGCCTCAAGGCTTTCCTAGAAGTCTCAAGGACGCCTTCGAACAGCAACCACAGTTCAACAGTGACTCTGAGCATGGACGCCGTCGAAGCCCTCAATGTAGAGTCTGTCGACAGGCACCCTTTGGTCTCCTTGGTATCTGCATGCTTTTGGGTCATATGTACGTTCCAAACGCCATTCGCGGTGTGGCATTGTTTCTAACGTTTGCGCTTTCTGAAGTATGGCTGCTGACATGGGCCAAATCCCTCGTTGCATTTGTTACTATTACTATCCCCCGAACCGTTTATGCGATACTATCCTATTCTATGACTTTGACAGTAAGTCTTGTAGCTTGAAATCGTCTGCATATCTTCACGGTTTGTTGGAATAGTTGGGATTCTGGAACTTCGCGATTCTCTTCGTGTTCTCGGCCATTGCACTCAACTATTGGATCCGGTTCAAGTATCTCAACGATTACATGCAACTAAAAGAGCCGCCGCTAGTCAAGCCCGATGTTAATGAACTCCATCCCGATGTTAACACAGGTTGGTTTCCCTTCTCCCTGAGCCGCCCCCAACTGTGCTAACTTCTCCCTCAGCAGACCCTCCTCCTACGTTCCATAACTACCTTGACGACTTTCTGCAAGCTGTCAGAGTATTTGGATTTGTAAGTAGAACTACGCTACAATCTCTCTCTGTGAATGTTTACTGATCCTTCTGTAAAGCTAGAAAAACCGGTGGGTTAATGTCTTTGAAGTATAGCATCGCGTATACTAACATAACCACAGGTTTTTCACGAACTGGCCCGCCATCTCCAAACAAGAAGGTTGATCGCTGGTGACACTTTGTCTCTTGATCAAGACAAGAGTTTCTATTGTGTAGTGGAAGGAACCGTTCAGGTATTCGCGCAGACAGATCAGGCTCATGAAGCTCGGAACAGCCCATGGGATGACGAGGATATGAATGGCTATCAACTACTCAACGAAGTCGGAAGTGGAGGCACTCTGTCGAGTCTGTTCACAATTTTGAGTTTGTTCACCGAGGAAGTCCAAATGAGCTGGCAAGATGAATACCCCAATGTCTCTCTAGACGACCTGGACCCATTTGGTGAAGGAATATCGATGCCTAAGCGCCCACGAACTAAACGAGCCAATTCGGATGTTTCCGCCTTTGACCTCGGATCGAGAAAACCAGGACACAAAACGGGTACTCGTCGCTCATCTGTATCCTCTACAACATCTACTGTCCACGCGCCTGAGTACAAATCACCGCCTAGAAACACATCCGACCATGCCTCCCATAATAATACGGACAGCGAATCTGAACCGTCTACCCCACCTGCTCGACCTAAAAAGCATGACCCAGCACCGAACAGACGCGGTGTCGTAGCGCGCGCAACTGTGGATACGACGCTAGCTGTCATTCCCGCTGAAGCATTCCGTAGATTGACCAAAAAGTATCCCAAGGCTACCGGCCATATCGTGCAAGGTCAGTCTGACCCTTGTGTATATTTCCGGACGCTTCTGACGAAGGTTCTTAGTGATCCTCACCCGGTTCTCTAGAGTAACCTTTAATGCTGCACATAAATATCTTGGTTTAACCAGCGAAGTTCTTCGTACGGAAAAGGCTATAAACGATATTGCTTGCCATCCTTTGCCTCCGTCGTTCTACGAAGGCGGTGGACTACAATACCTGCGACATCGATTTGATGGGGCGAGTTCCAGTACTTCAGAATCTGATTCGGATTATTTCAGCTTCACTCAATCTCCTCTGAGTGCCGTAAGTCAAATGCCAATGTCTACAGCCTCTTTAGGAAAGATAAACGATAATCCAATTCCTATCAAACCAGCTTTCTACAATAGAAGAAGCGGGACAATGCCTACGAAGACATCTCATCAGATGGTCCAAGCTGGTGATTTATTTGTCCCCAAGGGTAGTGGAAATGACGTCTTCCGACCTTTAAGTCGTTCATTTAGCCTTCTGAATACCCCGAAGATTTCTCAATCGTTTTTGGATACCAAGGACACTGGAAAAAAGAACCAAAAGGCACCTGCGCGTTGGTCTGCTGATGAGTTCGACCTTCGAGAGGAGGTTATGTCATGCATAGCTAAATCGATTGGTCTTTTGCAACCACCTCTCAGTGGTAGTGACTCGGTTGAAGAGTCGCCAGCTTCCCCTCCGTATGATTATCGCCGACCGTCAAGCTCCGCGGGTACTTTCGACTCACCTTTTGGCTCCCTTTCTCTTCTTGATCTCGGCGACGATGCATCCAGCACAGCTGGAGCATCTATCAATTCTTCGAGTAATACCCTTAGTGGTCTCGATAATGAGGTTGAAATTCTATTTTATGCCGCAGGGACAACATTGGCCAAAGCAGGAGAAATGAACACAGGTGCGATTTCTTCCATCCAGCTACATATTGACCAGAAGGGCTTGTGCTAAACCGATCATTAGGTCTTTTCTATGTGATCGAAGGATTCTTGGACATTTTACTTCCACCTAATCAACCGAAGAAGGATGCGCCCCCAGTAGTCCCCAAGACACCTCTTGCACAACCTTCAGAATCAGAACCCTGGAGGACCCCTGGCCTGGTAGATGACAGAAAATCTCAACAAAAATTACTTTTTACCGTGAAACCTGGTGGAATAGCTGGATATCTAGGTAAGAATTCGATAGAAATCTGATAATCCTATTTTTTACACTCACCTTTCTCGGTAGCTTCCCTATGTAATACCGCTTCATACGTGGATATTAAGGCTAAAACCGACACGTACGTTGGGTTTTTGCCTTTACCTGCCCTCGAAAGAATATTAGAGAAGCGTCCAATCGTTCTTCTTACATTGGCCAAACGTCTAATTTCCATGCTTTCGCCTCTTGGTATGTACACATTTCACGACTTTCTGATAAAAGGAACTGACTTGACTGTAAATAAAGTCTTACATATTGATGCCTCGTTGGATTGGATGCAAGTAAATGCTGGTCAAGTCCTGTGGCGTCCTCAAGATACCAGTGACAGCTTCTACATTGTTATCAATGGACGACTGAGGGCCATTACGGAATCTGAGAATGGCGAAGTCACAATCGTAGGAGAATATGGTCAAGGAGATACAGTTGGCGAGTTAGATGTCATTACTAGTTCGCCGCGAAGGAATACCGTACATGCTATTCGTGACACGGAGCTCATCAGGATGCCTCAGACCTTATTTAATGCTATATCTGCCCGGTATGTCGGATATTATTGGTGGCGAACAGAAATTGACCATATCAATCTTTATTGTAGAAATCCTCAAACCACCGCTCAGTACGTAATCTGCATGCTTTATATAAGCTTCCATAACTCAATATGCTTTCTACTAGATTACTTCGCATGATTGCTTCTCGAGTCCGAGATGAAGTAGATAGCTCGTCCATTGGTCAACAACGGAAATCAGGAAAATCCTCCGCTGAACTCGGCTATAACAACACGAATTTGAAGACAGTCGCGGTCTTACCTGTCTCTCGTAATGTTCCCGTCGAAGCCTTTTCGAGAAAATTGCAGAGTGCGCTAGAAGGTATTGGTGCAACGACCTCGTATTTGAATCAGGCCACTGTTGCGAATCATTTGGGACGACATGCTTTCACAAGAATGGGAAAACTTAAGGTATATATCCCTTTTTGATTGCTTGTGAGTCAGTTCGTGACTATTTTCCAGGCTGCTGGCTGGTTAGCCGATCAAGAGCAAAGATTCCACACTGTTCTTTATGTCGCCGATTCACCAGTCAGTAGTTCATGGACGCAAACATGCATAAGACAGGTAAGGAATACAGGAGCTTGTAGTTTTTTTCCAAGTTAATCCCAGATATAGGCGGATTGTGTTATGATTGTTGGCATGGGCGATGATCCCTCTATTGGCGAGTACGAGCGTCTACTGCTTTCGATGAAGACAACGGCGCGCAAAGAGCTTGTTCTTCTCCATCCTGATCGTTCGGTTACGCCTGGAACCACTCGCGAATGGCTAAAGGTTTGTGTTATGAATTGCAGTAGCATTCTTTTCTGCTGACAATGTTTTAGAACCGTCCTTGGGTCCACCAACATATTCATGTAGAATTGCCAGTAAGTTATTAGTGCAAGCCAACGCATGATACACACGATTAACAAATTCATAGGGGCTTGTTGTTCCGCTACCTAAGAATGCCGTTCCGAAGGATCCAGACGCTGTAATCGCTCTGAAGAACTTGAAGGACAAAGTGCAAAGCGAAATCCAGAAATACCGGCGACGACCCGCCGATGCTAGACCACAGAGGCTTCCTCATATCAACGATTTTTCACGCTTGGCGAGACGTATATGCGGACGCTCCATTGCTCTTGTGCTTGGTGGAGGTGGTGCTCGTGGTATGGCTCATCTTGTGGGTTGTGCGAGTTCTGGCAGTAGCCAACATAGCTGATTTTTATCCAAGGGTGTCATCCGTGCATTGGAAGAGTACGGAATACCGATTGATCATATTGCTGGTAAGTAGGCGTTTCTTTTGTTTTTGTGAAGACACTTTTTGACGATAAATGACGATCATCAGGAACGAGCATAGGTGCACTCGTAGGGGGTCTCTACGCTCGTGAAGGAGACTTGATATCGACCACTGGGCGAGCCAAGCAATTCAGTGGAAGAATGGGCAATATTTGGAGAATACTTTCAGATGTTACATACCCGATCGTTGCTTATACTACCGTTCGTCTGCCTATCCTCCGTGACATTCTGACAATAATGCCTCTATATCTAGGGACACGAATTCAATCGCGCGCTTTATAAAGCATTTTATGACCTCCACATCGAGGACATGTGGTTACCTTATTTCTGCAACACGACGAACATTATCACTTCTCGAATGGAGATACACGAGACAGGGTATGCGTGGCGCTATATTCGTGAGTTACACTCCTACCTTTTTTATTTTAAGCAGTAAATCATAGTGTTGGTCTAGGTGCTTCGATGACGCTTGTCGGTCTTTTACCACCTCTTTGTGACAATGGTAATCTGTTGGTTGATGGCGGTTATAGTAAGTGGCATTCTCCCTACCATCGCTCGGGTGACTCATGATTATTCAGTTGATAATTTGCCTGTGGCGGCAATGAGTTCCATGGGTGCAAGTTGTATCTTTGCCTCGGACGTTGGCTCAGTAAGAGTTAATTTTGACTTCTACAAAAAACTAAAATCAATAATGTCCTCTAATAGGTCGATGATAACTCACCCAGGAACTTTGGAGACACGATATCTGGATGGTGGCTCTTGATCAATAGATGGAATCCTTTTTCGAATGCTAGACACGTTCCCGCCATTACAGAGATCCAGAGCCGTCTCGCATAGTGAGTATTTCACACTTCGCATATGGGACCTTGGTCTTATTTATTACAAATAGTGTCTCGAGTGTGAATACTCTGGAGCAGGCGAAGGTGGCAAAGAACTGTCTCTACATTCAAATGCCCGTCCAAGATGTACGCTGCCTCTTTCTTTATCGCGGGCTTATATCTTTTAACGTGACACTGACAGTATGGAACTATGCAATTTGGCAAGTTTGAAGAGATTCTAAAGAAAGGGTATCACGCTGCCGTTGATATGCTGGAGAAGTTCGAAGAGGAGGGCCGTCTTCCACCTGCGACAATTAACGGAAAAGATGAATTGCTTGGCAAAAAGAAAGGTCGCAGTGCGCGAAGGAATTCCATTTGAGGGACTCTGTTATTTTATATATCAAACTACTGTATCAATAGTATCTTCAACATTATTTACTCTACAAGTGCACAAAGTCGACTCTATTTTTAGGGGAAGCCTGAAGCCTATACCGGGCCGGGGTTTGTTATTGGCTTGGCAGTGTCAATAGACTGCTCGGTCAACCGCTCTTCAATTACTGACTTTATCAACTCCTCATATTCCTAATGGCATCCGGCAACCAAGCATCTTCAAGCACTGAGGATACTTTAGATGTCAATGTGCTGAAAGAAATAGCAAAGAAGGACCTCGTGGATGCTCTCAATTCAGCACGTCTTCATCGTTCGGAATCACCTCCTTGGGCTAACTATAATCCAGGTCAATGGTGCCAAAACTCTCGTTCTTGACGCGTCTTTGGCGGGCCCTCTGGGTCTCGTTACAGAAGTATCCTTGTTGAAGGTGATTTCCGTGCATCCCGTCTTCAATTGTATCGTTCCTCAGTGAGAATAGCATCATGGGGTCGATAAGATGTTTTGGTTAGAACCTGGCCCGTTGACTTCAACGACGAACAACATCGTATACATTTGTCGACCGCGGATCAGACATGTCAAAATCATAGCTGGTAAGTAAAAGTAATGCTCTCCCATGCCAATACGTTACTCTGCCTGCAAGCAGCGCCTCCTGACACTGTATATTGCATTCAATATAGATCATATCAAAAGGCACGCGAAAGAGTCCCGGAAACATAATTATACTCTATTGCTTGTTCCCCGAGTATCTACGCTAGTTTCTCGGATATTGGAAGAAGAGGGTGTCCTGGGGGATGTCACCATATCGTCCTACAATCTGCAGTTCATCCCGATAGCGGACGACGTCATTTCTCTTGAACACGAGAACACGCTCAGAGAAATATGGGTAGTAAGTGAGCATATGATCTGAGTTATTCTGAACGCAATAAACCTTGGGTACTCTTTATAGGATGGCGATGAGACAGTTATCTTCGATTCTGCGCAGGCGTTACTCACTGTCCAGAAACTATTCGGGGCATTTCCTCAGATAATAGGAAAGGGTGACTATGCTCAGGTTAGTTGTCATTGTAGACGGCTGATTTATGGACAGTGTTACTCAATCTATTGCAATCTCTATAGCGGTTGGCGACGCTATTAACGCGCCAGAGCCCAAAGTCAAATGGGACTTCGGGAACGGAACCTCTCTCGTTGTCCTCTTCAAGAATTGATTCTTTGATTGTCCTGGACAGACGCGTTGATATGATAACTCCACTCCTCACACAACTTACATACGAAGGCCTCGTGGACGAATTCATCGGTATAAAGAACTGTGAGTACATCGTAGAGCTCGTATTTCCACGAGTCGGTCTGTTTTTAATCATCAAATGACAGCACATGTGGAACTTCCGCTATCTCTACTGTCACCGCCAACTGCGCCCAATGTTGCAGGCAGCTCGACGTCACCTCCTTCTGGTGGAAATGCTCTACCGGTGGTTGCCGTAAAAAAGGATGCGAAGAAAAAGCATCATCTGACAACGGCCACAGATCCTTTATACGCTGAATTAAGAGACTTGAATTTCTCATCCGTAGGAAAGAAACTGAATAAAGTTGCACGGCGATTGGATGAAGATTACAAGGTTTGTTTTGAAATTAGAATGGAAGGTGTTTGTTCTCAGCGCCATTTATTCTAGACGAACCTTCAAGCCAAAACTGTGGCTCAATTGCGAGATTTCGTCGGAAAGCTTGGTGGCCTACAAACGGAACATCAAGCACTTCGGCTTCGTAGGTCCATGTCTCCGAATAATTAATCCTGTTTTAATACAATCTCCATTCAGACACGGGACTCTCAGAGATGATAGTTCCACGGACACGGACAGATGTCTTCAATAAATCTCTCGAGATTCAACAAAGTGGGCGCTATTTTCTGCTCGAATGTGGCCGCGTTGTCTAATCAACAACATAGATCTACTGGCGTCCTATGAGGTCACCGCACAGCTGAATGCTATTGAAGATCTGATAGCGCAAGGAGCTGACATGCAAATCGTTCTTCGATTACTATGCCTCGCTAGCTTGACAGCGGGGGGCGTAAAGGCTAAGAATCTAGAAAATATCAAGCGTGAGATTCTACAAGTTTGTCGGTTTCATATCTAGTCATGAAAACGTCAGATTTTGCTGATCACCGCTTTCCTAGGCTTATGGATATGAATATCTCCCGTTGCTACTTTCTTTGGCTGCTCCAGCCCTTGCAATATTACAACCGAATCCGCTTCCGCCCACAGCGTCATCGGCGGCGTTCAAATACCCTTTCGTTGCTCTCCGGAAGTCGCTTCGTCTTCTTATTGACGACAACCCAGAAGCCCTCGATGAAGTCGAGAATGACATAAGTTTTGTTTATTCGGGATATGCCCCTATCAGCGTCCGGCTAATTCAATGTGTCGCTCAAAAGGGCGGAGTGATAAGCAATCCAGCAGAAAAAGACAAGGCGGGGAATGACACTACTAGTGGGGTGAAATCGACGTCGTCTTTAGGAAAGGTTCAAGCACATCCTATTGTTGGATGGAAGGGCTTTGAGGATGTCGTTAGCCTCATTCCCGGTGCGACCGTGGAGATTGTCCAGAAAACGTTGAATAACGTGGCGATACCTTCTGGACCGCTTGCTGGTCTCGGTGAGTTTTTCTACCCTGACGGGCACGTCGTATTTTGATCATGATTTTGAAATTTTACAACTTCAGGGTCCGTTCATGAAGCCAGCACGACGACTGTTGTGTTTTTCTTGGGGGGATGTACGTTTACGGAGATTGCTGCCATTCGATGGGTTGGGAGACAAAACAAAGGCAAGCATAAGTCATCTTGTGACTTGAGACATTGAGAAGCTGAACCATTTATGTTTAGGACGAAAGTTCTTGATTGCTACAACTGGTATTATTAGCGGCGCAAGCATTATCGATGGAATATCAGGCATAGGAGGATCGAGAGCTGCTGGCAATGGAACATCGGCGACTGTGTAAACAAACGAGCTGATTGATTAATGTGTGAAGGAGTGCTTTTGATAGATCACTGGGTTCCGAAGATTTGGCTTGCTGTAGGCCGTAGCACATGGTAGGAAACTGTGAATTGACTATTCTGTGTTTAGAAGGGTGAATGATGGACGTTCCTGATTGCGTTACGCGACGCGTTTGTTTTGTTTGGCCGGCTGCCTTCCGTCCGTTGGGTGCCATCCGCTACCGTCTGGAGACTGGTGCTGAATCGCAATGAGAGAAAGTCGGGCGCCCGAGTGGATGGGATCATTTGTTTTTTTATTCAAAAGGTAATGCTTAATTATTATTATATTAGGTGTTTCGGCAGCGGGCGACTGGCGACATGCGAGGAGTATCCGGAGTCCTCCGAGCACGATCGAAGTCCTGTCATTTGAATGTAAGTATAAGTTCCGCCAACTTGAACCAAATTCCAACCCGCATCCTTTTTTCCTGCACCCACAACCCCTCCCTCCCAACTCGTCTCCCATCCGTCCGTTTTTTCTTTTTCCTCCTTGTTTTTATATTCTGATCTCTCTATTCCTCTCTAGTTTGTCCCCTCGACGCGAAAAAAGACGCGTTAATCATGCCTCCCAAATCCGCTGCCCGTGCTGCTGATAAGCCAGCAAAGAAGAGTGCGTGCTCTGAACTCCCTTTAACTACTTGCATTGACCTTCCTTTTTCTTCAGCCAAATCCACAGGGGGTGGAGGAAAGAAGAAGCTCTCTGTGTATAATCAATATATGGTGGGGCACCCCTTGACTCGTTTTTCCATGTTTTATAAATTGACAATGATGGTTGAATAGAAATCTGAGATGGCACGCCTGAAGGAGACGGAACCGGATTTGCTTCACAAGGACCGGTGTGTGATGGCGTATTTTCATAGTGAGGATGTCGTACTGATCACAACATGCTCTAGATTCTCCTTGGCCACTGCCAACTGGAAGACGGCGAAAGAAAACCCGAAAGTGTCAGCCTGAGTGCCAAAGCTGCTGCTTCTTGAATAAACCGATACCCTGCTTGTATTGTTAATAACCTCGCATCTGGCGGTATTTCTTACCTTAATTTTTCTGTGATTTTTTTTCTTTCGTTGTGCTGTCGTTTTGTTTCCCCGCTACTTCGGGTTGCTGTCGATTCTTGTCGTGCAATTTTTATTACTTACATGTATACGATACGATATGTTAGCCGTTTGATGATGAATTATTTGTTTGACATGACTTTACCGTGCGGGGTAATTCTAATCAAGGCGTGCCTCATGCGTCACAGATCCATATCTGGACAGAGCCTGACAAGAGCCATCCTCAATGGGCGGCTGAATCAGGTTTGGCTTCAACTTATCTTTCTGCTTGAAACATTCGTCTGAGGCCTCGAGGCCACCATGAGTCCCTCTGATAACGGCGGTCTCCCTCACACTTCCTCAAGTCTTCACCAGCCCCCACCCATGGCTTCTCAGGGTGAACCAGAGGAAATGCTCGTCGTAGGAAAGGGAAAACAAAGGTCCATCCCTGTGCCCATCCGACCCTCGACGATTATCCACGATCTTTTTGACATGTCGTCTCCGTCGTCCACATCCAGTGCAAGGCCTTCTGAGAGCTCCCCATCGACTTCTAGCGCCTTTAGCCCCTCCAATTCCGACTTTGATAACCTGTATCTCCAACACAATCTTTCAGTCGATAGTATGGAACAGCTTGAATTTAGGTGCGAGGAAGGCCCGATCCTTTCCGAAGGTTCTATCTCTGGCAAGGGAAAAGAAAAGGCCTCTTTTTCTTATCTGCCTCCACTAACTTTCTCCGTGATTCAACTGGACCCAACGTTCGACCACTCGCCCATCCCCGGATCATCATCGTATGGCACATCTTACAGTCCTGTACCAACTTCTGAAAGCTTTATCCCCACATCTCCGTCATCTCTCAGCGACCGAGTAATTCCCGGGTCTCCCTCATCCGGTTCTCAAGAGCAGAACGGATTTATCAAACCAGAGTTACCGCGCTGTCGATCTCTTTCTAATTTATCACAATCGATTTCTCCTCTGCTTGCCAATGTATTAATAGCCAACAACAACTACACGAATGCTCCAACGACGTCTCGAGTCCCAAGTAATCTTACCCTCCAACTTGAGCGGCAGGAAAGTCGCAATAATCCCACTTTATTGGACGATGGTCCTGGACGATTTCATGTACTGAACATCGAGCGGGAACCTGGTAGTTACCCACCTGCCTGGTACACCGTTTCTAAAGCATCTGGACTAGAACATACCAGTCCCGCCCATGTCGCAACTCGTCCCACGTTCAAGACAAAGACTCGTTCCAAATCGTCCCCTTATCCAATCTCAGTACTAGATTTCATTCCCCACACGTCCACTGATATTTTTCAACCTCTATCAATTGTAACCCTCAACTATTTTGATCTCATTCTTCCCAAGGAGTTGCGACTACATATTTTACGCGCTCTCGTTGATTCATATGAACAAGACCTCCAGCGGTCGATCCGCGAAGGCCGCTTGACATTGGCCAAGGCAACCTCGTCGAAAGGTCGATGGGTAGGCAAAGATAAAGGGGTCAGAGAGCTGTTCAAATTGAGCAGAGTATGCATTTGCCTTGGTGCAAAATATACTTCCAATCTGACTAACTGTTTTCGGTTAGGTTTCGAAAGGATGGCAGGCCCTTGTCTTCGATGGCGAGTTGTGGGCGGACATAGATCTGCGTTCATTCCACTTCTTGCCTCCGGCTATTCTTACTCGACTCTTCGAGGCTGCTGGATCGTTTGTGCAAAAGCTGAATTTTGCCGGCCACGACCAATTGGACGCAGATACCATGTCGGAGATCACTAACTCTCTCTGCCTCACTGTTCCTCAGGTCTCACCTTATACACAAATTACCTCGGCCAATTTCCAAGGATGCATCTCGTTGACTACTAGATCTTTACACCGCTTCCTCGTGCAATCGAACAATCTTCAGCACCTCTCGGTTAAAGGTCTGTCCGCAGTAACCAACACGACTTGCGACATTCTCGCCAAATCGTGCCGTAAACTCATTTCGCTCAACTTGAGCCGATGCCCTAATCTTGATGGGCATGGGGTAAGCGCTCTCACTAATTATGCCATTTCGCGGAAGGAGCATCTGCCTTTGAAGGAATTGCGTCTGTCTGGTCTGAAATATGTCTCCGACACAATCATGCGGGATCTAGGAAGGGCTGCACCGTACCTGGAGGTCTTGGACTTGAGCTACTCGCGCCAGCTGCATAATTCAGCACTAGAGGCATTTGTAGCTTGCGAAAGTCACACAGACCATCAACTTATTTTGGAGACGGTCATGGTTGCTCCCCGAGATCTTGGAAGGGAGACGAACGATGGTTTAAAGTTGAAGAGGCGCGTTACGATGTTGCGACATTTGAATTTATCCTCCTGCATGCTGCTGTCGGATACGGCATGTTCCAATTTGGCTTATTCAGTGCCGAAATTGGAATTTTTGGAGTTGGCGGGTGTTGGGTCGGATTTGAAGGATGCTGGGCTTATTCGTCTTTTGAGCACCACCCCTCATATTCGTCGCTTGGATTTGGAAGAGGCCGCTTTTATCACAGATGCAGTCCTTACCGCTATCACACCCGTCCTTGAGATACCTCCCCTGACTCCTAATGCCAGTATGAACCTTCCTACCACACCCAAGCAGCCTGGATATGCCCTACAACAGCTCATAGTTTCACATGCAGCACAGATCACTGATAATGCCTTCCTCTCCCTCATTCGTAATTGTCCAAAGCTCACGGTGCTTGAAGCGGACGATACGCGCATAAGTGCAGCATCTTTCAAAGAGTTCGTGCGCCTCAGCCGCGAGCGCAGACTCGCCAATGCTAAGATTGTGGCTGTCGACTGCAGAGGTGTTCATGAGGGCGTGGTTAAGGAATTGACGCCCATGACTCGACCTCGCCTCGGTTGGCGTGCATATGGAGCACGCAAGTTGACTTATCTTGACGCTCGGGACGATAACGCGGACGATCTCAAAATCGGCCAGGACGAGTGCGATGAGAAGAGGGTGGTTGTAAAGACCTTTTATTCGTGGCAGTCCGTCGACGCTGTCAAGACTGCGAGGGAGAAGAGACGTAAAGCGAGTGGGAGGAGAGTACCGAGCGACTCGTCCACTGCCTCCTATGATGCTGGATATGACGGCATCGTGATCGGCGGTAGCAACAGATCTGGGTCTTCTGCTCGATGGTGGTCCCCAGGCGGTCGTACGAGGAACCCAAGAAGTTCCCCTCCCCTCCTCCCGGAGCTGAATAACGAAGGCTGCAGAACTATGTAGGCTGGATTTTTCTTTTCTTTGGTGACCGCATATGATCCTCATCCAATTGCTTTGACTTTTTGGAATCACTACAACGACATTTCTACCCCTTGCTGTTCTATCTTATGTATTCATACTTTTTTCTTCCTTCTCTTCTGTTTTTTTATTTTATGACACGACATGACACGATATGTGTAACGATTTTATTTTCTTCCCCATCTATCAATCTCTACAGTCCATGTACATTCAACGTAGTCCCTTTCCTCCCTTTTTCTATCTTGCACAATCACCTTTTCTTGAATATGTAAATTGCATGTAAATTTTATTGTACCACCCTCTTTATTTTTTTCTTCAATTCCTTGTATATAGTTTAAATTTGTATTTGTGTTGATTAACTCTCGTTCCTTGCATTTTTTGTAAATTTCTTTTCTTCTGTCTTCCATCCTATAAAGCGAGTGATTGGACTCCAAAGACTCCTTGTACAATTTATCTTCACAACAACATTGGTTCTCCAACAAGTAGCTAGCTATCTCATACAATGTATAGAGGATGTGTCTGTATGTATGTAACACCACTCGTTCAACAACAATAAATGTATGTTCACAAGAAACCAACAGAGGGAGGGGTGCATAAGGAGAAAAGCTGGGAACTGACGCCTCTCGATAAACCGTAAGGATGAAGGAGCAGATAAGAGATCATGACATCTTCTTGGCCTTTTTCTTCTTATCTTTTTTACCTGAGGATTTTGGTGCTGAGGATGTGGGTATGGGCGTATCCGCTGTTGGGGTTTGCGGAGTTGACGAAGGTGATGAATCGGCACTTGAGCTAGAAGGTCTGGCTTTTTTGAGTGAAGTGTTGTCATTGTCGTTGCTGCCTATGTATCCTGGGTGTGCAGCCGTTCAGCGTCACGAAGAAACGATGGAAAGGAAAGGAAAGGAAAGAAGATTCTGATGAATTAGAAGACTTACCTGCGAAAGGATCGACGGGTGCTCTTCGTCGTTTATATTTGTTGGCCGTGGAATATTCCACATCTGGCGCCAAAGATTCTTTTCCTTTTCCTTTTCGGTTGGTGGCAGAAACGGCACCACCGTCACCTCCCTCCTGGTCTACATCCATGGCGGCGGCACCATCGTCGAAAACTTCTAACGCGTCCTCCTCATCTTCATCCGGATTGCGTGATTTTAGCTCTTGCTCATACGCAGCACGGTCGATCATTTTTTGAGTCTGTTTTACTGGCACGCGAGTAGTCGAGCTTGAAGTCGAGGCGCTGGCGTTGGGGGCGTCTTGAGCCTCCTCTGCGGCTGTTTTCTTCCATTGGGATTGAGATTGGGCAATAGCGTGTTTGATGAATCGGTTGGCTGCTGCTTTGTCTATTTCTGTTTTCTCTATTAAATTGGAAAAAAGAAGTTAGCATCGTAATGGAAGCATTTCATCACAAACATAAGTGGGTGCAGCAAATGGATGCTTAAACGTACTCGCTGGTGGGTTCTCCGCATTATGGATCTTCTCAAAGTATTGTCGGATTCTGTCCTACATGTGTATGATGAGATTAAATGCTTCGAAAGTGCGGTAAACGCGTGCGTGCGTACAAGCTCGGAGATGATGGGGTGTGTCCTAGGGTCGATGCCTCTTGATTTAAGATAGACTGTCGGATTTGATACAGGATCATAAGTTTCCGATGAGTTTCAGAGCAGGAGTAAAATGTGGTGCGTACTGAATATTAGGTCATAGATGGCATATGGGATTGCAACTTGCAGCTTTGCCTGCTGTAAAGGCTCGAGATCGACAAGAGTTTCTGGGAGAGGCTGGGCGAGTAAAGGCTCTAGTAAGGCCTCGAATTCATCCAAGGACGCGCTCAGGGAGGCAAGTTTCTTTTTTAGTTGGGTTGTCTCTGTGTTCATTTTGGGGTATATCTGGAAAACAAGCCGAGCACAGGGTAATGGAGGAGGAGGATGGGCGCTTCCTGAAAGGGAAAAACGGAAGCTAGAACAAATTGAAAGTCCTCCGAAAGCAACAAGTATCAACACCGCCCCTTGACATGGTCAGTCATCATCACTCCACAATTCTTTTACGACGCGTTTGCTGATCATTTTGCGATATGGTTCTCAGTCTTCTGAACTGAGATATACGGCCAATACACAGCTAGAGCACTGTTCGTCCCATTTTTCGCTCTTCCCGGATACTCAAGACTCACGGTTTGCTTTATTACTGTAGTGCATGCTCGGTATACGGGCACTGGTGAGTCATTGTAATGCTACTTTGGGTCCCATGGGCTAATCGTACGATGTATAACAGGACATGCTGATTTATCGAAATAGTATGTTCTGGTGGCACATTGTTTCTTTATTCAAAGAACGCCTGGTTCTAATTGAAACGCAATTCATCACTACAGTGAATGGCTGGCACATCAGCACCGGGACACTCTGTCATCTATTGTAGGACACCCCACTCTACTTTCCTACCTTGCTATCGCGGATGGCGAAGCCACAGGGCGCGTCAAGTTTGAGATGACGGAGGTGCGTAGTGGATCTGTGGCAGTGCGTTCTCATGCTGAATATACAGGGCTGTTTAGCGAATGCTACAACCCTGCGGACCCCCTCCCAAGAAGGATGACGATTGAAGGGGTGACTGTGTAGCGACCGAGGGCAGTGGTATTAATAATCGAGGGTTTCCACCTGACGGGAACACATCAATCATTTATGTCGAACGTGAGATGATTGTCAATTAAGATAACGAATATAGCAAGACGGTTTGAGATTGTCTTTACTCGTTTTGAGCATTGGAGAGACTAGTAAAGTGGAAATGAGGAGCAAATAGAGTTGCGCAGTTGGAGAGTGCGAAAGGCTTAGGGCGGCTAATGAGGAACAACGGACGGGCCGGGAACTCGTGGTAACGGAAATTGGCCAAATGGTGCAAAGTAAAGAAGAAAGGAACGCCCGGAAATGTATACAACATCAGGCGAGATGCACATCGGGCCTTATACTAGAGCAATCCTGGAGAAATGCCTTTCTTGTCCCTTTATTGGCCTTTCCATTGTCAAAGAGCCTGAACAGAAGCCTCGAAGCGCTTGCAGGCCAGCCTGAACAACGCGTGGTCTATTAAACCATCATGGCAGCCATTGTCTCTCCCGTTCAAGCCCGCCCAGTTTCCCAGATTCTCCCAGACGAATTTGACTTGTTCCCAGTAGCGGAGAGCTCCTCATCAAGGTCAAAGCCAATCCCCAGGCCGCGCACCGCAGATTCAGCAGTTGCTCGAAGGAGTCACTATCGCCCGTTCTCCACGCTCTATACAGAATCTCCGTACATAGAGCTCGAAACAGCTCAAACTAGTCGGCAAAAGAAAAGGGCTAGCAGTGGCTTACAGTGGACAATGACGCTGGGGCTTAATTTCAGACCGAAGAAAGACTCAAGTCCAAAGACATCCCAATTTGGCGTGCCTCCCATTCTTAAACTTTCAAAGGCCAAACAACAACAGTCTCAGGATGCGACGACAAAGAGCCCTTCCACCTTGAGGAAAAAACGATCCATGACTTCCCTCTTCACCATCACCTCCTGCGACTCGGATTCCAATAATAATGCCACAGCCCCTTCCACACCCAAGAGTCCACATTTACTTTCACCGAACATGCCGGACCACACGGGACCAAGCTCAAACCTACAACGCAAATCAGTGACGTTTAAATATAAAGATGGAATTGATGCGACTGAAGACGGTGTCAGAGAAAAGCATCCGCTAGTAGTTTTCATTCCAAAAAGCCACTGGGTCAAGCGACATAACATGAAGTTACACCCATACAACAACGAATCAAGCTATATGCAAGCTTACGACCCCATCTTACTGGAAAGGTGCATATATTCATCTAACTAATAGTTTCTGAATGCTTATTTCTTTTTCAGCGATCGCTATGCGGATCTGTTACTACAACGACTCAGCAATGGGTCACCCTCATTCCACGTTTATGGCAATAAACCTCCAGCAACTGCATTAGATCTGGGGTGCGGTGAAGGACACTGGGTGCTATGGGCTGCAAGCATATGGAAAACAACCCATATCACGGGGTTTGACATGGTGGACATCACGCTCCCCGCATTTGAGACGACGGAAAATGTGTACTTTAAGCAGGGAAACTTGTGCGTAACAATCATTTCCCAACCCTTCTTCCCCTTGATGACCGACGCCCTTGTTTTAGTCTCGCTTACAAACTCCCATTCCCGTCAAAGACATTTGATTACATTAGGATGGCAAACCTTTCTCTCTGTGTTCCAAGTGACATGTGGGATCACTTGTTCAGTGAAGTCGAACGCGTCTTGGCCAAAGGAGGCAGACTGGAGTTCATTGACGACGAAATCACATTTCCCTACTCCGACCTTCCCATTCCGAAGAATACGGCTCTGAAATCAATGACTAGGTCACGGAGTCGGAGTGCATCAGCTGCGTCCGCCTTCGACGACTATGATGACACTGACGATAGTGAATATGATAGTGAGACATTGCACGACGACTCCACGGAGGGCTCGACTCTCAATAGCGAAAGCGGGGGTTCGCGGCCTCCCTCATATGATCAAAAAGCCACTGAAGACTTTGAAG
Source organism: Agrocybe praecox (assembly GCA_964017145.1). NCBI lineage: Eukaryota > Fungi > Basidiomycota > Agaricomycetes > Agaricales > Agrocybaceae > Agrocybe > Agrocybe praecox. Next base: position 3,601,379 of record OZ024840.1, read on the forward strand.
TGTCACAACTATCCGCTTCGGAAACAGTTCGTCCACTGCCTGCCCTGAAACAAAATATGACTCCCGAACCAGCCCCGGTCGCCCTGGACCCCTTTCTCTTGCAGTCAGACCAGGCTATATGGCTTCAACGAAGTGCGCTATGCAGAGATATCGAAAAGGTCTTTTTAAAGATGTTGAAGGAGAATTATCACTATACGTATCCAAGTCAACATGTTCTGGGCTCTATGCAAAAGGCCTTTGGGAACGAAGCGGCGGGCAAGACAAAAAGCTTTAGAATCGACCTCGCAGAGTGGGACTCACCTATCGGACCTCGTGCACTTGAAACGGCGGATGATAATGATAGAGAGGCTACTCTGGGGAAGAGGAGACCGTGGAAGGTTATCGACCAGCTGGACAGAAAAGACGCAAAGCAGCAACGGAGGAGGAAAGATAGTGATAGTAATAAAAAGAAGAACGGAAAGGAGGATTTTGGGACTTCGAGTCAACGATCGAGTATGGACAGTATAGTGCCAGAATCGTTGAATTCTAAAGCTGCGAAACGATTAGGACTGACTGTCCCGGGCGACGCCCCTCCCGACTCCCTGAACTCCAAAGCTGCGAAACGACTAGGACTTCCGTTGCCTAATTCAGAGCCGGCTTCGACGACGCCCATGAAATCCAAGACACCACCAAGGGAAAGGACACCCTCGCCTAAATTGTCCAACCCGTTAACGGCTCCTCAGACCGTCCCAAGCGCGAAGACTGCTGCTCTTCTTGGCTTGAGCTACACCGCTCTGGTAGCAGCCACAGCAAAGGCTACCGCTGGTCAGCGAAAGGGGATGAAGCCTGAGGGATATGTGCAGTCTCCTGGCTTGTTGATCGACAATACAAAATATGTCGCCGTTGATCCTATCGAGCTGGAAATGCACGCGTGCAGGTTTATGCATACTCTCCTTGGGTGTCGCCCTGTGCTTGGGGAATATGTGGGCAGCCATGTAGACGTTGATGGAAATAAACTAGTGGATGACGATACGTTTTCATATTATATGGGTGAATACGAAGCGTACGTGATTTTCTTCATCCTTATTCGAACTGATTCACTAATCATTCGTCTGTTTTATCCAGGTTTCGTCGAGCACGCCTTGGTTGGCCTACAGTCGCTGCTGACGAGGAAGACCTTCTGGTCTCCCCGCCCCCGCCCTGGAAATCATCCAACGCATCACGAATAGGTTATCAGCCTGATAAACCAGCGACTATTCGCAGAATTCGAGTATTCCAGGCTTTGAAAGCAGACGATAAACTTTTGGCTAAATTATCCCCGCGACTATCGAGGTCCTCGTCAAGCACACCAGTGTGCTAGTGTCTTTTTCTGCATCCTATTTATCCAGGTTAATCTTTTTCATTGATTCTTTCATCGCAACGCATCTGTATCTCTCCCCTCACTGGCAATAATTCACTCGGAACAACAAACATGCACGGATTTCTCTTTTAAAATTATTTTGTATCACGACCTTTTACGAACGGACCTCGTACACAACACTCCTTGTTTTCGATTCTCATGTATCAACTTGCATCGACCCACCCTCATTCACACTCCTACTACGCATGCACCTTCGAATTTCGCATTCCACTTTTTTCTTCCCGCCGGATTGACTCACACTCATTCAATTTCTGTGCGACTCGCACTCCGCCAACCATTCCCTCACTCCACAAGGCACTGAATATTCTCGTCATCCTCGCACATCTTAAAATACTCGACATCCATTTGGCGTGCATTACACTCGGGGTTGGGGTCACGTACATCCGTTGTTCACGTCTGTGCGGACTTTAAGACAAGACGGTGACTTCCGAGTGGATGCCGTTCATTTATTTCCTGTCTGTGGCACTCTGTTGTCCTTGACCGGTGACCTTTGTCAAATTACTACACATCCTCTTCCGAAACATGTTTTGACCCGCTTCTCCATCCAACCGTTACTCAACTGTCGTCCTATACCCGGTGCCAGCTTCGGTGTCGGTTTTTCAATCACCTTTCTTACAGCATGATATTTTTGGGCTGTTGTATCTGATACACTTTACATTACGACGTACACCAACTAGAGTATCTTATCACCCTGCCATTATTATCCCCACAGTCGACGACTATACATGATCGTCGGTTGCTTGTTTTGTATTGTACCTTCTCTTGTTTGCTCCCTTGTTTTCTCTTTCTCGCTTGATTTCTCGGAACTGTGTACGCTACTACTCTAGATGTAACATATTGTTCTCTGTGTTGGATATCTATGTTGTATGTATTGTGCAACTGGCTAAATTGAATTGTAAATGTGTAAAATCGAAACATTGTATAAATACAAATCTCTAATGACCATGAACATAAGAGACACTCAAGGTTCGCATGCAAAGCAATGCGTTTTAAGCAATCTTTAGGCTAATTGGCTTTGATAGTGTTGACCTGCTGCTCGAATGAAAATTAAAGGTGGAGATGTCGTCCAGATCGTCCATCTTGAGAGGACCGTCCCCATCGCTACTGGGCAGAGCAGACACACCTGTCTTTGTTCCAAATGATGACGAGGATATAGGAGAATCAAATTTCCTTCTTTCTCCCACTTGGAAGGTGCTGTAGGGATAATAGGAAGGATCCAAAGGCGGCACAGGCGGAAAATCAGGGATCAATGAGTCAAGTGTTGACGAGGATATTGAAGCCATCGTTATCGGACGCAGCCCATGTGAGGAGTACACTGTATGAGTGGGCTTTGGAGGAGGGGGAAGTTTTCTTGCCTTGGGCGATCTGGGACGATAGTTCATGGAAGATGAATTGCTGGGATTTCGTTGGAGGTTTTGTGACTTGAGCGAAGAAGTCCTCCGGGATGATACATTCGATGGTATACCTGACGATGGAATGGCTGATCTAAACGATGGAGGATTGAATAAGGGAGATCCCTGCATAGAGATGTCGCGCATTATTCTTAGATAGTAAGGTGACTCTGGGAGGTACACGGGCGACACTTGAAGGGGAACCACTTGAAGGGGAAGGGATTGTGATCGCATATGGGCGTAAGACGAGGGGGAAGGGGAACCTCTTCTCCCTTTGTTGACCAAAACCCCCCGCAATGTAGGTGGGTCAAGTCTTGGTGACCGAGGAATAGTCAAAATATTGGAGATGGGTTCCTCTTCCTCCTCTTCTTCGTGACTTTCGTCATTTTTGGGGCTTGTGAAAGTACTTGCTGCGAAGGAAGCACGTTTTGGCGAAGTTGAACCCTGGGGACCCAGTGTATTATAGAGTATTTCACGCAGTTGGCGTATATTCTCTTGGCTTTCAACATCATTGTCTTCGTGTTGTGGTTCGCTATTCCATTTTGCCTCGGTCTGGAGAGTAGACATTTCACAGTCATCCAACATTTTAGCCTGTCGTTTAATTTTGGCTGTTTGAAGCTTGAATACAAGGCCTCCCAAGAAGAGACTGATCAATGCGGTCAGTGTAAGGTATGTAGATGGTCCGGGAACAAGTTTGACGTTCTTGCCCAACGCCTTTTCCAGGGAAGTTAAAAGAGCAAGATCAACTGCAAAGGCGATGAGAGTGATTAATTTCAGCAGGAGAATTAACGTGAACGACCACGAAGAAAGGGCATGTTGTTTGATTTGGCCTACAACAGATAAAATAAGGGTCAAGAGTGAGAAAAAGAATGCGACAACGTGGGTTATCAAGGAACGGGTGGCCGATTGGAGGTTGAACGAGGATGGCAGTAATGATGACGAAAACAGAGCCAGTTTTTCGGATGTGATTATAGATCCACTGGATTGTTGTTGGTCAAATAGAGTATCTGTGGAATGTATTAAGGCTACCCCTGGCGTGACCACGTAAATAGCACGTACCAAGGGAATATCCTACTACTTGAGATGAGCATATACGTCCCACTTGATCGAAATCAGCACATATCCCAAATACTCCAAGATTATATGACCCGTTAAATGTACTGGCTGGTGTGCTGGTTTCAATCCTGACGACGGATACTGAATTTAAGAAAGGAGTGCCAAACGACGAGATGAAAAGTAGAAGCATGGCAACAAAGTTAAAGACTAGTAGGGATACTTGTGGACTAACGAAAATCCATTTCATCGCGGACATGTTGCCTAAAAGGAAGACTGGGGAGGGTCCGTACTAGAGTCCGGCTAGCAAGTAACAAATACGAGGGGAAAGAACGAATCGCCCAGATTAAGTATGTTGCCAATAACCAATAACAGGATCAAGAGTGTCGAGTAAAAGATATCACAGAAAGATACCATCGAATCGAACTTAGATGGAAGCGTCACCCAGCTATACGGGCCACCACCGCTGGGAAGGTCATCTCGCTACAACGCTGGTTCCTAAGGCTCAGCACCAATCATCAAAATGAGATGCGGTTGCACCGATGGCAATGAAATAGTAAGAGGACCAGGGGTCGATATCCGGTTGATGATGTCGATGAACAAGAACCTAAAGATATATTTTTATTCCCACGTATTTTACTCACTAGAGCCAGCTCCTTCGCTTTCGTATTTCCTTCTGCTATTTTCCGATGCTTGAATCTCCTGACAGATGAATCGATGAATGCCAACAACTGAACGAGAAATAGCCGCCTCTCGACCAGGAAATACACTCCTCTTCCACATATAACATTCGACATTTTTATCATGGTAGTAAGCAGTGCCGACGGCGGCCTCTTATCTCTGGTAGCTCAATTTGCAGAGTTATGCGCAATCTACAACCATAGTATAAATAAAGCTAGTTTTTTTTTCACTCAATCACTATTCCCTTTCCTATCTCTTCAGCAAAATGTATCCGAAACTTAGGGCTCTAATCACATTGTCGGCAATTGTTCTGAATTGTCAAGCGCACCATCCAGGTTCACTTGACTTCAGCGGCGAACAAACCCTTTTCAAAGAACAACATGCAAACGAGCCTGTCCAGAAAACGTGGCTTGAAAAATACGGCCCACAATACGATCAACCCTTTTCTGGTCCTTTATCCTTCTCTCACTTACCTTACTTCAAGTGTCTTGAAGATGAAAACGAGTCCTTTGATATCGCCATTCTGGGTATGCCATTCGACACCGCAGTTTCGTATAGACCTGGGTATTTGATCGGTCGTTGATAAATGCAATCAAAGACTCATCTTTGCTGTACTACTAGAGCGCGTTTTGGTCCACACGCCATTCGTTCGGGAAGTCGTAGGCAGCGTGATGTGCGAAGTTATACACTGTCTTGGTCAAACAACCCATATGTGATGGGTCAGAAGGTCATTGACTGTGGCGACGTAAGGAACACAGACAATTGATAGACGCCGTTAAGTGAAATTATTTTCGTAGATACCTATCTCTCCCTTCGACAATGCGCTTGCAGTGGATCAAATGGAAGTGGCCTATTCTACCTTGCTCAACAGGAGCCCTGCAAGGGACCCTGAAGTAGATCCTATCACTAGCCTATTGTCGAAAGATGGTCAAGAACATCCACGCATCGTCAGGTAATGAGTGGTACCTTTTACGCGTCTAAATCAGTCTTAATATTATATCTACTTGCCAGTCTGGGAGGTGATCATACAATTGTAAGACTCCGGTATTTTTTTGCGGACTATCGTTGACAGGTGTACTCCTTCCTTGCCTTCAGGTTCTTCCGATCCTGCGTTCGCTGTACAAAGTATACGGACCCATTTCAGTCATCCACTTTGATGCACATCTGGTTCGTATCAAAATACAATGCAGGTATACCTCGAGACTTACCATCGTGCAGGACACTTGGCCCTCTTATGCCGGTCAGTCAACCGAGCAGTCAAGGGTAACGCACGGGACCTTCTTCTACCTCGCGCAAGAGGAGGGTTTGATTGCAAATAACAGCATCCACGGGGGTATCCGTTGCAAATTAGGGGTGAGTTGGCGCCCATGACCACCTCACTTTGATACCGCGAGAAACCCTTGTGTCCTGATATATCTTCAACAGAGCATTGAGGATCTATCAAACGATGAATCCGTAGGATTTCAAGTAATCTCAACAGATGATATCGACGACTTCGGGATCCCAGCAATCATCAGCAAGATTAAGCAACGCATTGGTGACAGCCCGGTGTACCTTAGGTCTGTCAAAGTTGTATGAATATATTGGCAAAGAGGATCAGCTGACGTATGTCCTTGTCTGTTTAATTTTGGTTGGATAGCCTTGACATCGATGTGATTGGTGAGAGTTTGATGTAGCCTATAAACCAACCACAAGGTTGACATTCAGTCTTTTCATTGAGATCCCGGATTAGCCCCAGCTAGTGAGTGCTTATTACAGAAACCTCCTTGCTAATCTCTTCGTCGGAATTCTGATAAAAGACTCGTAGCCGGTACCCCTGAAGCAGGCGGATGGACAACTCGCGAACTCAAGAGAATCATCCGAGGCCTTGCAGGACTCAACTTTGTGTTAGTAGTCATCTCTGAAACCTGGCCCTAATCTTCGTCCAATGAGTGTTGAGTTAAATATATCTACAGCGGAGCAGATCTCGTGGAAGTCGCCCCAGCATATGACAACGGTGTGTTTTCATGACTATACTTCTGTTGGAAGGCTACATTGATCTCACCAATCATTTATTTTTTTTGTTGTAGCCGAGGTTACAGGAATCGCTGCTGCTGACTTTGTCCATGATTTCTTGTCGATGTTTATGTCGAAGGAACCGCCCAAAAAACAGGCTCATCACGGTCGTCATTCAGTGTGGGAAATGAAATGATGCGATTCACGATATAATTGGCGAGGATAAATGCTTTATAGTAGCAGTGGATGGTCGCCTTAGGAAAGCTATTAGGATGATCATGAAAACCAAAAGATAAAAGAATTTCCATGTTTATACCGAACCTTCCCGAGAAAACAAATTTGATCAGTTCGAACGAAGGGTGTCGATAGTTGGAGATGAAAGCAAGCAAAAACATTCATGTTAAATCCTAATAAAACAGATTCGTGAAAATAAGGTAGGTAGTCCAGAAGCAAAAAGCAAGTCCATGATCTTGTATGTAACTATACAGCATAACAAACATCGTAGGTAGGATAAATAATAATCAGAGCAAAAAAAGAATGTCACCTAGGCTTGCTCGAAAAGAGCCTTCCACGCTTACAAGATATGGTGTCAGCAAGATAGATAGAACACCATCATCACTGAGAGGGTATTGCGTTTTCATCATCAAGGAGTTGGTTTGAATTTAAAGTATTCAGGTGATTAGATTTTGCCCCAGTTCCCTGTTACGCCAGATGTACCGGAGTCATACCCTGGAGGTGCCTCTTCGGGGAACAGAGGCGGTGGTTGTGCTCGAGGCCCCTTCACCGGACTCGAAGGTGTATGGGGTTGCACGAACCCACCGACGTTTGTGTTAATATTTGATGCTGACGGTTGTTGTACGCCATAGAACCCACTCGAGCCGCCATGGCCATAATCATAATCCTGCTGCTCTTGCTGCAATGGAGGGACTGAGCTCGCTCCATACCTATCACCTCCAAGAGTATATGCACGTTCATGTTGTTGTTGCTGTGAGGGTGATGCAGATGTCAGGTATGGGTTGGGCGAGCTTGCTGGCATGGGAGGGCTGGTGTATGGAGCGTTATAGGATGTAGGTTCTGCGTAGTGTGTCGCTTGTTGCGGTGGTGATTGTGCAGCGTATGGGTCATATTGAGAATAAGATGACGCTTGTCGGTCGTTGTACGCTGTGTGGTCTGAGGAAGGAGTTAAGCATGTACATCTATTATTATTTTGCACAGGATTTCGCATATACTCACATGAAGAACCGCCTGCGGTATGTCCATATTCTCGTCCGTATTGATCTTGATTATACTGTCCTGGCACTCCTAGGAGTTGGTTGGAGGGCGGTGGCGAAGTTGTGATCGGAGCGTTATACACGCCGTAGGGTGACGCTCCATACGCTGTTGATTGTTGGGGAGCAGGAGAACGTGATGCGTTGGAGAACACTGAGCTCGATGGGGCATATCCACTTCCTTGTCGACTAGGGTGTTGTGGTGGATACGTATTACCTGCTTGAGCCGGTGTCGGCGAGTAATATTCGTCGACTGCGCGAGTACCTGGCGCTGCTTGCACATACCCACCAGCGTATCCCTGCTGGCGTGCAGGAGGTACTGCGTTGGCCGTAAGATGAGCGTTGCTACTGTTCGCATGGTCGTCATCTCCATCGAAGTATACATGGTCTCCATCAACCCGGCCAGTGAGAGGTTGTGTTTCGCTGAATGCTGGTAAACCAACTTCACCCTGTTTCTGTTGGGCTTTCCTGTCCGCCTCTGCCTTCACTGCGTCCAACCTCACTTGTTCGTTCCCATCAGGACCCTGCTCGGGATCTCGTGAAGCCCATTTCCCACCGCTGTAGTTATTCTTATTCCCGCTTGGAGCTCTCGGTCTGTTGGAAATGCAACATCTTCCAAGGGCGTAGAAGCATCCACTGAAGAATAGGAGCAGCCACGCCGCAAGTGTTAGCCAGATCGCATTGCCCATCTGAGCCGATCCCACTGCATTGATTCGGGATTTGGCGACGAAGAAGAGAACGAGGTCGAAGATGAACGCGAACATAGCGACTACTGCCGCAAAGCCGGAGATAAAGGTACTACAGCACGTCATAGACATTTCACGAACGTGAGCGAGTAGACCAAAGACTGCGGACCCTGCAGCTGCTATGAGGGCAATAACATGAAGGAATAGGGCGTAGGTTATCCATTTAACAGCAACTTGAGGTATTTCAATAGGGAGTTTGTTTTGAACGAGTGAATTTATATCTGAAAAGGTAAGTAGAACGGTGATTAGATGTGATTTGTGAAAGGAAGAATCTGCATTCTTACCTAGTTCATACCCAATGGATGGCTTTGAACATGAAGTGCCGTTGGTCAACTCCAAGCAATACCCCAGCGTCCCAAATGTGATGTTCCCACTAAATCCACTGACCGATATGGCAGCCTTTAGAAAGAAAATCGACTTGAAATACGGAACGCAGAATGAGACAACCGCTAAGAGGACTGTCGCAGCGAGTGTGACGAGGAAACCTGGGGTCGCTGGACGTATCAGACCCATCGTCGGGGAAGCAGAAAAGAGAACGAAAGGGAGGATTTAGGTAGGGTACTACCCTATCCAGAGACAAAAATTTACAGGAATGAGATGGTGGTGGAAGAAAGGAGAATGAAAGATTAGTAAATGGAGATGAGAACCTGTGTAGCCTAATCAGGCAACCGACCTGGCACTGCCCCTTCCCCTTCACCGCCACACTAGCCTCTTTACGCGGAACCACTATATTGCGCTCCATGCATCCCAATTCCTCAATCACGCGTTGTCTGGCCAGTTAACAAATACACATATACTGCCAATTATAGCAGAGTACATCTAGAGTTGGGCGCTACATACATACCGAGAAGACTTGACGAATATCAAATAAACTCCAAGGAAAACAGAACATGTTGACCGTATCGACGGTATCGTTACAGAATAGCGCCAGTCCGGATCCTCTCTCCACGCAGCACGGAAGAAAACAGGTGGATAACAGATGAGGAGCGGTTTCCATATGTCCGTGGAGTAGGTTGGAATGTAACATGTTCAGAGGGTAATAATCTCATACTTCAGACGACCTCGAACGATTTTACTGACACGAGCGCGTGCCTTTTCTGAAGTGCTATAACTCAGTACTCAGGAGTCACTTGCTGCTAGCCTGTGAATTGCCTTCGATAATACGTAGTGCGCTTAGTATCTTGACGGTTTACGCGATTTAGAAAGTCATTTTCGAACAAAAGAAGCTGATCCCGACATTGGTCACATACAACATCAGCGCTTGTACGAACGGGATTAGGGTCTCGTCGGTGTTGATATTGTTTGTTTCATTAACAGTAATAAGGTAACCCAAGTGAGTAAACTCACTGATGTTCCCCAGTCCTTGTATATATAGTCAGGTCAGAATCAAACACACATAGCAACCCCACTTTGCTCTGCCAGCGCTGCCAGAGGCCACATCTGCCAAAAGGATCACATACTTGTGGAGCACCAGCGCAACGGACCTACTGACAGCGCCTCTCTCGGGGTTCACGCTTGGTCCAATCATCAGGGCTGGCATTCGTTGGCGCAGTCTTTGTTGTCTTTGCCAAGTCTTTGCACGACTGCGTACGCGCAGGTAGCGCAGTAAGCATCCTCACATCATCGGCAACTTGAACGTCCGGCGCTACCAATACACGCTCTCTCGATACATTCACTTTGCCACTTACACTCGCACACGCTCGTAATATTGATCTCGCGTAAAACTCGATCATTGCGCCGAGGTGGTTGCCGTTGCGTAGACTCTCGGTTTCTCGGTTACACATATGAGCAAGAAAACGAGGACTAGTACACCGAGTCACTGCCCCCGTCAACACGGTTGCCTCACAAAGGGTGTGGTTTCGTCCATCATCTAGCACCGGGCGCTCTCTCCGTCTCTTCGATATAACCACATACCGGCCTTGCGTTTTTGCCACTCAGTGTTTTTCTTTCACCGGTTGTGCCTTGTGACGACTCATCCTGTGTACGACTCATCCTGTGTTGGGTGTTCGTCAAGTTGAAGTTCAATGGACATGGACAGTCGATCACAGGGCGTTGTAGTGAATGCGCTAGGGTTTCTGTATGCTTCGTTGGGTTTTTCGTTGGTATGTGTGCTTTGATTATCTTCCTCTTTTTATAGAATCGAGATAGGCTAACAATGACCGTATTTATCTTTATGCAGAGCGTACTAGGAGCGCTTTTAAATGCACTATACCGAGGAGGAGGAACACCTCAGGAAGTGTCCCCACTTCCCAGTCAACTTCGTGTACCGAAGGCAAAACGCCAGCCGCTGCGCCTAGTGCGCAGCTTCTCGGATCAGTCTCCAACCACGACAAAGCAATCGACCCCAAAGAGAAAAGTTTCGCGAACACCAAAGTCTGGTTCTCCATCCTCTGTTGAGAAGGTTTCTGAGAAACATGGTGCCGAGTTGTCTATGGAGAAGGATGTAGCGAAGAACGAGAAGCCGAAATCGAAATCAGCGTCATTGCATTCGCATCGTCGTTCTAGGTCTATGGTTCCTATTATCACGATCGACTTCATTGGCTCAACAGAAAGTCTCCGGCCAAATTCAGCTGATTTCTTGAAGATGGAGCCTCGTGTCAAGAGCACGGTCGTACCATTACCGCAGCCACAACCGATACTTGCTACAACAATTAATCAACCAGTTTCGCCTACAAGTACATCGAGCAGCGGAAGTACAAGTACCTGTCCCTTAACAGAGAAGGAGAAGCCTACGTTTCGATTATTCGGTAATATCAAGCAATGGGGAAAGGACAAGCCAAAGGGAGTGTCTTTGAAGAGGAGCCGGTCGAGTCCGCAACTCTGCCATGCCCCTCCCGGCCTGCCGACAGTGCTCTGCCATAGACAAGCTGGGAGCGATGGGACGTTGAAGGATTTACCTGTGAAAGTTGAATCGCAAACACCAAAAACACATAAAACATTACGCAAGATGTCCAGTGGGCCTGCTCGTGAAAGTGAGGTTTTTTGTATTCAATGCTTTTTCGTTACTGACATGTTCGTCTGTTTCAGAAAATACACCTTCGAAATCTGCCGAGTCCTCGCCAGCTCGGACCACTGAGAAAAAACGATCGCAGACACTACGAACGCATCCTTATGAGGCTCCTTACTTCGCCCCACCACCTGTGCCCCCTCTTCCCCGAAATCTGCAAGCTCGCCCGTCTTCGAGCAAGAGTTTGGATAAAATGCCTTCGAACCCGCAACTGGCCAAGTCATAGCTCGGTCATCACACACTCTTTTAGATTTACTTTCTCTGGTTTCTTCTGGACAATGTACATACTCGCGTCGAGTTCCCCTCACTCATTTAGATTCTGAATTATGAATGTACTACTAGCCGTTTATAACTTATGCTGTAATTTAGTTTTTTTTCGTTTTGATGATGAATACATAGTAATCTAATCTTATCCGCGTCTGATATTGCCACTGGATTTATTTATTGTAACAAAAAGCGAGAAAGAAGGAACAAGGGAATCTTCAAAAGATCAGTTTGATTTTGAGCCACTGCATCCTTACAGACCCTATTGTGGAGCTAGTATTTGCATACAAATTTTAGATATCCTGCAGGCATATAAGCATAAAATGCCACATACTCTCGAAGTGTATCTTTTTTGCTGTATGACTTCCTTTGCTGTAAAAGATCAAGATGATCTAATCTAATCTCTTTTTTTAACATACATCCGCAACTCACACGATGATTTTGGTTCCGCCGCTTGTTGGTTCTCAACAGCTGACTGAGACGACAAGAAAAAACGAAAAAGAGATTGTGGATGGCAGGGAATGTACCGATATCTCATTTGTTGGCGGGGAGTGGTGTTGAGCTTGGCGGTCGGCTAGCGGACCTGGCTAACAGATCTTCGGAGACTAGTTCTATTTTGGCTTCAGCAAGCCCTCTTACCCACCTCTTTGGGATGCCTGACACTGGCCCTGTCACCGCTTCTCCTCTCAACCCTGACCTCCTCACTGATCCTGCCCTCCTCCTTCATGTTGTAAACGCCTCCTCTATAAACATGAATTCTCGTTCCTCAAAGCCTTCTACTCCTCGCCCAGACGCAGCAGACCCTCCGTCTACACAACAACACTCACCAGAGACAGCAAGACCACTCAATGTCACCGACGCCCTCACATATCTCGATGCCGTCAAGAACCAGTTCAACGACAATCCAGATGTATACAACCAGTTCTTGGATATCATGAAGGACTTCAAAAGCCAAGCGTGAGTCCCCTTGTGGCTATTGTCGAACAAGGACCATGACCTCTTTTCCTTGTAGAATCGACACCCCGGGCGTCATTCAGCGTGTTTCGCGTCTTTTTCACGGAAACCCATACCTAATACAAGGATTCAACACTTTCTTACCTATGGGGTATCGTATCGACATATCAGAAGACCCGCTTGACCCCAACACCATCACCGTGACTACCCCACTGGGCACGACAACACAAAATACCAACGCCATGATTACACGGGCAGGACGAGAGCTTTCAGCTATCCCATCTTCATTACCACCACCACATTCAAACGGACCTCCACCTCACTATCCTATCACAACACCTCTGCTGCAGAATGCCGTCGGTGGGCCTGGTCCACGCCCGCTCACCCCGCATGGGTTCCAACTTACCCATGGTCAACCTCAATACGATCCAATGTACTCTCCAAATATTCAAAACACCCAGACCAACGTTGCTGCTTCATACCTTAACAACCTCAACAACAAGAACACTGTCGAGAAGCAACCCGCCGGGGAGTTCAACCACGCCATAGCGTACTTGAACAAGATAAAAAACCGCTTCAACGATGATCCCAACACCTATAAGCAGTTTCTTGATATCTTGCAGACATATCACAAAGAAGGGAAGCACTCCCAGGACGTGCGTCGACTCAATTCTATTAATATCTTGTAACGTGAAGCTGACCCACACATCTATATCTTAAGTTCCAGGTCTACGTCCAAGTTCAGATGCTGTTCAAAGACGCCCCGGACCTCTTGGCTGAGTTCAAAGACTTCTTACCTGAGGCAGTTCCAGTCGGAATGGGACCAGGTGTTGCGATCCTACCACAACCCCCGACGTGGGGAATAGGTGAATCTAGCCCTCCCAGTGCACCCGCGAAAAAACCCACACAAGCCGCAAAACGCAGTCGCAAGCGTGCTCCAGAGCCAGAACCCACTCCGGTTCCTCCTACGAAGCCTGCACCATCCCGAGTACGTTGATTATCTATAAACTCAAGACGTAACATTCGCTGATAAGGCTTTCGATACAGCAAGCGAAGAAGGTAAAGCACCATCATAACCAAGAACCTGAACCTCAGGCTTTCGCAAACTATCCTCCGCCACATTCTCCGCCACAAAGCCATGCCTATCCCATTAACCAGGTCCCACCTTCCATGCATCCTCATACAGGAGGCAATCGTGGAAATCAACACATGGCACCGGAATACGCACCCAATCCATCGGCAGGAAAGCTCCTCTTCTTCGACCGCGCAAAGAAATATCTGGAGAATGGGGATGCATATGATGATTTCCTGAAGTTGCTCAGCCTATTCTCCCGAGAAATTATCGACGTCCAAACTTTGGTCGAACGCACGAAGGTATTTTTAGGCGATCCGGAACTCATGGCAGAGTTCAAAGGCTTAGTAGGGTGGGATGATAGAGATAAGCTTGAAAAAGGCCCGCCTGGCAGTATAAGGACTGGCCCACCCGAGCTGCCCGCTGCTCTTCCAGTAGATGATGGAGAGGGTCCAAGTTACAGGAAGCTTCCTCCAAGTGTAAGTAATCAACAACATTCATCCAGATAGGCTGGATACTTATTATCTAACGCAGGAAATCTCTCTGGCTTGTTCCGGCAGAGATGAGTTATGCCGTTCGGTGTTGAACGATGAATGGGTATCACATCCTACTTGGGCCTCAGAGGACTCCGGATTCGTCGCCCATAAGAAAACGGTGTTCGAGGAGTTGGTGCATAAATGCGAAGAGGAACGACATGAATTTCATGTGCATGTTGAAGCTCTCGTTAGGACGATATCGGTCCTTGATCCTCTCAATTCGCGAATTGACGAGATGACCAATGAAGAGAGGGCTCAATTTAGGCTGAAGCCCGACTTCGGAGGTGCGAGTCCGGCCCTTTATCACCGGATCATCAAGAAAATATACGGAAAGGATATGGGTCTGGAAGTTATCCAAGCACTTCAGGATTGTCCTAGCGTCGCCGTTCCTGTGGTTCTCAACCGGCTGAAGCAAAAGGACGAAGAATGGAGAAGGGCACAACGCGAATGGAGTCGGACATGGAAAGAAGTTGACTGCAAGAATTTTTACAAGTCACTTGATCATCAAGGCACCAACTTCAAGCAAAACGACAAGAAGAATATCACTGCCAAATATTTCGTGACCGATATTCAGAACATCAAGAAACAGCAGCTCAAGAAATTCGAGCGAAAGGGAAACAAGGTGTTCACACATGGTGCAGTTGGGCACCAACTGGAATATCATTTTGATAACACCGCGGTTTTGCATGACACGCTAAAGATGGTGTACACTTTTTTGGACCACTCTCATGCTTCATACAGTCCCTTGGAACGTCGTGGAGTGGAGAAGTTTTTGCGATCCTTCGTTCCAATTCTGTGTATGTCGACCGAGGCCGAGTTTTGGGCAACTGCTCCTTTGGATGGAGTGATTGAGGATGATTCGGCTCATGAAGCAGGTGGACATCAGCAGCAGGCTGAAGGTTCACGAAGTGGAAGGAGGTCTACTGGAGGTGGTGCTAGTAGTCATCCTACACCATCGGGCGGAATCTTGGCCAACGATTTGAGGAAGAAGTTGCTTAAGACCGCACAAGGAAAATCGTCCTCCAAGAAGGATAATCGAAGAGCCTCGTCTATGGTTGACTCTCGCGGGGCATCGCCTTCCTCTGGATATAAATCTCCTCGTATATCACGGACAGAGGACGACGCCGTAGATCCGCACGATATATGGATCAAGGAAGCTGGTACGAAAACTTCTGGAGAAACGTTCGAGAAAGAACGACCGTTCTTTGCGAATACAACATTTTACACATTGATTCGTCTTTTGGAGGTGAGCTTTCCATTATATTAGATGTTCTCTCGCTATTCTTGTTCCATTTTAATCTGTTCTTTTTCTGAAATAGCTGGTCTATTCCCGTCTGTTAATGTGCTATGAGATTGGTGCCAAATATGCTGCTCAGAAGCATGCGCCACTTCTTGCCAATAAGGTTGCCGTTGAATTGGGACTTGATGACCCAAATGGCCCCGCGTCGGTTTTGGCACAGACAATGGAACATCTAGGGAACCCTGCTGCCGAAGATACGAATATCGTTTATATGTATCTGTTAACAGCATGCGAGAAGTTGTTTGACAACGAACTGGACCAGGGAACGTTTGAAGAACATATGCGATGGTTCTTCGGGACGAAGGTAAGCAGATTTACAAGATAAAATGTGAAATCCCAGACTGATGTTCGCTTATTGCTTATTATAGGCATATACGCTGTTCACCCTGGATAAGTACATCATTGCCCTGGTGAAACAGGTTAGTGTTAGACAGTTCGGCGCCCTTCTGGAGTTCGAAAAATATAGACGAATATCTGATGGTAAAACATTTCACAGGTTCAGACGATCCTGGCAGATAACAAGTGTCAAGAGCTCTGGTCGCTACTCAAGAGTGCGCAGAACTCCAAGAATATCACGACACAGGATATTATAAGATATCGAAGAGAGGCAGAGCGGCATGTAGGCCAGGACGACCAGTCATATCGACTTCAATGGGTATGTCTATCTTTGCTAACGGCATATAATTATTGGCGTTGGAAACTGATATTTTTGGGTTTGAAATTTCACAAGGTACGGGAATCAAAGAGCATACGTATTTCACTCTGCGGCCAGGACGAGCCTAGTGTCCAGACCGACGGGTCATCTCTCGCCCGCTGGCGCGAATATGTGGATACGTATGTTATGACCCATCCTACGGAATGGCTGCCAGAGGCACGGAAAACGTCGAGCCCAGTATTCCTTCGCAGGTAGGCTATTTTGTATGGGGCTTTTATCGGTTAATCTAACCATGTGTATAAATAGAAGTGTGCGTGTGGCGGAGGAAGGCACAGCCCCGTCGACAGAGGGACGCATGAGGGTTCGAGTTAGTGTTCCAGCGTACAAGCTACTGTACGAGCAGGGAAGCGAGGAGGTGCTAATTCACAGATGGGACAAGGAGATGGTTCAGCGCGCTAGAACACGGGAGGAGGAGCGACGGAAGTCGCAGTGGCTATTATAATAATACGATTCATCTAATAATGTACAGGGGTGATTGCAACGAGGATTGTTCGGAGATTGTTTATAATTATCAATTTCTTTGTTTACATTCGTTTGTCATCAGACTCCTGGGAGAATCCTGGAGAATCTTGGATTGCTTGTGACTGTTCGCACTCATATCGTCCCCTTCTCCACAACCTTGGCCCTCTCTCCGTCCCCTACGCTTGTTCTCTTTCCCCAGTCCTCATCCCCTCCTTTTTCCTTAAATTTAACTCAGAGCTTTGCATCCTGCCTTCTGTGTTGGCTTGCAACCGAACACGGCAGGGGTCGTGGTGCAAGACTTGCTTGGCACAAAGAAAAAGCCTAAGCCTATTGTACCAGGATGGCCAAGCCATTATCAGTCGCGTCCTCAGACTGTCCTGGCACTTCTAAATCTATATCGAATTCATCGCAAGCGGCAGCGCTGCCTGCTCATCGACCTTCACAACTTCGCTATCGAAATTTTAAACACTCGGGGTCACGACCAACACCTTCATCGGGTCTTTTGATTCTTCTTGCCTCCTTAGCGTCCTCTGCGTCCATAGCCAACGGTAGTCCAACACCTCTTTCTTTTTTATGTCCTTCTGTGGGCTCTGAAGACATTATCGACCTACCGCCTGTCAGAAGAGCTTCCTCGTCATCACCATCACCATCGCAGGACATCGTGTCCAAAGCGACCGAACTGCCGTCGGTAGTTGCACCTAGACATGTACCAGACAGGTTTTCGCAAGGCCCTGACGGGGTTTGGAGGAGAGTAGGCTCGTATACGCTGTATGGCTCGACAGTGTCTGCCTGTGTCGGGGTTAGTCAGATCGTTTCACTTTTGGTAACGTTCGACTCATTTTTTCCGCTTATAGCAAACGTGTCGCACTCCTACCAACGCTGTCTCCAACGTGGACGTGGACGATCAGATCCAAGTTGGCGCTAATCAATCAATCGCAAACGACACTGATAGTGCGACCACTTCGTATGACTTCAAAGACTCGTTACCACCTGGATGGAAACCGAACCCGAAACCTTACGCAAACAGAACACCTCTTATTCTTGCAATGTCACTTGTTCTGGCATGCCTTATCTGTTTCTTTATCTTTGGATGTCTATTTTGGAGACGGAACATGAAGAAGTACTACAAAGGTCATGACATCGAAGCTAAAACCCGGAAAAAACGGCGTGCGAATAGTGAAGAGGCTGTTCGGGAGTTAGCGACGGAGAAAGAAGTCAAGGCAAAGCAAAAATTATGGGCTAGGGCAACAGCACGGTGGAAAGCGAACGCCAGGTACTCCATCCGCCAACGAAGAGGAAAACGACCCTCAATTCGCTCCTCCCACCCAAATCAATCATCTTACTCTGTCGACGGTTCGCAAGGTCACCTACATTTCACCATCTCCAGGACGTCATCTCGAACGGCATCCACCGTCTCTATACCTGACCAACTCCACGAAGATACTTTGCAAAACGTTTCACAATCTCCATCTTTGGCAGTGATCACGATTACTTCTACTCCTCCTTCTCCACAATTAGTCGTTCCCGCCTTGCCCCCCGCCTATCAGCATCAAGGTCAAATTCCTCCCATTATTATTTCTGCGGATGACACGTCGAGTGAAGAATATTCCGAATCCCCTGATTCCGGTCGCGCACGGAGGCCATCACATTCTTCAACTTATACTACGTCCGCGATCACAAACGGCGGCCAGAATGAAGATCTGTCTTCCCGTGGTCCTTTACATGCTGCACATTTAGCTACAGACGACAAGTCACTTCTAGCCCACCTTGCAAACCTTGCAAGCTCTCCTCCCGAAGATCGGACCTCACATTCTGCTGAAATGTCTCTCGCTGCCGTTTCGGCCCCCGTTTGGGTTGATGAAGAAATTGGCTCTATCCCGTCTCAGTTGATTCCCGCTTCCTCCTCTCAACCCTCATGCTCTCCTTCTGCGATGTTCCCTCCTCCCCCGTCTAAAGACAGGCTGGCTGCATCTGAGTTCTACCATTACCCTTTCACTTTCGATGAAATGGAATCGCTCGAAGCGGATTCTGAACCTTCGGCACCTCCGTTCGAAGAAAACACTCTTCCACAAAACTCAGATCTTCTGCTTCCTTCAGCACCTCCGCTGTTGGACGCTGATGATTATAGCTCTCAGCAGCCCGGTGCACCAGAACTGGACCCTGAGGAACCGTTAGAGGAAAATCTCATTGGTCAAGACCATGACCGGATGGATTTGCCGCAAGGGCCAGCCATTTCATCCTATCCTCCTTCAAGTCTTCCTTCTGAATCCGTTTCCAATCCAACCACTGACACAATAGCTTTGCCTGGATATAGGCCATAGCCTTTTGATTATTTGTTTTTCTTCTTTTCTTCCTTCTTGGGTTTTCTGTTTTGTGTTATCGCTCAAAGACCAACTGGCAAATCATCTGTACACTTTAGTATATTAATCTGCATACCTGAATTGAGTATATACACCTTGCGAACTATTCAAATACCAGTGTGTTTTTTTTGTTGTGTACCACGTAGCTGTTGCGCAAGTCGAAAAATGTATCCAAATCCTAATGCTATCGTTCGCTTCCTCCGTCGAAGGTCCAGACTGTGTTTGAAGACTCGGACCGGATCCGAAGGTTGCTGTACACAGCGTCGGGGACGGCCGAGATCATAGATGCCCTAAAATCACGTGGGATTTTTTTTCTAAACGCGATCGAGGAAATCAATTTCGTGCATTGGAATAATACTTCAGTACTACTCAACCGTACATCCTAATCGACAACCATGGGCAAGTCACAAAAAAAGAAGATTATGCGCAGGCATAATCCTATGCGTGTCCCCGACTCACACCTGCCAAAAGGACTTGCATCTGCATCGAAGTCCTCCTCCAAGTCAAATGAAATCTTGCCTATCATACAGAAGGTATGTTGCAGGCTTCTTATGGACCGATCTATTGGAGGATTTAAAGCTTATGTTATTATGTTAGATGGAAAGCCCTGATGTATCTGAGAGGAAATGGGCCTGTGTTGCTGTTTCGAATATCATCCAAAATGACCCATCGACAAGACGATTGCTGCAAGGCAAGAACATTGTGGGAGCTTTAATCACTAGGTTGACGGATAGCGAGGAGGAGGTCGTTGTTGAAGCTGTTGGTGCACTGAGGTGTGTATCCTTGTATCCTTGCGGTCGTCATTTACACCTTTTTTGATGGATGCCTCAGAAATCTGTGCATTGATGGAGGTTATGATATTTGTGCTGAAATGTACAATAAGAATATTTTAGCTCCTTTGAAGACATTTATTCCCAAGGTGAGTCTATGTCAAATTAAAATTTGGCTTCCAGTTTCTGAAACTCGGTACAAGATCTCCACCACACTCTCCCAATACCTCGCCGATCCAAAAGTTGCTCCCGAAAACGCAAGGAGAATCGTATACGATTTTGCGGATAATGTCATAACGACTCTTTGGTGTCTTTCGTGAGTTGATTTACTTCCTTGAAGAAGTTTTTCTTACATCCGTAGAGAGACTTCAAATAAGGCATTGAATGCCATCAATGAGATTCACCTCGCACCATTTTTAATGTCCTTCCTCGCAGCTAGTGATAAACTTCCTTTGTCACCCGTTACTGCAGCAGGTTCGTTGGATAACTTACTTCAGCTTTCATTGAATCTCAACGTGTAGTCCTGACGTTTTTATTTTTATTTAGCTCAGTGTTTATATGTCTTAACAGATGACAACTATCCTGTCATATCCGAAGTCAGGTCAGATGGGACGTACATTTCATGTCTATTATCATTAGCTCGCCGCGAGTCTGTCGACGCTACTGTGGCGAATAATGATCCTAAATCTGTTGCTCTAGCGGTTCTAGCGGCTGGTGTGTTGCTTGTTATTTAAAGTTTTTTGGTGTTGAATAATGACTTTATTTCTAACAGGAACTTTACGAAACATCTTGCCTATACCACCTCCGTCTTTTGCATCGCAATTGGATGTCGACAAAGAAGTCGTTCTTCCACTTCTCCTCCCCGTAATCTCCTCTATCTCCCTTCCTGAAGTATCACAAGCCGTTCAGCAACTTGTAGCGAGGCAATCTTCTGAGCCTCAGATGGAGAACCTCTCGTTGAACCATACCCCTAAACATGACCACAAAACTACAATCGAAGTTGAACTCGAACAGTTGGAATCGAAGCTACGGACCGTGCAACTTGCTTTGGAAATCTTGACGGGAACTTGTGCTACCTTACCGGATCCCGAACCTGATATGCCTGCCAATCAGGAAGATGTAGAAGAGGAAGGCAAGTGTACGAGATTAAAGAAAGTTATCACATGAATTAACAATCAATTGCATCGATTTCTAGACCTCGACATCGACGCGGAAGATGCTGTTGACGTCGACATGAACGAAGATCAAGATGAAGTTTCTGCAGAAACTAAGTCAAGCCCCTCATTCTTAACGAGCTTGGTGGCCCCAGTACTTGCCCTCGTACAACCAACAGCTCTTTCCTTCCCTCCACTGGCTGCGCCGTCTATACACCCCCCGACTACATCGGCATTAAGCGCCGTTCATATTAGTGCTCTTGAATGTCTAAACAATGTCTTTCTGTCTCTTACAGTCACTCCAAATCCGGCTGTATCTTCTGATGTTAACAGCGGTTTAACTGTGTGGAATGGAATTTGGACCGCTTTGAGCCTTGTGGGAACCCAAACTGGATTGGGTCAAGAACGCAGACAAGATATGTGGGACATTGCTGTTGGTGTTCTATGGGGAGTTGGCCGTGTCTGGAAGGGATCCCTTGCACGTTTTTTCTTTTCAAGAAATTTACCCTTTGTCTTATTGTCTGCTGTACAGGTTCCCAATGACGAACAAATAAACGTCTTGATCCAACTTTCTGGTGCTACGTCAGACAATAGGTTAAAAGTGAAATGCATCGGTACATTAGAATGCATTGCCCAGACACCTTCGGCTGTCGAGGCCAATAAGGTGTGTTCTAGAACCAACGGTTGTTTAGAGATGGAAGCTAACTTCATTGTCTAGGTTATCGCCGACTACCTGCTCTCAGTTTTGCCTACCACGGGCCAGCCATCCTCGTTTGATGCAGAATCTGTGATACAAGCCACTTCGGCGCTTATCGATATCTATTCCGACGAGACATTACCGTACGATATCAATTTCCGACAGGGCAACTACCTTGGGAAACTCAAGGCCAGCGTGGATAGTATTAAAACTTTAGTCAAGACGATTGATAGGCGGAAAGAAGGTGGGAAGGAGTTGAGGCGAAGAGGAGACGAAGTTCGTGAAAATTTGGTCGATTTCATTCAGTACCGCAAAGACCTCGGGCTCTGATTTGTATCTGTTCATATATTATCATCTTGTTGTTCAAAAATGGAGTGCCCAAACGTATTCACAGTCGTGAATCCGAAGCGACCTTTCTCTTCGTCACATTAGGAAAGATGACACACACAGCTGATTGAGAAATCACCCACCCATGATGATTTTGATAAAACCTATATTACACTGATCATCGCCAGTCACTAGTTCACTAGTAGCCACGCGGATCACGGTGGATGAGAAACTTCTGAACAGTATCAATACCCCCGAAAAGGTGACGGTCTTCCTATTTCGATTTTTCCGACATTACGAAAACGCCGGTTCGTCTAGTTCATCCACGACCACCTAGTTATCTGTCTTATGTCTTCAACGCCTGACAAAACATTCGTGTATACCCCCCAAGCTGTTCCGCCATTGCCTGTGTTCTGTTTGTAGATGTCCCTTATCGATTACTACAAGCCGTTTGATTGTGTTCCCCCCTTTTTTTATTCAGCACAGGCAGTGGTATCTAATGGTCGAGTATATGTGTCAGGAAATATTGGATGCGATAAGAACTTGAAAGTGGTGGAAGGCGGTGTACAAGCACAAACCGTACGTTATTTAGGTCAATCATGGCTTTCTTTACACATCTGAAGTCCCGATATTAGCGCGCTGCATTAGAGAATATAAGCATCGTCCTCCAAGCAGCGGGGTCAAACTTGGACCAGATTGTCAAAGTTAACATTTATCTCGCTAATATGCGCCGCGATTTCCAGCTCATGAACGAAATTTACGTGCAAGTAAGTTTCCTGGAAGGTTTATATTTGTCCAGGATGCTGATAAAAGTACATAGTTTTTTGACAAAGATAAAATGCCAGCGCGGACGTGTGTGGGCGTGGCGTGCTTGCCAATGGATGCGGATGTAGAGATCGAGTGTATTGCAGAAATATCCGGTTCCAAATGAAGTAAATAGCATGTCAAATCTGAACTCAATCTGAACTTCTTCAAGGCTGCTGTTCATCGAGGATTCCAAAATCCTGACCAACATCAAGAATATGAAACTCGGGGTAATAGATACTTTATATAGGAAACACGGACCTTCGTCTTGTCAAAGCCATTCAACCCAGCAGACACTCTGGTGCCTGCAATAATGCCACTCCAGTCTAGCGTTGGCCAGTGTGCTTTACCTTCCTTGACATCGCGTTCATGCAAGGCACGCGCAGTCAACAGGTTCTGGTGGGCAACATCGATCCCAGGCATTGGAGAGTTGTAATGAGCCGTCAATCGCCGAATATGGCTAAATGGCAAGGCTCAGACGAAAAGAAAAACCAGTACAGTTAAAAAGGGATGACGGACGTAGCATCTTTAATCCCTCCATCGATGCTGAACCCATCATTCCCGTCAAAATTTGCTTGCCTCATTTTTTGGGCATGCGAAAGAATGCTACGAAGGGTGAGATAATTGACGCCATATCATGCTGTAGACTTTACCTTGGAGCGCGAAAATATTCTGCGAAACATTCAATGGTGTAATATATAGTAGGGTAGAACAAATGAGCTTACCCTTGATAAGATGTTCTACATGGTGACCGCCAATTCCAGACTTCTCAGCGAAAGTAAGGGCTTCGGCTAGTACCTCAAGATTACCCAAGATCATGGAATTTCCTATCAACTTAAATGTCAAAGCTACAATAAAAGACAACATAAATGATAGTGGTTGAAGGGGGGTAAAGAGGTGGCTTACATTTCTGAACGTCTCCACCTAAATCAATGATCTTCCGACCAACTGCTGGGACGAGTAGGTATGCAACTTCCTGTTTCGAACGGTATTCTCCACTCATCACAAGCAAAAGCTGAGATTTCTCTGCTACCAGGGGTGTTCCAATGACCGGACACGTTATTAGGTGCGAATGGGGAAATTGTGATAATAGATCATCTAGTTCAGCTTGAAGAATGGAGAAGAATAAGAAACGCGAAATATTTATACATGGAGAGATAGCCTACCGGCCAAAGAAGGATATATCTGCCAAAAGCGTGATTGACACATTGGTAAAAGCGTGAAGAATCATAAGATGGTACAACCTACCGTGCTGGTTTCCACAAATATTTTATTGCGAGTGGGTGGCGATTGCTAACAGAAGGTCGGAACAACGTGATGAATGATATTTGGAATGAGGTTCACCTTCAGTGATGTCTGTATGCGAAGGTACATGGCTCTGACGATGTCGTCGTTGGCCAGATTTACGACAATCACGTCACACTCTTGAGCTACCTGCTCCGGGTCTTGTGCAATACGTGCTTTGTCTACACCCACCGTTTCCAAAAGCTTCTCTGCCTTACTGACAGTCCGATTCCAGACCAGTATAGATGGGAACCCATGTTTCCCAATAGGACCTTTGAGTGCCATGTTTTGCGCCATCATGTACCCGATGTTTCCTAGACCAATGAATCCCATTTGTACAGGAGGCATCTTCGGGGTTACAGATCTCGAAAACGGATTCGCTTGTGAACCACTGCCTTCAGAGGTAGAATTTTGGTCGTTGGAAGACATTGTTGTATCAATACAGGAAAATCCTTCTAGGGAGTGAAAGAAAGAGACGCCCTGGGTCAGGCAAGTTCGAGACATATAAATCTCAGGTGAGACATAATTTGAATCGCCAACGTAGCGATCATTGCTGGTCCCGATCGCATTGGGTAACACTAGTCAAAAAACCGAGAAAATCTGCGTGCTCTTCGACGCTTTGCTTTCAATTATAGAACTGGTGTATCGGCGCCTAATTATGTGAATGATGCACCAAAAGTTCCGTGTTGCGCTTCGCTCAGTTGAGCTATTTATAGAATTAGACCAAGAGGCAAATAAAGTTAGGGGAGCATAGTAGTCTGTTCGCGTATTATCCTGGTTTCTTCAGTTGGAAGACTTTGCCATGAAAATAGAGGAAGAGCTGTGGAGGTTAGGAAGAAAGGAGTGCCTTTCTGGGTGCCTTGGCAAGTCTCCTTGGAAATATAGTGATGCCGGTCATGTGACATACTTCCAAATCGCGACGTCAAGCGTTGAACTCTGCAGATTAATGCAACCTCTCTACCAACTATCCACCAACCCATGCTAGTGTATCAGGCTCCTTGTTAGCCTGACTACAGCTCAATAGTCTACTCATACATTCAAGGAGAACATGGCGCACCAACAAGCTTACCAAGCGTACCCGCAAAACAAAGGTACCCTTACACCTGGACAGACCATTAGCGTCAACAATTACACGGTGCAAGTGGAGAGATATCTTTCGCAAGGTACATAACTTCTGCTGGTTAGCTTCCTGCGACTTTATATCTTCTAAAGGTGGCTTCGCGCATGTTTATCTCGTCCGGACGCCCACTCCCGTGTACAACACGACACATCATGTCCTTAAGCGCATCGGTGTTGCCAATGAGTCCATGTTAACGGAAGTGAAGAAGGAGGTAGACATTATGGTATGTAGTAGTCGTTTGGTAGACCTATTCCGGCTGACTCCCACCTTCAGCGATTGTTGAAAGGCCACCCCAATATTGTCCATCTTATCGATGCAGCATGGCATAAACTGCCTAATGGAACTTTTGAAGTATTTATTCTGATGGAATTCTGTCCAGGCAAGTCCTTCTTCAACATCACAGTGTCTAACAGAAAACCTTAGCTGACATCTTGCAGGCGGTGGGATCATTGACATGATGAACCGACGACTTCGTGAGCGTCTTACGGAAGCCGAGATATTGCAGATTTTTGTAGATGTATGCGAAGGAGTTGCGTACATGCATAATTCACGTCCACCGCTACTACATCGCGACCTGAAAGTGGAAAACATTCTTCAGTCATCATCCACGTCGTATAAGCTGTGTGATTTCGGCTCTGCCACCACAGTTTCGAATCCCCCATCAAACATGCAAGAAATTCGAGCTTTGGAAGCAGATCTCAATCGACACACTACCCTACAGTATAGGGCTCCTGAGATGGTTGACGTCTACTCGAAAAGGCCGGTTAACGAGAAGAGCGATATTTGGGCACTTGGCGTACTGTTATATAAACTCTGCTATTATACCACCCCGTTCGAAGAGCATGGCCCATTGGCTATTCTCAACGTTCAATATCGGATACCGCCCTATCCAGCTTACTCACAGGAAATGAACATGCTAATCGGTGCGTTACTTTCTTCCTTAATTTTACAATCACTTATCCAGAATATTTTCCTTCTAGCTTCTATGCTCAGAGAGCACGGTTCTCAAAGGCCAACGGTGTTTGAGCTCCTCAATCATGTACATCGCCTGCGTGGAACTAAGTCTAAATTCACTTACAATATGCCCGCCCCTCCACCGCTTGCACCACGTTCACAACCTCCCGCTCATGCTAAAACAATACCATCTCCACATCCCCTGGAAGGTACTATCTCTTATGTGTCGCCTCCGGCCAAATCTGCCTTGTCACTTTACGATCCCAAGTCTCTTCCAAACCCGCCTGTACTGAACCCTGGCATACAAGCACGAGACAAGGTCCTTGAAGCTATTGGCCCAATGCGCCGTGGACGGCCTAACACCTCGCAAAACCCTCCTTCAAGGTCAACCAGTCCTCATAGGAGCAACCAACCGCGTCAAGACAATCAAGACACATCAACAAATTGGCCTGATGCTAACCAAGAACGAACTTGGAGAAGCGCTACGGAGAAACAAGCAATATTATCAGAGGATGCCGACGACGGTTGGAATTTCAAAAACGTGGATAAGAGACCAAGAACAGACAAGATGGACAAATCTGCAGGCTTTGGGGACGATTTTAGCGAGAAGCTTTGGAGCGCTTCTGACCCGAATTCAACTGCTATTGCCCCTCTGCAGCCGAAACTCAGTCCTAGGCCAAACATCATGAACATCGTAAAGACTAGCGATGTTCCTCTGACACCTCTGGCTTTTACTGGAACGACCACGCTTCGGGTGAAACCTGATCGTTTACAGCAAAACCGGGATAAAGATGCATTTGAAGGACTTGGGCTGATGACATCCACCGCAAAGGCTCCAACACTGGGCGAAGCGGTAGGAGCAAGGAAATTGCGGACAGGTCTTGCGTCCGTGGGCACGTCGTTCACATACGACCGCGACGGGGTACGGCCTAACGCGGTTCCTCGGCCCACACCGTCCCCCCAATCTAAATTCCTTTCACCAACATCAAGTACAACAGCAACAGGCCTTCAGCCTAAACCTATTTCCCCAGTGCCGACGCCAAATTCGAACAGTTCGTACTACAGACAATCTTCTTATTCTCCGTCTGGCGCAGGCGTCAGCCCAACCTCTGCTACAAATGCCGACGGCATGCCTACTGAGTCCAGGTTTCCGTCGCTGGAGGAATTAGACGCTCAGTTTAGTCCACCTGCCACAAACGCATTATATCCCTCATCAGTGAATGACGCCTCAACTGGACTCGTACCTACTCCGTCACGGCAAAGTGGCACTAGTCGTCCCCAGTATAACCCTCGTTCAAGCAACATCGGGCTTTCCTCTACCACGGGCGGTAATCTCCTGAAACCTGTCGTTGGCTCTAATGTCAACCATTCCGTTGATGGTGTAAGATCGCAGCAGGTCACTGGAATGGCCATGCGCGAACCCAAAGAAAGCAAAACGCAGAGGGAAAGGTCCAATCCCTCAGATCTCAGGGACGGCGTTGAGAATTTGTCCCTCAAAGATTCAGCTCATGGGCTTGTGAGGATACAACAAAGCTCAGTTCCCATAAAACCTGCCTTTTCATCCGGTAAATTTGAAATCAAGGAATCCTCAACTTCACAGTTAGGTCCTAACGACAACTTGAGTCCTCCGCTG
Source organism: Agrocybe praecox (assembly GCA_964017145.1). Lineage (NCBI taxonomy): Eukaryota > Fungi > Basidiomycota > Agaricomycetes > Agaricales > Agrocybaceae > Agrocybe > Agrocybe praecox. Next base: position 3,629,325 of record OZ024840.1, read on the forward strand.
CCCAGGCGACCGGCAGCAAACACACCACCTCGGGATTGGTTAACAGGGGAAGATATGGACGATATGAAACCGACCACGTCTGCTGAAGTGCCCGTTCTCCGTGAATCTCCTAGCAAGCGAGCTTCGTTTATCGAAACAAGTGACTTCACTATCCCGCCTTTTTCAGCTGCCCAGCATGTCTATGTTTCTGAGCGTCCTGCCGAAGAGCCACAGCCCGAGGAGATGTCTCCGACAGTATCTAAGTTCACGCGTGCTTTCCCTGCCATCGAGGCGTTTGATACACGAAGTTCCCCTCAGAATTCAAATTCAAATGGCCTGACTGAGAACTGGAGTCCAGTCGTCACGAGGCGTGAAATCGACGTAGATTCTTCCAGCGCTGATGAAGGCCCAGAAGATCCTGCTAGTAAGCCTACTATTCTAGCGAATGCGAAGAGGCCTGTGAAGGGCAGACAAAGCTCTGTCCATGATCTTGTCTTCCAGTATGGCGGTGCTATTGCTCCAAAGGAGAAAGAGAAGGAGGAAGGGAAGAAAGAATACGAACGGCAGCGGGTGTCCGCCCATCATACCCTTGGCGATTACAAGGACTACAGGGCTGCAAAACCTTACAAACCTGCTGGACTTGCTCCTCCCAATATCACAGACTCTGATAAGAAATCATCGCCTACACCTCAAACCGTACAACTTCCTTCTGTCATTCCGGATCGGTCACCTCGGCTACAAAGTACCAATTTGGCCGACAAACCTCTGCCACCACCTGCCAATGGCACAAAATCACCTTCGTCTGCGCGGTCGCGTCCGCAATCGATGTTCATCTTCCCGACCAAGTCAATGGATAGCTCATCTCCTTCGAGTACTGCTTTAGTTCCTCCCGAGGAACCTACTCCACGAGCGTCGAGAAGAACATCGATATCAGACATGGTCCAGCGATACGAAGCCATTGGTAGTACAACAAAATCGCCAACCAACATACCCCCTGGACCGCCATCGCCCATTCACAGACCTGTAACTGCCAAATCCAATCCTGTCACTGTAGGCTCTCACAAAATATTCCCTTCACAAAGTAAACCTCTACCAGCGAAGAAGTCTATATCAAGTAATGTTACTGGGCGCCTGACGACAGAGCCACTAAAGCCACCGTCAGGTTCTCTTGAATCGACATTCCAGAGTCAATCTGCTGTTCTCAATCGGACACCAACGAAATCACATAGCAGGAAACCCACTTCTGATACTAAGGATAGACCGGCCCCTTCTATGACACCAGACAGAACAATATCGCGACCTAGGAAAATATCTTCCAGGGCCGACCCGATGTCTTCTTCGCCCATGAAGGTGGAGACGACAGTCGCAGCACGATCAAGGAAACTTTCGATTCCAGTGCAGTCCGTTAACCCCCCTGATTCCCCTAGAAAACCTGTCATCGCTTTAAAAAGCGAGGAACTTTCGTCAAGAACAGATGAACGATCCCCGTCACCAGAACGCCCTTATCAGGGTGTTGGGAGGTTGATAGATCAATGGCAGAAAAAATCGGCAGAGGCAGCGCAGCCCGTTGTCAAACGAGCAGATCTGAAGCGGACTGGTATCGTTCGTAGTAGTGATAGATAGATGATGACCTTTATGTAATTCAATATTCTTTACAATCGGCCAGCCATTATTTTTTTTGATCATTGCAAGCATAGTATTTATGTAGCATTGTATGTCGGGATATATACACTGTATGACACGGACATATGAGTTCACATTTAATGAAATTGGAGATTTAAGGATTAAGACATGCAATCTTTAGAGCAGAGCACTTCCGATAGATTGGAGCCCAGCTATAAATTAGAATAAGGATAGAGTTTACGTCAGTACATATATAGGTGCTTATTTTCCTTCCTCAGAACTACTATCTGATTCGTCGTCGTCTGCGTAGAACAGTTTGTCGTGTGATCTTCTTTTCTGTTGAATTGAGATTGAGTGACCACGGAGCATTTCCCTAGCAATATCTCGTCCTTTGCCAATCTCCCAGGCTGGTGAACCATTAGGACGCGCATACGCTTGTACCCGGTCGGTTTCACCTGCCAGACCTAGCTCCAGGGCTACGGCGTCTGCTCTTGCGATATTTGACTCGGTTGGGTGGATGAAAATATCATCTGGCTTCGATTTGGACCTTGGTCGAGTCTTGGGTACCGATTTGAGTGGATACGTCGTTGGCTCTTCAGAAGAGAGAAGTGGAAGCGAAGATTCGCGTTCTCGAGGATAACTGTTGGTAACAAAGAATATGTTTGAGGCATTCCGTGTCAAAGAAAGCTGTCGCGCTTTCTTACCGAGAGAAGTCGCTGTTCCTGGGGTGTTTTTGCAGCTCGATGAAGAATTGAGCTATTGACAATGAAAGGACCTTAAAGCAACACGTCATTGGTGTTAGAAAGACGTAGCTAAACGAGAGTTGCTCACGATGCAACAAATTAGGCTTGCGAGACCGGAAACGCGTCAATAAAAAGCGTATACATTGACAGATAACGATAACATACCCAATATGAAACGTCATTCCAGCCAGCATATAGCACCTTAATGAGATACACTTTCAGCGCATTCCTCCCCAGAAAAAAGCCCGTGTAGAATTGCATACAGTCTAAGGAAGGTCGCTATGCTGTACAGCCATGTCCTCCATAGCGCTAGGGATACTCGCGAGCGTTGACAAATTCGAGGGGTCCATTGCTTTTCGAGGACAAACGATAAAAATCTTCAAGTTTCGATTAATATATGGATGGACTCTCGGAACCAGGGCGTAATATGACACACCTTTCCGACAGACAGATGGCGGAGACCAAAACACATGCGACTAGAAACGTCCAAAACGAAGTCAACGTAATGGCCGGTAGAAGAACATGTTCATTGTTGAATGCCCAATGTAAGTGAGGCTCGAAAGTCATCTCCGACATGGATGATGTCGTATATGTATGAGGGTCGACGTCGACGATATGGGTGGTTGAGGGGGAATGGAAAAAGATTAGCCCGGATGCGACAAGCAGCCCAGGTCTTGGTTATTTAATGCCGATAGTTACGCCTCTACCAGTTTTTCGAGACAACCATCATCAACCGTCGAAATGTCAGGGAATCATTCATCAGCATTCAAGATCGTTGTCGGGAATAGATAGTAGCATCGGTATAGTACAATACAAAAAGTTAAAAACTCCATCCTCGATGATACTAGTATGCAATAACTTGACTCCAGTACTAAAATTTCTATAACACCCAAATTTAAGCTGATTACTATGTACTAAGGTATACATCCAGAAATATATCCTCTATATCAGCGCCTTTGGATAAATCAACAGCTGTCTACTAAAATCTTTGGTCGCTCACTCTGTGGGAGAGCGCGCATAACGAGGTGATGAACGTGTTGATGCCTGGTCTATTTTCCAGTTTATGCAACAGACAAATCGTTCTTGTTGACATGGGGTGCAGCGCTAGATTAGCAGCCACAATCTCAGCCTGGGAGAACCGGACGCCTCTTCTTGCTGAGCTCAAGTGCTTTCTGGGCACGCCATTCACAGTCATTTGCATATTCACAAGTCCTTCGAGATGAATAAGACCTTGGAAACATAGCTCTGGGATTTATAAACTCACCCGCATCGGTATGTACGGTCTATGGGTACCCCTTCTGGCGGTCGCTCACCCCTCCACCATTGAAATACACGGTCCAAATGCCTCTCCAGCATGTTTGGATCATAAAGGAATTTCTTTGATCCTATTATTTTGAAACGTCGGATACCATCTTCTTCGGGTTCGCAAGAATCATGCAAGGTGGTCTCTACAGCATTTGCCAAAGGTTAGCTATAATTCTTTCTCGACAGAGGTGATGCACCAACTTGTTCCTGAGTCCCCGACTTCGGTATTTTGAGCCTTGGATTGCAATTGCAATGCCCACTGAAGTTGCATCTCTTCAGAGTCCACTATCGGGTAGGTAAGGTCAATCATGACCGGATTACCCGTATTCTCCTTGGGATTCCAATTGGAAGGTCCAGCCTCATTTTCGTTGCTATTTACAGGAAAATTGTGCTGCTCATTCAAGCTAGCAGCAATAGCCTTCGCCAGGTCCGAATCTTCAAGGTCCAGCGGTGGCGACTCCGCCGGTGTCTTCATCTTTTTCTTCTGTTTTATATCAGGCGGGGGACGTAGACGATATACCAACTCCAGAGTCCGATCAACTCCAACGATATTCATTTCCTTTACAGTCTTGTGCCATAAATCCACCATCTCATCCAGGCAGCAGGTCTGAAATTCTGATGTTTCTTCGATCAACTGTGCCTGAACGAGAAATTTTGTCGGGAACACTTTTGTGGAGTCAACGCCCACTTTCTCCCATACGCGTGCAAATCGGTAAGGTGGATCCGTTGCGAGTAACTCGCATAAGAGTTTACGGTATATCATGAGCTGTAATTCCCCTGAGTACATATCAGGTTCCCGAGGAAGGTAGGGATTTTGGCGTGTTTTGTTATCCTTGATGTGTAACATGTATGCCGTCCTTTTCTCTTTGGAAGAGGGAAGTGGGCTTTCTGGATCTAATTTACTGGGTGGCTTTTTTGGACTCTCGAAGAAGGTATCGAGGTGAGTTTGCGAAGGAGAAAGGCTCGTACGAGAGCGTTTTGAGGTTGGAGTTGAAAACGCCTTGTCTGATGGCCGCTTTTTCTTGGGACTAACTTCCTGCATCACTTCAGTCTTCACCAGCTCGTCCTATAGCGAGTTTATAATCCTCAGCATAGATATCCGGGTTTAAATAACTGACCATTATACCAATAACGACTTCGTCGTGTATTATCCCGAAAACAGGCATTTCACGCTAGTCACAGAATGAGTATATGAAAGGTATTCAAGATAGAAAACCAACCGTTAAGCCGGCCATAACCAATCTTAGACAAGTGATCATGTTGAATAACCTGTATTCCGTGCTTAGAGTGCGTTAGACTAATCACTGGAGACTGGTGCATACCGTAGGCCCCAGCGTGTTTCGTCGGTCGTTATTTCGATTTCCAAGTCTTCAAATTTGATTTCTCGTTCCAGCTCTTTATGTACGGCCTATAGATAATCACGAATTCTAGCAGTGGCATTGACTGGCTCGAACAAACTTACCAACCCTTGCTTCGTCTGAATATCGTTTTGCTCTGCGGTTGCTGTTTTAGGCTGTATTATCTTTCCGGAAGCCGACACAAAGCTTGTGGGACGCTTGTGAATAGGACGAGATCGCTTCCCGCGCAAGCCGTAGTCATACTGGACTTCACACCTTTATTTGTTAGCGACTCTTGTAGGCCGAACCATAACTCGACACACCAAGCAGGCGAAACCAGATCAGTCACTGAGAGCGGCATGTAAGAGCGAAATTCTTCAAGAGGTGATTTTTTGTCAGCGTCGGAAGATTCGTCTTCTACCTCGATTTCGACCGCAGGACCGCCTTCGCCGTGACTCAATCTGCTTTCTATGTCCCGATCGAGTCCGGCTAGTTCTTCAGCGGTAAGAGCGCCCAAGTTGAGGTCGAAGTCATCAGATCGAACGTCTGCATTGTCGTTATGTGTGTTATATGAACCATCCAATTCCTGCAGCTGCTGCGGGGTCAGTAAAGATAGATTGAGGCCGTCAATTTCTGACTGAAAGGATGCATCGGCGACGTCTTCGATGTCATTCACTTTTGGCGAAAACTTGGACGCAATTGCATCGTCTATTTCAGCAAAGTCTTCTGCTGTGAAATCAGAGAAATTCAGTCCAGGATACGTATCAGAGCCACAGTCCGACATGTTGCTTGAAGGTGATATCTTGACTCCTCGAAGAGGTGATTGACGTGTTTCTTGTTGTACTCGTTGAAGGAGACCTTCGATATGATTATGGATGGACAGCAAAGTGCATTAAGCGCGTGTTTGACGCGTATAACACACCTATGGGTGGTATAATGGTGGCTGACGCTCCGCGCGAGGAACGAGTACCTACGGACTCTAGCTAAACTGAGTCTCAAATATTTTTACTTTCCGACAAGTTGGCCGCTGCTCGTGCGCGCTTACACTTCGCTTTCTTCCTTACGTGTTACTTTTACATGAAGATTATTATGTTGACCACTGTCCTTATCATGCACCTGAGAACGGGATGATCTGTCTGGATTTTTCTTGCGTCGTTACCTTTTCTGCTCCTTCTAGGCTTCTACCATTGTTTGTTATTCCTGTCAACGACCGACCTGCCACGAATTGCGACACAAAAGAACCTTGAAGAAGAGGAGGCACACTTTGCAGCGACTTCTCTCAAACTTATTTGGCCAAAAAGGTACACATGACGTGCGCCCTCCTACACCGTCTCTGCGAAGTCGGGATGATGTAACGACAATGTAACGAAGGATTTGTCGGGAACGCGGAAACAAATTGAATAACCCGACAATGAAATCCGGATTTACCTTTTCGCGAAAAAGTTATCGTAGACGCTTCCGTCTTCTATTGTTTTCTGTCTGATTCTTTGTTGTTTCTACTCATATTTTTTGAGTTTCTACTTCTACTTCTCTGCTTTTATTTGAGTTTCGGCTCGGTCCACATTCATTTAATCATGACTTTCATTCATTGCCGCTCCTTGGTCGTTTTGGCTTTGGCTATTGCTTCGATAGCACAAACCGTTCATCCTTCTCCTACCTATGTGGAAGTGAAACACGCAACAGTTAGCGTTCACGATCAGGTAAGTCCTGGAAAAAATTGTCTCCATCGAAGATTTTCCTAAAATTTTATGTAGGAATTCCAACGCAGACGTAATGATAACGAAGGATCTGAGGGTCAGTTTACAGGGCCAGACAGCGGGTATGGACAAAATGACCACCAAGGGTCTGGAGACCGATTTTCTGGTGAAAATAAAGATTCGGACAAGGGCAACATACACTATAATCGCGACGACCAGGAAGGCAACCAAGGCAAGGATAAGAAAGAGCCATCCAAACAAGAAATCAAAACTTCTCAAAAGCATGTCGATGATGACGGCAATTCTGGGAACAAGAAGCCTACTCCATCTCAGAGTCAAAGAGCTAGAAACGTTCAACGCAGAAATTTTGATTCGATGACACCTTCCGAAATCGCCACTGCCGTTTGTCCTGAAAACCTTTCTGGATGCCCCATTACAAAAGCTGGATCAAAAACTTCACTTCCTGCTACATACTCCGCGTGGTTGGAAAATGATTTCGAATGCGCAGATTTTGAGGCAGATTTGAGATCATGCGGTGGTTGTGCCAGTCTTGACATAAAGTAAGTCACAGCACTTTGATACGAGTATGGTCTACTTACATTCTTCTATCACAAGGCACGACTGCACGGCCATTCCTGGTGCTCTTGACGTCGCTTGCGATTCTGGAGCCTGCGTCGTGCATTCTTGCAAACCTGGCTTCACCTTCAACGCCACAACTAGTGCATGCACTCGCAACCGCAACTAGAATAGAACATCATCCCGGACAATAATAGATCACGAGACCATCCATAGACGCGTACAACTATTGTAAGACTTTCGTATGTAGAGGAAGAATGCTACTCACCGCATAGACATAATTCTTTTCTATTTATATCAAATAGCACATGAACCTTTGGAATAGAATGACCGTCGTTCACCAGTAATCTGACCTGATGACTGTCGGTAACGTCGCAAGAATTCCAGAATCCAGGCGAATTCTTTATGTTCCGCGTCATGGGCTCGGGGTCATATGCAAGTTTGACGATCTTGTGGAGATGGTGGTGAGGATCCAATATTCACCGAAACACAGTGACTTCTCACCTCGCAAGCGTTTTAAATCCGTCCGCGGTGGCTTCCAGGATCAGTATATGAATATAAGTTGCCGAACCACCTCTTTGTTGAAGGGTCTCATCAACTATTCGTTACTGGGGCCATATGGGACAGCGATCCCCACGCCAACGAGTCTTCTGCTTCAGCTCCTCCGTATAAGAAGCTATAATCCACTACACGTCTGGATCTATAATTCCTTCGAAGTCTAGTTTCCTGCCCTCTGCGCCATAAAATGGTCCATTTCTCGACGTCCGCTAGTGTTGTCCTCCAAGCCTTGCTCCTAGTCAGATCAGTGGTGCGTTCTTCATTACTTTGTAGTATGGAAGCTTCCCAATCTAACCAACTCGCAGGCAGCTTGGAATAATGGCGTAGCAAAAGTCCCGCCAATGGGATTCAACACGTACATCATTTTAGTATTATGTTCTTCATAATCATCAAGCTCACATATGTGGCGTCTTCGCTCATCCTAAAGGTGGAATCGATTCGCATGCAACATCAATGAAGAGTTAATTCGTGACACTGCTACGCAAATGAAAGACCTTGGGTTTCTCGATGCGGGATATCAGTACATAAACATCGACGATTGCTGGCTCACCAGTAGCCGTAGCTCCGATGGGCACCTCGTCGTTGACTCGACAAAGTTTCCTAGTGGAATGAATAATTTAACTGATTTTTTGCATGGTCTTGGGTTTAAAGCTGGGGTGAATACATTTTCATGCTTAAGTTCTAAACGGGGCAGATTCTAATCACGTCAACTTTTGGCTAGATTTATGTCAGTGAATGGTCTATTTTCTCTTGCTGTTTTGCTTATACAAAGTATTCAACCTTCCTAGGAAGACCTTGGTACAAAGACTGTGGGTTTCGTCAATATTTTCTACGCGCACTTCTTCACACCCTTTCCGACATGGTAGTGCGCTGGGTTTGCTGGAAGCTTGGGCCACGAGCTTACCGACGCCAGAGATTTCGTTAATTGGGGTAAGTGTACATTTTTCGTGCCGGTACGACAGGTAACATTGACGCCTTATCTTCGTGGCGTATCAGGATTCGATTACTCGAAGGTCACTTGGTTTAATGAGGGATAATAATATGCTATCCTGAATCGTTTTATAGATTGACGATTGCAACAGTCAGAGCTATAACGGCACAAATGCGTCGCGCTTCCAGCGATGGACAGACGCCCTTACCCAAGTCAAGGAAGAAACAGGAAAAACCCTCGTTTACACCCTAGTCGAGTGGACGAGCTTCGATGCTTGGACATGGGGTGGAAATATCGCTAATGCTTGGAGAAGTACGTGAACTGAACAATTCATTTTATTGATAATCGTGCCTGTCAGAGTAACAAACTGAGCTATTAATCTTCCTTATCTTTGATAGTCTACGACGATATCCAAGCTAACTGGGGTAGGATCAAAGAGATTTTGAACGAAGCCTCGTTCATCGGAAATTATTCCAACTTCTACGGGCATAACGATCTGGGTACTAGTGTTCTTTTGCCGCTGGTGGTATTTTTCTAACAGGCATACCAGACATGCTGGAGAATGGGAATGGAAATCTTACCCTAGCCGAGCAGCGTAGTCATTTCACGGCATGGGCACTTGCTAAATCGCCTTTGCTCGTTGGAACAGACGTGGGTGACGCGTACCTTGCCTTGAATGCCGCACGAGACTTATGCGGTTACTCTTTTACAGGTTTCGAAGTTGTCGAACGAGTCTATTGAGATTCTCGTCAACCCTGAGATCATTGCTATCAACCAGGATACGTCCATCGGCGAGCCTTTGAAGCCTTTCTTCTGGGGCAAGAATCCCGATGGTACCAATGACCCGTAAGTGTGCTTGATTGTAGAAAATTAGAGTGTGACTTGAATCTCTCCACAGAACTTTCCCGGCTCAATATTGGAGGTACGCAAATATATTTCTTTCCTCGGACCTCAAGTCATGAAATAACCTGCGAATAATAGTGGATACTACAAGGATACGAAACACACGGCCATCATGTATATCAACTTCAACGAGAGGACTGTAGATCTCAACTTTACCCTGTCCCACTCTCCTCACTTGAAGGCCGACAAGACCTACGCTGTTCGCGATTTGTGGCAACGCAAAGATATTGGCTCCGCTAGTGACTTTTTCTTCTCTGGAAGCATCGCGGCCCATGACGTTCGTGCGTATATTTTCACGGAGCTGTAAGTCGTATTCGGAGGACCTAGTGGGGTTAGTTCGCTGGATGTATATTTTCTGTACATGAATCAGATATTTTAGTTTGAAAGTGTCAAAACTAGAACGGGATAAGCCGAGAGATGTGATGACATTTTAGTGCTTACGCGAATAAATGGGTCTTGAAAGTGGGCTGACATGGGATGCTTTCTTTTAATATGAATCATGGGAGACCTACTAATTCTAAACATGCCATCCTTTCTTTTCTTTTAGCTCTCATATACCATTATACATGCCATGTTTTAAATTCTTATTATCGCCCGGTGCACCTCTGACCGACGACGGACAATGCCCAGACAATTCCACAGCATTGGATTAAGCGATTATCCCTTCCGCTTCGTCTCTTTCAACGCCCTTATGCCTCCCAAAGTCCTTAACGAAACCACTCACGCTCAACAATCATCATCTTCTGCCGCTGTCGAAGGTCCCGCAGATCGTGCTTCAATTTTAATATTCATTTCTGCTCATGCTTTGGGTTCTCTTGGCTTCGCCGTGGTGCGCATCATATTTAATGAAGAAAATTTTCAACTGATTATTCCTTCATGGAATGTAGAGCCTTTTTGCTATTTGGTTTGGGTGGCTTCTACCTGCAGCTCTATTGGCGCCCAGCGCAGCTGCAACGCTGACTTCACCAGGTGCTCATGATGATGCCTCCGAGATTAAAAAGCCCAACAATTCGAGACCACGTTTACCTTCAAAACAGCCTCGTCGATCCACGCCTAATGCTCATGCTATACCTCCTCTACCCACACCCGTCCGACGTGCCTCAGCGCCTGTAACAATTACTCCCATATTAGTTCCTCGCCCCGAAGATGTCCAGAATAATTCTCGTCGCGTTTATTTCAAAGATAGTGCGCCTCCAACAGTTTTTAGACGAAATACGATGCCGGAGCCGGAGCTTGTGCGTGTGGGACCATTGACCAAGAGCGAAACAACTTCTGTTCCCAGTTCTGCGAATAACAGTCGATCGGCTTCTCCGGTTCCGATGGTCAACGGTGGCCAGGTGGAGGTTGGCGAGGATGGCGTTCTGGACTCTGATTGCTCGCCACATTCGTCGAAGGCTTCATTGCACATGCAATCGTGCTTACAGAAGTTTAAACGACTCAAACCCAATCGCTTGGAAACTCAAGATAAGCAGCAGGCCGATCAAGCGTCGATAGCTAGTACAGGTCAGTAATTTTATATGCTATTCGTTATTTTTGGTCGCTCATTCATTCATCTTATCTTCAGAAACTTCTGTTTCCGTGAAGGCTGGAAGACGGTCGAGCGGCGGCTTTGTGGCTCCTTGGGGGTTAACACGACACAGGACCGCTCCTGATGTGACCGCATCTGATTCCGGCTCTTCCTCGCCTTCTCGTTTATCATTTACTCGTCGAAAATCGCCAGCAAGACCAAGCACCAGTCCTGGAAACAATTCCACTTCCACCACGACTTCAGCTGCCTCGGAGATCCTATCACCCACCTTTTTATCGCGTAAATCGCAAAAGCGCGTTTCAGCTACAATTCCACGAACATCGCCCTATGGCGCCCCATATTTCGCTACTCCCCCGCTATTGTTGAATGATAATGCTGCTAGTAAAAAGAACTACCATGCTTACCTCAAAGGATTACCTCAATTCGAGGACGAAACCCAACCCGCCCCTGCTTCTGATGGTGAAGGCGCAGAACGCTCAAGAGGTCGTACACCGTCGATACGACGGGTGAATCTTGGTCCTGTCACTGAAACCTTACCGAAACGAAGATCAGCGAGCGAGGACTGGACACAGAGACCAGAAGCCAGCCGCTCATGACATCATTATGTTTATAACTTATATACACTGTAAGTCCTGATGGACCCTCTGTTTCTTTGTGGGTATACTGATATGTATGCTCTTTTAGATTCATATTTCGCATGTAGATGAATTCCTTTTTCTTTCTTTCTTTCTGGTCAAACCAATCAAATATTGCAATGTACTTGTACTGTTCTCGGCATACCATCATCATTATCACCTCTCTCAAGAATACGTCGCATTATCTTAATCGTAAATTATCCGTAATTCAATATGCTATTTGCGTTGTCTGTGTATCTCAGGCGGGCGCTTTCCCGAATCGTCATCGAGCGCTTATTATAACTAGAGTCTAGACCAGAGTAACACGTGATGATATACACCCACGTTTCGTCGTGTCTCAAATGAAATTGGTCACTAGTCACTGATTATGATACCCCTATATCATGTCTCTCGCTGATAATACTGCTCTTTCAACAAACAATCATGAGCGGAATACCAGCTACTGAGGATACTTCACAATTTCAGGCAAAGGGCAAGTTCGTGCCCGCCCTTATCGTCATTGACATGCAAAACGATTTTGTCTACGGTTCGCTCGCCGTACCGGGAGGGGAAACCATAATTGGCCCTATCAACGACTTGATACGCCTTCCGTTCCCAACTAAGATTGCAACGCGGGATTTCCACCCGGAGAACCACATCTCCTTTGCACGTACGCATGGACAGAGAGAGTTTGACAAGAAGACGATATATGATCCCGACGATCACCTGGAGAAAGGGGGCGTCGAGCAGACGCTGTGGCCGGTGCATTGCGTGGCTTACAGTGGCGGGGCTGATTTCGTTCCGGGCTTGAATGCGTTATCGTTCGATGCTGTCATCCACAAGGGCACACACCCGAAGGTCGAGTCGTACTCTGCCTTCCGCGACGTGTGGGGCAACCGCGAGACGGAGCTACCTGCTATCTTGCAGGACCGAGGGGTCACGGATATTTTTTTCTGCGGGCTCGCGGGGGATTATTGCGTCAAGTACACTGCGGTTGATTCGGTGGAGTATGGGTACAAGACGTGGATAGTGAGCAACGCGGTGAAGAGCATTGCTACCGACGAAACTACCTGGATTGACATTGTGGACAAGAAGGGCATAAAATTCACGACGGTGGAGAAATTGACAGAGCTGATGTTATCTGATAAAGCGGAAGACTTGTCTATCAATTAGTACGAACACGTAGATAAGATAAGATTTGGTATACATAATGAAGCCCTTTGTTGGAAGGAAACTAGTAGAACAACTCCTGGATTTGAGTTTTTCCGACGTTTGCCGGTTTGAACTAGTCCACTTTCGCTTAGGTCCATTCCCCAAATTTTAACTCTCATTGCTCTCTCTCTCTCTTTCATGTCACAAGTCGTCGCAAGCGAAACAACTATCCAGCCTCAGCTGGCATACCCTTCGGTTTTCATCAGAATCCTTGCGCAGGCTACCACAGCGCTACACTTCCTCCAGGTCTGGTTTGACCTTTTTCTTCACGAGATGAAGGTAATTTCTGACTTGCGGTAATAGAGCTTGGCAGCCATGGTGTTATTCTGGCTGTGGCCATCGCTGACACCAGAACCTCGACTACACCGGTACATCTCCTCCACGCCCCAGGTGCATCACCACCAACACAGGCACTCGTCGTCACACCATCACCAGCATGCACCACGTAGACGGAATAGCAGGAAGCTGTCAACCAGCTTGGTGGACGAGATCGACACGCTCACAGAAGCACTTATCCATGTCGACAAGGCGTTGGAAGGCTGTGAACGGCCAGTGTCGCCGGTAGAACGTTGGGAGGACGGTCGACGAACAGTCGCAGCATGAGCACCACTTTCCCATCATTACCATCATTACACGCGTACCACCTCGGGGTTTACATCACGCCCATGATACCTGAAGCAAAGACGACACAAATTAAATTACGTTACGGACAATCACCACCGACCTCCATGGACAGCTAGAATTGAGGATCGAGTTTATAATTTCATTTATATCCTTATAAAGTCATCATCATCATTTGGTTGAGTTACAACAAGAATAGGATGCAGCAGTATATAATCTGGATGCAATGAAGCATAGTAAAACTTTCTTGCTTTCTTCTAAGAAAAGTCTTCTGTCCTTCCGTCGTATGTAAGAAGCGCCATGATAGCATGAACGATGGGGTTTCCGGAGCCTACTGTCAGCATAGTTCCCTCTTCGATGGACTTTTGTAGTTGAGCATCCAAGAGGCGCCTACAATACCATATGGTAAGTACATCAAGTTCAAATACGAAAGAAAGACGACGTACCGAAGCTGGTTCACCAATATCCCAATGCGAGGGATTGCATTGAGCTTGATAAAGTTTTCCTTCCCGCCTACGGTAAGACCACCACGTATATGGTTGACGGAAACAGGACCTCCAAATAACAGCAACGCGTAAATCGGGACCTAACATCAATTAATTAATCCAAGGTCACGAATACACCAACTCTTCGTAAAGTAAAAAGCGCATACATACCTTCGACGCATCGCGCAGGAAAACCTTGCTAGACATATACCTATGGAAATAGAACACAAACGGCGGCTTCCAATTCGATACACCAAACAACACACTCCCAGGATGGAGGAACACCCTCCCTTCTTTGAGGTCGAAGATCTTGAAGTCTTTCGCCGTGTTGTCCCGCTGCACGGTCCCTGCGGAGACTTTGTCGTATTTTATCTTGTTAGAGGGCAAGTGCACTCGCGCGACGCGCGGCCAGAGACCGCCGAGCATGGCAGCTTTGACTAGGTTCAGGTTATTGCTGTTCGTGTTCAGAGCCGGTGTGTTTGGCGTTGAGTCGAGGGGGATCAACCCTATTTCTGCTAGTGAGGAAATGAAATCTTGTCGAAGCATTGAGATTTCTCGAACAGTGGTTGGAGATATGAAATTCTGCAGATTTTTGAAAATGTTAACTTCGGTCATTTTTTGTATTTTTTTTTTCTTGGTTAAGCCTCACCTCCTCGCAGAAGGACCTTATAGTGCTTTGTGATTTCCCTTCAGTACGCATCTTGGTACATGTATCGAAGGCATTGACGTCTGTAAGAAGATCACTGTCCCCCGTCAAAAAGCGTGTTCGTGCCCTGTATTCGTCTTCAGTAGCATACTCAATATCTTTAAGAGAGAACGCCATACGCTGATGCTTCGTCTCTTTTATCCATCGGACTGTTGAAAAGAGGCTTCGAGGACAGTAGAGCGGCTACGGTGCTGACTGGTCCAAGGCATTGGAATATAGTAGCCAAAATCAACATCTAATATTCGGGTCAGATTACTACTTGATAGTAAACACGAAAGAAACAAGCTTCACCTTCGCCAATCTGATATCCACAGGAATCATTGACTAAAAAGAATGTCAGATGAAGCTTAAGGAGTATACATGGTACGTCTTACAATGTGCTTCCCAAGAGCAGTCAACTTGTTGTTCTCGTCTATGGCCCCAAGTTCTTCTAGTGTGGACCACGCTCGATCTATAGCCGCAACCGAGGGAGGGTCGATAGCTCTGCTCAAGAATTTCTAGATATATTGATTGATAGTGAGAAACACATCGCAACAATAAAGAAAAAGTAGTTTACTGACCTTGACGTCTTCGTCTTCTTTCGCAGCCTTGACCGACAGCGATATACTCTCCAAAGGAACGCGAAGAATTTCAGGAACAGGGAATTTAGCCATATTCATTTCCTGCTTTCTTGTGTATAACTTATAGCAGAACCCAGATCGTGTACGACCCGCACGACCTCTTCTTTGTCTGGCTGCTGCTCGGTTTACCCATGCCTCAACCAACCTGGATAGATTGGTGTCGGGATCATATTGCGTTTCTTTTACTTTGCCGGCATCAATGACATAGACGATGTCGTCGATCGTAATTGATGTCTGAGAGATTGGAGTTAGTTCATCACCGTGTAGACATGGAAGATGAGATGAAAAAGTTGCTGACCTCCGCAACGTTTGTCGAAGCGATGACCTTCCAATTAGGGGTATTTTGGAAAACCTTTCGTTGCTCGTCGTTTGAAAGATTGGCGTGAAGCGGGAGGACAACAGCATTCTTGTCTGTTATCTCCCTACGAATTGTGTCGATGCATTGCTTGATTTCGTTGACGCCAGGAAGGAATATTAGAATTCCACTCTTGCTGTTCGCGGTGGTGACAATGTGGTTCACAAGCGAGGCAATAAGCTGGGATATTTATCGTGTTCAATGTTGAGTATAGGAAACAAAGCGCCATTGGGATATACCTGGTAATCAATTCTATCTGATCTTATGATATTTTGTATTGCATCGACGACAGAAGTTTGGATCCCCTGGGATATATATTCGTCTCGCATAACTTCTTGTGCGGGTGTGCTTTTGCCTTTGGTTGACTTCGCGAAAGCTGGTCGGTAATCTATTTCAGATAGAATATCCTCAAGGTATCTACATCCCCAGCTCAATGAGAAACAGAGAACGAAAAACATATCGACGTACTTGTCTGTAACAGGGTGCATGAAACCTGGTATTTCAAGGAGAGGAGCATCATTGAAATACTTCACAAACGTTTCGTGGTTGATTGTAGCCGACATGAGAATCACTTTGAGTGTAGGGTGCCTTTTCAAGAGCTCCTTTAATTCGAGCAGAAGAAAGTCGCCATCCATAGAACGTTCGTGTACCTAAGCAAACCGTGAGTCGTCTTTATATTGTGTACCAGATGAGATAAGTATACTCACTTCATCGACAACAATATGAGATACGTCTTGCAAAGTGTCCCCGGTGCTAAGCCTTCGAAGCACAACACCAGTTGTGCAGAAGAGTAGTTTGGTGTTCTTCCCTTGTTTACTTTCACCTCGTATCGCGTATCCAACTGAACCATCTTCAATTCGCTCTTCAGAGACGCGGGCAGCAACGGAAATGGCTGATATACGACGTGGTTGAGTAATAAGAATGGAAGCTTGTGAACCCCGATTCGATAGTATGAGTGAATCTAATATGAACTGTGGTACTGGAATGCAGTCAGCACATTGCAGGCAGGTAACAATTGGTGCACATACACTGTGTCGTCTTTCCACAACCTGAAATGCGTGTTCATTATGGCATGTATAAAAAAGAAAAGAATCACTTACCTGTCTCACCCACGACGACAACTACTCTATTCCTTTCCAGTTTATCCAAGAAGTCATCCTGAGCGGCGAATGCAGGTAATTTCCTACGTTTCTCGAACATCGCTTTGTACTACCAACCATTTCATAAGCTTGTGGGGTGTCCAGTAATTGGAGTTCCCGTACCTTATCCGTTTGGCTGAGTGCTTCGAATTCTCGTCTAATTTGAGCATCATCTCCTGCCTTTGCATTTCTTGGTTGTCTACGCCCCCTTAACTGAGGCTGAGAAGAAGCCTGCGGACCGTCATTGCCCTCATCGACAGGCACAAATCTCTCGGGAAGAGGTATGAGATGTTTCATCACCGCTGATATGTCTGGCAAACCATTATCTTCAATTTTAGCCCATTCGCCTTCAATAATTCGCATGACGGTCATACAGAATCCTTCCCCAGATTCTAACTCTGGTTCTGCATGCATGTGTTCCAGAAATTTAGAAAGCAGATGAAGTCTAACATAAGCAGCTGTTGTCGTTGAAGTAATATAGATCGGGATATGATTGGGACGAGGATAGTTCCCACTAGAGGAGAAAAGTATATGTATCTTGATTGGTGCGCTGAAAAGAGGCAAAACCAGATGTCCGTCTTCTTCTATGTGTGCGCCGAGCGCTTCATATTCATCAACTTCAATCGGGTAGGAAAGGAGATCGGTAGCTTCGGATGGATCTTTCATAGAGCCTCCAACAAGCTTTCGACCCAGTGCGACCATAAGAGAGTCGTAATGCTCTATTATATCGGGTTTTGTTGCAGTACAGTCTTTTACCGCTTGTAGTGGCCATCCAGCTTCTTTGACAGCCTTTTCTTCTATCCATCTCTTTTTGAGGTCATCCTGTCCAGAGTGCGCAGAAGTAATAAATGGGTTCGAGGAATTGATCGAGGGCAAAAATCGTTCTGGAAGATCGCATTCGGGTAGATGAAGAACCAGATATGCTATTCCAGCGTCTAAGGGCGATAGAGATTCTAAGAGGCTGAAAGTAAGGGGTGATTCCTTTGAAAGGAAAGCTACGGCATCTCGAATTTGAGATTTCTTGAAACCTAGATGTTCTAATTGTTGAGTGATTGTCGGGACAGCGTCTTCGGAAATAGTGAGCGGTAAAGCTTCTTGTGAATCTGGGTAAAGTGCAACACTCTCAAAGAAACTTTAAGTCAAGATACTCGATAACAAAAACATTCCTTTACCTTTTTAATGGCATCTTCTACAAGTTCCCTCAGAGAAGAAGCCATAATAACCTCAGGATAGTCCGTAGACGGTGGCCCACTGGATACATGCTGATTCGGTTTCGTATTGGATGACCCGGAGATGTTTTCGTCTCGACGTTGACTTGCTTTTGCCTGTCGTTCTTCTACTATCTTTTTGGCTGCGAATGGATCGGCGTCGTACATCCATTTCTGGTGCTCGGGTACTTGCGTTTGCTCAGCCGCAAGTTCTTTCCAATAATCTCGTGGTCCAGGTGGAAGAACCTGGCTCAGCTGTAATCCATTGCAAAACTGTCAAGTTGGACAGCATTTAGACAAATAGATCGGTGCATTCAGGACGTTGTTGCCACGAACACGGTAAAGAGCGTACGTAGCACCCCAATGCCTTGCTTCCACAGCAGTCGGCCTGTAATAAGGCGGATGAGGTTCCATTCGTACGGTGTCTTTCTCGGATGATTTCTTGTTGTGTCTGCTCAATGTGACAACAAAAGAAAAACCCGAGTTTCCATGAGAGCGCTACAATGAAATTCAGGTTTGGTGGACATCGTAACCTTTAACAGAGAGCATACGGCGTCTACAACAGGTTTATCCCATCCTAACTTTTGACATCTGTACCATAAGTTGCAATCACGTCACAAATATTTCTACGAGAATGACCTCCAACTCATACCTCTCGTGAAGCAAACTTAAAGGATATTTGAAACCGGGAGGAAATAAAGGTGGCGGATCGGTACTGGTGGACGGTGTAGGTGCATTCTTATCCGATTTTGTTGAATTTCCAGCATTTCCAGATTTGACGATGCCTTTCTTTGGAGGCATTTTGAGGCGTTACTTCGAAGAAAAGAGGTTAAGCGCTCTTCTAGATATCCATATCCAAAGTTTAAGCTAAACATCAAAGAATCAAAGAAGTGGGATTATGTGGGATGTTATTACATAATTTGTTCCCACAGCTTTCATGGCCAACCCATCCTAAGTTCATGACGGCTATCGGCCAAGCTGCTTATTCCACTTCACCTAGCTTTTTTCAACATCGCATGGCCGACGCGGACCTCTATCAGTTTGAATATCTATCTCTTGTCAACAAGATTACACAGGAGATCGACAATCACACTGGAGTCAATGACAAAACAGTTGCCGAATTTGTGATCGCCTTACACGATGATTCCAACAAAAGTCTCGACGAATTCAAGTCCAAATTGAAGGACACTGGGGCTGCTTTTTCCGACTCACTTATTGAGAATATTGACCGTCTTATATTGAGCCTCCATCCCAAGTATAAACAACGCCAGAAAAAGTCCGCCAAAGCATTAGGCAAAGCTAAAGCCAGCGAAGACGAGCTGCCCGAGGTCGAGCGGAAGAAGCGGATGTTCCCTGGCCTAGCTCTCAAAAACCAGGATGTTCCACCCGCAGTACCGGATGATGTCTTTCTCAAGGAGCTGGGTGACCTCGTTGCCGGCAAGAAGACGCGCCCTCCGCCATCTTCCAATGACGAACCATCACCAAAGCGTCAACGTCGCTCACCTTCTCCTAGGAGGAGAAGTCCAAGTCCTCGACGAGGGAGGGACGATAAGTACGGCAATCGCAATGGGGGAAGGCGACAAGTTGACGAGAAACCAGTTCTCTTCAAAATCTATGACGGAAAAGTGTCCAGCATCAAAGACTTCGGTGCATTTGTAACACTGGAAGGAGTTGCTGGAAGAACGGAGGGTACGTCAAGTTGTTATTACTTCAACAATTCGTATATAATTTTGAGTTTCGATAGGTATGGTTCATGTATCGAATATTCAAGCAGGAGCAAGAGCAAATTCCGCGTCGGACTTATTGAGCCGGGGGAGGATGGTCAAAGTCAAAGTCATGAGCGTCGCTGGTGGACGAACTGGATTGTCCATGAAGGACGTGGACCAAGCGACAGGAAGAGATTTAACTCCAAATCTGCGTATCAAATCAGAAGCTGAAATGGAACAAGAACGCATGCAAGCCGCACGAGCGTCATCCGGCGCCAATGCAGTGCCATTGCGCGCAAAAGAAGATACAGCTCCTGTACGGTCCGCCAAACGATTGACATCTCCAGAGCGTTGGGAAATCAAGCAACTCATATCATCTGGTGCTATTGATGCTTCCGAATATCCTGACTTGGACGAAGATTTCAGCAATCCCATGGCTCGTGCTGAAATTGAAGAAGAATTGGATGTGGAAATTAGAGAAGATGAGCCACCTTTCCTAGCTGGTCAAACGAAGCGAACCCTCGATCTTAGCCCTGTTAAGATCGTCAAAGCTCCCGACGGTTCTCTTAACAGAGCTGCACTTGCTGGGGCTTCTCTGGCAAAAGAAAGACGCGAATTAAGACAACAAGAGGCCAACGAGGAAGCTGATTCACAAGCACGCGATTTCAGTCAACCCTGGCTTGACCCAATGTCGAAAGAAACGGACAAAGTTTTCGCTCAAGATATGCGGGGTAACCTTAGGGGACAGAAGGCGGGGGAAGTACCGTCATGGAAGCAATCCAGTTTCAACAAAACCACAACTTTTGGAGAAATCACTTCTTTAAGTATCCAGGAACAACGGAAGAGCTTGCCTATCTATAAACTTCGTGACCCATTACTCAAAGCTATCGACGAGGTGCGTTGAAGATTTATCATTCCATTCCAAAATTCTGACTTCCTCTGTAGCATCAAGTACTCATTGTCGTCGGTGACACTGGTTCTGGAAAGACAACACAAATGGTACAATACCTAGCTGAATCAGGTTATGCCGATAGAGGACGTATCGGTTGCACCCAACCTCGTCGTGTTGCTGCCATGTCAGTGGCAAAGCGCGTATCGGAAGAGGTTGGCTGTCGTCTCGGGCAAGAGGTCGGGTATACCATTCGTTTCGAGGATTGCACCAGCCCGGAAACCCGCATCAAATACATGACGGATGGTATGCTGCAGCGTGAATGTCTCATCGACCCCCTTTGCAGCTCGTATTCCGTCGTTATGTTGGACGAAGCCCATGAACGCACTATTGCTACTGATGTGCTCTTTGGTCTTCTAAAAAGTAAGTCTTACGGTTGTTTTGGTTCGTTTGGGCATAGTCTCACGGATATGTCTTAAGAGGCCGTCAAACGTAGGCCAGATTTGAAGCTAATTGTCACTTCTGCCACTCTTGATGCCGAAAAATTCTCCAAGTACTTCTTCGGTTGTCCGATCTTCACCATCCCCGGTCGAACTTATCCTGTCGAGATCCTCTATACTAAGGAGCCCGAGTCGGATTATTTGGATGCCTCCCTCATAACTGTCATGCAAATCCATCTCTCCGAACCTCCTGGTGACATCCTTCTTTTCCTCACGGGTCAGGAAGAAATTGACACAGCATGCGAAATCCTGTTCGAGCGCATGAAAGCTCTAGGACCTAAAGTGCCAGAGTTAATTATTCTTCCTATCTACTCTGCTCTTCCTTCCGAGGTTCAGTCTAGGGTGTTCGAACCCACTCCCCCTGGTGCTCGCAAAGTTGTCATTGCCACCAACGTCGCAGAGACAAGTCTTACTATTCCTGGAATTTATTACGTCATTGACCCTGGTTTCTCGAAGCAAAATGCATACGATCCTCGACTTGGTATGGATTCCCTTGTAGTCATGCCCATTTCTCAAGCACAAGCACGTCAAAGATCTGGACGTGCAGGACGTACCGGCCCCGGAAAATGCTACCGCCTCTACACCGAAGCGGCCTACAGAAATGAAATGTTGCCAAACTCTATCCCTGATATCCAGCGTACAAACCTCAGCACCACTATCCTCCAACTGAAAGCTATGGGTATCAATGACCTTCTCAGCTTCGATTTCATGGACCCACCTCCGACCCAGACCATGCTGACTGCTTTAGAGTCTCTTTACGCTTTGTCCGCTCTTGATGACGAAGGTCTCTTGACGAGACTAGGACGTAAGATGGCTGATTTCCCTATGGAGCCACCTTTGGCGAAGATGTTGATCGCTTCGGTCGAGCTACAATGCTCAGAAGAAATTTTATCTGTTGTAGCCATGCTGTCCGTGCAGTCGGTGTTTTATAGGCCAAAGGAAAAACAAGGCCAGGCTGATTCGAAGAAGGCAAAATTCCATCAACCAGAAGGAGACCACTTGACGCTCTTGACTGTGTATAATGGATGGAAGAACGCCAATTTCTCCAACCCTTGGTGTTACGAAAACTTCATCCAAGCAAGGAGTATGCGCAGGGCGCAGGATGTGCGCAAACAGTTATTGGGTATCATGGATCGGTAAGTGATCATTAAATTATATGTTTATCATTGAATTGAGACTGACCATTATTTTCTTAGTTACAAACACGATATCCTGTCGGCAGGCCGAGACTATAATCTCGTGCGTAAGGCCATCTGTTCTGGCTTCTTCAGGAACGCAGCAAAGAAAGATCCCCAAGAGGGATACAAGACACTAGTCGAAGGGACTCCCGTCTACATCCATCCATCCTCCGCACTGTTCAACCGTAATCCAGAGTGGTTGGTATACCACGAGCTCGTGTTAACCACACGCGAGTATTGCCACAACGTCACAGCAGTGGAGCCCAAATGGCTGGTCGAGGTCGCACCTCAATTCTTCAAGGTTGCTGATGCGAATAAAATCAGTAAGAGGAAGAGGCAAGAGAAGATCGAGCCCTTGTACAACAAGTACGAGAAACCAGACGAATGGCGTCTTTCCAAGATCAAGAGGAGCGCTCGCTCCAGTCAAACATTCGGTTAAAATTGCATGTGTTGATTACTCTACATATATCTGTTTGAATTCTGTACATTAATCTTGGTCCAACTTATCGAAGTAGCTTTGGATGTCAGGTTGGGGATAGGCTATAAGAACCTTCTTTTATTTGGACCCCTTTTGCCCAGTGTGACACCACGACGGACAAGGAAAGAAAAAAAGAACACGGCTCAAGGTTCATACTCAGATATCGTTGGAAGCAGATTGCATATTAAATAATGCATTTGAAATGAAGACGCGCTCTAAAATGGTACACATGCAAAGAAAGTAAAATAAGGATAAGATATGTAGAGGAGAAAGTCCGAGACATAACGATATGAAAGCACTAGTTGATACAATATTTAATCAGTAATAGATAGTAACACAATGAATGATGCCATAGATAGCATTCTGACCAGTCCATGAATGGATCAAGTACTATTGTATATGGGTATGATATATGATATTCGATAAATGCTATAACTAAAACTGCAAAAGAATTAGAAGCAGTTGTGGACACAAAATAAAACACTTACATTATATCTAACCAACAAAACGTAGAGCATCAGCGCCAACGTAGTACTTGGCTACTTCTCCAGCTTTGGTGGGCGCTGTTGGATCCGGGACAAGGATAAAGGTTTGTGAAAATACACGAGGGTGGCCCTCTATTGCTCGAGCTGGTGTATTCGGGGGGTTTCCTGATGGCCCACGACCATGTGTCACATTGCCGGAGACGGAGACAAGTAGTGACGGAGGTTGTGCGCCTATAGGGAAAGAGTGTAAGGACAAGTATATTGTGTGGCATAGACAATAATCAACAAACCTGGTATAGGATGGCAGTCAAACGACTGGACATCGTGCTTCGTAGCTGGCATATTCACTACTAGCTCACGAAGACCATCCGTGCCCGTGAACGGCTTGCCATTCCATGTTAAAGATGAAGTCGGTCGGTAGAAGTGTGGCAATTCTGCTAGACGCTTGTCGGAGTCGTATGCAGCGTAATATATTCTTGTAAAGTTGTCTGCTGCTCTTGTAGCGATTTCAATGCTGTAGGGAAGAAGAAAAAGGAGAGGGGCCTAAGTTTCGAGGAGGAGTAGGAAGGAAGACGGTGGAACGCACTCGCTGGGAGTCAACAAAGAGTTGGTCATGGTTGAAGGGATGGTTAAGGACAGAGATGCCTGTGACTCACTATTAACAGTCATGTTATCCTTGTCACGCTTGCTAATTATAGATTGGAACTTTCCTCTTCGCTTACAGCCATGTCAGAAAACTCGCGAATCCGTGTTCTTACCCTCAATTGCTGGTATGTTCAAGTATTCATCCCAATTCCTATGACTTTGACTCTCAGTCGAGGCTAGGGGTCTCAAATACATTGCAAAAAACCTCGAGGATCGAATTGAGACAATCGCACATGAATTAGCAAACTCAGACCACGATATAATCGCACTGCAAGAAATCTGGGTCTTTGCCCACTTCCAACGCGTGCAGCAAAGAGTATACAAGCGTCTTCCCCACTCGAAATTCTTTTATAGGTGTGCTCTATTATAGTTGACAGAGCACAAGTTGTTGGCTCACATGCATGCATGCCTCATTTCAGCGGCGCGTTAGGGGCAGGCCTTGCAATATTTAGTCGTTTCCCAATTGTTTCGACATCCGTACATCCGTACGCACTAAATGGGACGCCTTTGGACGTAGCAGGAGGAGACTGGTTTGTCGGAAAGGCAGCTGCCAATGTTGTTATTTTACATCCTGTCCTCGGCCAAGTTCAAATATTCAACACACATGTGCGTCAAATATTACTCAATGTTTCACCTAACGTATTTAAGACCTCTTCAGCTATACGCAAAAGGAGGAGAAGATGGACCAGAACATAACAGAGCACACCGACTTGTCAACGCTTGGGAATTTGCCAAACTCGCTCGACAAGCAGCCGAACTGGGAAAATACGTCATTGCTGTAAGTTGCTACCTCAAATTGATATGTACTCTATTAACATGACATCTCATTAGCTCGGTGACTTCAACAGCATACCTCCTACATTACCCATGACTGTCATTCTCCAGCATGCAAACCTAAAAGACGCATGGGCAGTAACGCACCCAAACATTGATGCCTCACTAATTACCTCCCCGCAAGAAGCCATCCAAAAACTTGGAATCACAGCAGACTCCCCTTTGAATAGCTACACTGCTGCAAAAGCATACGCACGCGGGACATGGGGTAAACGCCTCGATTACGTTCTCTACCGCCAGCCCCAAAGACCCGGACAGGTCGTCCCAATTCTCCACGTGGTGAATACCAAAGTTGTCTTTACGGAACTAGTTCCAGGCCGCCCCTTCTCTATCTCTGATCATTTCGGACTGGAAGCCACCTTTGAAATAAGACCTCCTTCATTAGATGACAATTCCCAAATTCCACCAGCAAAGTTATCCGAGATCTCCAGTGCGACTAGAGCTACAACCATACAGGCTCTCATGGCGTCCTACCGATTCTCGCGCGAACGTTCTCGCAGAGAACTTGCCATCTTTGTTCTTTGTATTATCCTTCTCATCGGACTCGCTGTAGGCGCTGCGTGGTTGCCTCATTCATGGATAAACCCCATTTTCATCTTGTTCACAGTATTCCTTGCGTGGTTGGCGACGACCATGTTGTACGAAGGGTTTATCTTTGGCAATTGGGAATGCAATGCGCTGATGAATGTCATCGAAGAACTGGAGATACACGGGAAGGGTCAAGAATTTCTTAATGGACTCGACTCATGATTGGAACCGTGATGAAAATGTGGTGGTTGTTTGCGACATTCGATGTTTCGAGGTGTCTGGTGTTTATACCCTTCTTCCTCTGGACAATGAAGTTGGATTTCATGAGTGTTAATGTACATTATAGATATGATATTTTAGAGTAAAATACACACGACACAAAACATGATCAGTAATAGTCAGTTAGTAATACAATCAGGGAGACATTTACAATGTGGTATAGTATGTAACAAAAATGTAAGATGGCTTGTGGATGTGAAAAGGAGATGCAACAGGAATGTTGTCCAACATGCAATATGCCTAAGAGCACGGAGGACGAACGAAAGCAACGACCTGGGGGGAAAAGCGGGCCAAGGCAAAAAACTAAATGGTCGACTGGTGGGCTCCTATATGCCAATTAGAGAAGCCCAGAGCCATTACTATCGGTAGAGCTGCGACGAGGCAACAACAACCGTTTGATTAGCAGAGCCCTGCCTCGTCCAACTGTCCACCATTTTCCGAAGGTCGCCCTGCCCGCTGGAAGGTCGTGGCTCTGTGCCACCCACAGATAAAAGTCCTTTACTCTTCCTACGGGGCAATGTCAGCCCCGCAGAGTGTTTCATCGACGGGGAAGATATTGCGGATGGCTGGACAGGAGACATGGTCGAATTAGATGGATACATTGGTGACTCCATTTGTATACTAGATTGACGGGTGGCAGATGAGGGAAACAGCTTGAAAGTGTATGCTTGTTGCGAAAAGTCAGGTTCCGTGGTGGTTGTAGGCGAATCCATATGATGCATTCTTCTCGGATTGGAAGTGAGCAAAGGGGACGAGCGAGTAAGGGACGACGTTAAGTCATCTATCGATGAGACCGAAGTCGTGGATGAGTTCAAGAAATGCGTTTTTGAATAAGGACTTGTAGGCGTCGGAGGCACAGAAACAGCATGGTGTAACAGCGGAGAGGTGTGCGACAAAGAGAGGTGTGGAATGCTTTCCAGGTGGGCGTCTTCAATATGTTCGATGTCAACTTTCTCCTTAGTATCAGATGCTCTGCTAGAAGGCAGCGCAGGCCAGATGGGTGACCTGACCCAACTTGGGGCGTTATCACCATCTTCATCCGAGCTAATTTCTACATTTTGATCTGACCCTGCCCGCAAAGGCGCCCGTTTGTCGCCTCCAATGTCTGAAACTTCCACCCCATCCCCACTCACAAATACAGTTCGCTCAGTCTCCATCTCTTCCTCCATACCACGTTCGGCAATGGCAGCAAGTAGCTGAGGAGACCGACTCTGGTACTTCGGCAGTACATTGCGCACAAAGTTGCGCATGGATTCAAAGGACCGGTGAGCTGCGTCTAAGAACGGATAGGCTTGAAAGACATGAATCTACATAAGGGTCAATATTTGATTGATGCATGTGTAAATAAATTTATATACTTACAGCATCATCGTACAATTCGTGCATGACTTGCACACCAGCTGAAGTAGCCTTATGAGCCAACAGTGTGATTTCATCCCGAAGAACCTCCGCGTCACCCGCCTGTATGAGCAACGGTGGAAGACCTTTAAAGTCTCCAAACAGCGGACTGGCGTAAGGATGTGTGAGGTACCTCTCAGTATGCTCGCCCAGGTAAAGAGCAATGGGATTCATGTGATTGTCAGCAGTGGGGAAGGGAACCACGTCATATGCTGCATTTAGATCCCAGGACTCGCAACTCATTGTTAAGTCTGGACAAAAATCCAATGGTGAGTTGGCCGAGGTTATTACAGGAAAGATGATTTTCACGCACCAACCCAAGGTGACATAAGAATGGCACCAGACGGGAGTGCATACCCGTTATCGCGAAGGTACATTAAAAGAGCGAGTGACAAACCGCCGCCAGCGCTATCACCGCAAATAATGATATTCTCTGGAGGAATATGTAGATCCTCAACCAGCCTCAGATACGCACTGACAGCATCATGCAAAGGCCCTGGGAAACAAGTCTCGGGGGCAAGACGATAATCAAGAGCTATTTTCAACGACACCCCGTGGTTAATTAAATATAACATAACATCAGAAGATCAAACGTGTCACCGACTTACCAAAGACCCGAGAATCAGTGTATTTGGCAAGTGGAATGGAAATGATACGTTGGGCCGCGGCGCTGGACAGGTAGTATGCACCTGCAGAAAAAGGGCATCAGAGATTCAGAGGCACGCCCACGACAACAGGGAAGTATGCTAACCTCCGTGTATGTATAGAATGACACGTTCTTTTCGCTTCAAAGTTCCCTTTGATTCGCTAAACGTAGAATCGACAGATGAGGTCCTGCTGAAAGTAGGTTCCGAGATCTTAGAAGCCCTCCACTCAGTTTGCATTCTTTGCCAGGTTTTTCGGCCGACCACCCACTCCCCAGAAAGCTCCCGCTTGCCTGTCTCTTTTTCATCGAACTCAGACAATATGCCCCGAAGCTTTCTCTTCTTTACACGAAAGGTCACTGGAGAGACAATTGCATCAGATGGAAGCGGGACCAGTCCACCAATCCCCATAAGCATGCGTATAGTGCCCTGGTGGCAAAAAATCATCAGATTGCGGGGAACAGGTAACGAGGCAACGAAATGAATCACAATATCCACCAAAGCACTGTGTCGCTCTGCACCACGCATGAGGCTTGTAACGACAGTCATTTCAATACCCCAGGAATTGCGACGAGGACCCCAAATATGATGTGAAAGGACATCGGTAGTGACTTCAGTAGCTGTATGGAGTCTAGAGATGAGTGATGGACAGAATTCCGAAGCTCTTTGAATCGACCTTTAGATGCGACAATGAACCCAAACTTCCAGTAGTCCCATAGACGCAGCGGTCTCCGTGGCTGAAGCTTCAGCTTAGGATCTACACGAGCTGAGGGTGGAGGAGATCCGGTTTCATAGTGGAGGAGAGATTGTGAGGGAGAGCGCTGGCTAGGTTGAACCTTGATAGGCGGAGCGCGTTTGGAGTGAAAAAACCAGGGAGACATGCATGCAAAAGGTAGGAGGAAGAAAAAGAATAAATAGAAAAGGTGTGGACTAGTAGTACATGGCAAAGAAGAGTTTCGAAAATTGAAATTATGGAACATGAGCTCCGGCATAGCGCCCGAAAATATAAAGTCAGCTGATGCTACCCCGCACGGTCACGTCATACATCTCGATTCGGATCAGTAGTCGTCGCCTCGGCTAACGACCTCCTTCTGAGTGGGCCGCAGTAATATCGTGTGCTCCTGCGGAAAAATCAGTGAATGTCCCACAAGAAACAAACAAATCGTACAAATTGTGCAGTCATTGAGCCCAGCTGGTCACACAGGGGAGGATAATCTTGCACAACGCCCTGATTAACCAGGTTGTTCAACGCAAGTAGGTATTTGCTTTCTCCGGCGCGGTCGAGGTACCGTCGGCAGAATGGCAATGTTCCAAATTCCTTATTGATGGTCTTGAGGAGCGATTTCGCAGAATTCAATCTGATCCCGATTACCGTCAGTCAATCCATGTTCTTTCTCACACACAAGATACACTCACCTGAGCGTCACATGAGGTGCATCTACTCGTCGAGCGTAGTGTGAGCATTCTCCCTGTTGAAAAATCGTTGTCGGCCAATAAGTGTGCAGGATCACCCAATTCACTCACGCTCTCAACAATTCGGCCTCGTCCCGTGGAACCGAAGGTCTCAATCGCGAAGTATTCTCCTTCTTCCATTTTGGTGTCGTCCTCGTTCTTTACGAGCATGACCGACTTTCCACCATGGATCTGGTACTTGTTGATCGAATGGCCACTCAGGTTGGCGATGGGTTTAACTGCATTAGATTATCAGAAATTACTCCAAGCGATAACATAGACCCCCAACCTGGGAAAACTTTGCCGCCAACCTCAACTTCATACGACTCCATGGTTTCCTGAATCAGGCCGCCAAGTTCTCCCAATCGCACGTCAATACCAGCTTCCTAAAAGTATCCATTCGGACATAAGAAATGATACTGATGCTACTTCTACGCAACATTCGACGTACCCGTACACCAGTTTCGGTAGCCGCCTTAACAGCTTCGACGAGTTTATCATAGGTATGGTCGAACGTCAAAGTGAATGCAGAATCCACAATACGACCGTTAACGTGGACACCGAAGTCGACTTTCATCACATCCCCCTGCTTGAGAACTGCGATGAGAAGAAAGTTAGTATTTATGTGCCATTGTAACTGATAGGAACGACGTGTACCTGTGGTATCTCCCGCATTGGGTGTGTAGTGAGCTGCGCAGTGGTTCAAACTCACTCCAGTAGGGAAACCAATACCGCTTTTGAGACCTTCTGCTTCCACCAATGCCCTAGTACCATCTTCAATGTAGTTAACAATATCAGTCGTGGTCATTCCTGGGCGAATATATTTCCTGGCGCGTTCGCGCACTTGACGATGTACTTCTGCGGCACGTCTGATGTCATTGTACGTAGTTTCTGGGTCTTCGTTCATTAACTTTTCGTTGTACCTCTTCTCTTCAGAGGTCAACCGGTAAGAATTGCTAATCAAATTCAGCGTCAGACATAACATATGTTAAGCGCATATACTAGAGAGACTCACTCATCCTTGTAAGGCTGGAGCTCTCCCTCAGGATAAATCCCACTCGGGAAAAGCTTGGACAATCCAACGCGAGGAGGATCGGATTGTTCGGCCTTTTTCTTCTTGGGTTTCTTCTTCTTCTTCTTTTTCTTTGCGTCACCTTTTCAAATCAAGCAATTAGACAATGAAGTTCTTGGATAGGAACCGAATTCCACACACCTGTGCCCGCACCCTCACCTCCTGCGTCTTCCTCGCCATCATCATCTTCTCCTTCAACGTCCTCTCCAGGCACATCATCCCCATTCTTCTGAGGGGTACCATTTTCTTCGACGATGGAGCGTTTTAGATCGCCGACATTGTTGTTCTCAGGAGCTGGGGCAACCGCCGTTGGCGCCATGATATTGCTGTTTATTTCGGCTTTTGTGTTCTTGTTCTTATTGGGCAAGTCAATTACAAGCTATGCACAAAATTTGATTTAGAAGTCTTTCGTACAAGGGCCATAAGGATCCGATTCTTAGACTCACTGATAATCAGGATTTCTGCGAATTTGCATATGCCCGTTGCAGCCAAAGCACAGATGATAAACTTTAAATGAGATTGACAAATTTGTGTGAGAATAATTTGGTACAGTCAAGCTATTGCATACTCACTGACAGAGAATTTTATCGTGCGGACCTGCGTAGATCGTGGACGCCGGGTTGAAGCTTACCAGAGAGCCTGGTACCAAATGTGCAAAAATACCTAGAGGATGATAGGATCACGATGATGATGGGAAAGTTCTTAAGTTGCATCACGTGCCGTATTTTAAGGGTAGCTGTTTCGCAAAAAGGAAATAATCGCCATTTCTTTTTCTGCCACTAGCCAGCGACTGAGCGCAAATTGGTTTTTTCTCACTCATCATTGTTCGTTGCCGCCTTAAAAAAAATTTAGTCCGGCAAAGCGAGGATCTTTTAGCTCTCGGTACTCATGCGCTCCGAAAATCTAAGACAATTGTGGGCTAAAGATTTCTGGTGGTATACTACTTCAAAGACTTTCTCTTTGTGAACTCTTCCATACGCGAATCTGCAACTCATGTTCAATGAATCCATCTTATTGTGGCTGGTGGACCTTTTTGTTCATTGTCCATCTTAATCGAGTAACATAATTGACCAGGTCTCTTTGTTCTATTATCAATCTGCTGGCAAGACTGCGGACATATTTTTCCACTATTCCCAATCAAGTGAACTCGTCCGAATGTTCATTGACGACAAGCGCCCGCCTAGAACGTTGCAACTTAGGGCCACACACGAGCATTTATCTCCCTTACACATGCAGTGGTCACCCATTTACTCTGACTACTTTTAATCATAACTTAAAACATGTTCAACCACCACCCTAGTAACCTCGGTCTTCGTGTGCGCGTTGACAATATAGATCTAGCACAACTGTGAGTGCCACTTTGATACTTATAATACGATTGATTCAATAATCTATTCAATTCCTATAGCGTGCCCAGAGATAATGAGTCTAATCTTAAATTGTTAGAAATCTGTCAAGATGCAGCGAACGATGGTGGCATCACTCCTTCCAAAGGTCTTGTTAAGAACCTGCACAGTCACATAGATGACTTATCAATGATCGTAAGAAATGGCTACTCTACAATTTATGTATTGTACTAATAAAAATGATAGGTGATGATTCGTCCTCGAACTGGGGACTTTACATACACAGACCAAGAATTTTCACTCATGCTTCAGCAAATCGCCTATTATAAGACGTACGACTCGGTAGAAGGGTTCACTTTCGCTGTTCTCAACAAGGAGAGCGAAATCGATGTCGCCCGCATGGTAACGTGAATAGTCTATTGTTCGTTTGTTTCGACGTAGAGGTAACTAAATTCTCGAAGACTTATTAAAGCGGCTGAATCCAAGAAGTGTATGTTAATCTGTTACCCAGGCTGGACAATCTTACCAAATCTTACTTTTAGTACTTTTTATGGGAATCGCACTACAATTCATGAAAGACGATTCGCAGATCTGTGAAGGTAGTTCAATCACTGTCTTTGACTATTTCTTCCCGTTCTCACAATTCTTTTTTATAGCAATGCATACATTGAATGAAATAGCTGCAAACTATGGCACAGAAATCGAAATTGTTGTCAACTGCGATGCGCTAAATATCGACCTCAGGCGCTTCGAAAGCGATCACAGAGTTTCACTCCAAGAAAACGCTTACGAGCTTTGCTGTACTATCCCTGAAGAGTTGGGACAACCTCTGACTTCATTGAGGTTCCAGCAAGTCATATCCATGGACTTCACCTGTACAGAATTACAAAGGTACACATCGAAGCTATCAAATTCAACTTCTGGCATGCATTTCATTACCTCGATCGTTTCGCCGTGCAACACAGCATCTTAATCGTCCCAATCACGGATGAGGAGCTCAAAGTCTCCCGATGTAATTGTGCAGAAAGCGAAACCCGATTAAAAACGGAAGCCAGCACACTGGTGAAAAGGAACATATCTCGTGTGTACGACGCTGCGACGGAGGTCTTTGTGCAATGTTGGACCAGCGGGATTGGCATGGGAGGATCGATCGACCGTCTAATCCTCCAAGCTCACCAAAAATTGACATATCCGTAGAGTATGGCTACGGACAATTGATTGCTATGAGTGACCTATATGTACAATACAGATACAAATTTATCCTCACAAGTAGGTACGCATTACGAGTAGTAGACGGAAGTCCAGGCTACGTAGGATTATAGAAAACGATTAAAACCAAAAATAAGGGGGAAAGTGCGGTGGCGATAACGCAATAACATCACAGCAAAATCATAATCATGCGAATAACAACGGACTGAAGAGAACGAATATGCACTATGCGAAGTAAGGTCATGCATCACCCAGTCTTTCTGCGTATACCTTCCAAATCATTCCTCCGACCTCTCCGACCTCGATAACATTTGATCCCACGGGGAGATAAACGTTCCATTCGCCCGGTTTTTCCGCTTGCTCCTTCACCACAAATTTGTTTAACTTCAGTTGCACCTCGCCCACCTTCACTGCAGCTTTCTTTTTACTGAGCTTAGTCGCCTTGGCAGCAGCAGCAGCTTGAGCGGCCTTTGCAGCTAGTGTTGCAGCCTTCGGAGGGCGCCCTCGTCCTCTGCCTTTACCCTTCTTACGCCCATTTGCACTTTTCGAGGGCGAGGCGTCCCCTGCTTCAACGTCCACGTCCATATCCATATCCTCATCCTCATCATCTTCGCTACTCTGATCGTCGTCTTCTTCATCTCCCAAGAAGCTAACACTTGTGATATATATATTGGTTTCGCCAGGTAGCAATCGGAAAGCCCAGCTTTTCACCCCATCGCGGTGGTCCAAGCTCAACTTGCGGCCTCTTGGATCAATTTGAAGGTTTATGCTTTTCAGTTGATGGCGCAGAGGAAGCACGACAGGAGCAGGCGATTGCGATGCAGAATGCGCAGTATTGAGGGCAGAACTTGGCCGTAGAGCAGCAGTACTGGAAGGCAGTGGGGATGGGACCGACACAGCAGCAGCAACTGGTGGCGGAGGGACATACGGAACTCGAGGATAATGTGACGGAGTCGCGTTGACGAATGATATCGTTTGTTGAGAAGATTGAGGAGGGGGTGGATGCGGCGTGGCAGCCTTCGGAACCCTTGGTGTCACTGTTCTCAAAGGGGGAGCGGCAGCAGCAGGCTGCGTGGGTTGCTTGGGCGGTTGTCTGACGGGTGCTACAGGTAATGTTGGCTCCGGTAAAGCTGATGGAGTTGCAACAACCTTAGGCGGTGATGCAGGTTTAGGTTTTTGGGATGATTTTGGTGGGGACACTGGCTTCGGCGGGTGCGCTGGTACTCTGAGGAGTAGGGAAGAAGTTGTACCTGATTCTTGCTTCGTGGTGGCAGGTGCTGTTGATCCAGGTTTGGCCAATTGAGCTTGTGGAGGTTTGATTTTTATCTTGTTTGAGGGTTTCGCATATTCTGGAAGATTGTGAGGCTGGGGAAGGTCAGACATTAATTGCCGGAAGTACTCCTGATAGAAAGAAGTAAGATTAGTGGATTAACGAGCATGAATTAACCAAAAAAAAAATGCTACCCGAAGAGTAACCGCATCTTCCCAAATTTGCGTATGCTCTTGATTGAACTGAAGAGCATTTGAGAATATAAGCTCTACATCGGCAGCAAATTCTGCAGAGGTTTCATATTCTTTGCGCTTGATATGTTTCTAAGGTCGTAGATAAGCCTAAAGGACGCAAAATTCGAGATAAGAAGATACTGACGAAAATGTTATCGAAGCACTGCGGACGCTTGATTTCCTTGTAATAGATCGCCCACACTTTCCTCGACGGCAGCTGCATAAACTCAGTCGACAGGACACGCCCGCTATAATGCCCGACACACATGAGCGACATTCATGGGGAGTGCAAAGAAGATAACATACAGAGCATCCGTCTTCGCTATTAGCTTTTCCAATCTTGTCTTTATCAGGCGGGTGAGGTTAGGAGGCTTGGGTTGCCCATTCTCAGCATCTTCGTCGTTTGGTACGATTTTGTTGTAGGTCTTGTGTACGAGTTTCTAAGATGACGACAGACAAGTCACGAAAAGGCAGCATTCATGATCGTTGTCAAGACGTACCAGCAAGTCCTTTGCGTCTATGAAGATCTGACTCTCTGGGAGGTTGTACTGTTTCGCATTGTTGAAAAGCAGTTCAAAATCCTGCCTAACCGCCTCCAAAGACGTGTACTGGTTGGTATCTAGCCGTTTCTTGATATCTTCGAGGGCGATAGGTCGTTGGATAATTACATAGTAATCGGGATACTTTCTCTTTGGGGGCTTTTGTAAGAAAGGCTCCGAAAGTAAGCGGCCTCTGTGAGCATGTAAAAGAAAGCCAGAAAATGGGGGGATGGAAAGAGATGGAACAAGTCAGCAAAAGAGTGACCAGCCGGGATGCCAAAAGGAAATCCAATAAAGGCAGGACGTGCGAGCTTTAGATTTACTCACTCTTTGTTGACCGCATCCTTCACCGTCTGCCATATCTTCAGACCTTGCTCTCGTAGTTCCGTGGCGCTGCTACCAGCACTGGGCTCAGCGGGGTCAGACATGGTTACATCCACGTCTGACGATGAGCCGCCAGCCTCTTTGCGTCGTTTCGGCCTTGATCCCTCATTTATATTCTCCCCAATTCCATTCAGGCTGCCCAGCTCGCGCTTCATTTTTCGAGTGCTTCGTCTACTGTTACGTTTTGCGTTATGGGTACACGAGCGCAGAATCTCGCGGAGAAATGCCGAGAAATGACTAGGTGAACTACAATACTGGCGGCAGAAACTCCAGGCTCTGGCATTAACATACAGTCACGTGATTTTCGGCGCGTTGATTGTGTTGCACTTTATGTACGCGTGTGTACGCGAGTTCTTGGGGCTGCAATTCGACAGTCACCCAAAATTGTAAATACAGGGATATACAATTGAAATTTAACTGCTACATGATATCAATCAACCAGCTTTGCGATTCGAAGTTCTTGCATCCTCCTTTTTGCAGCTCGTGAATGGTTGTTCAATCCTCCATTGAACGCCCAATCGGCTTTGTGCCAGGTGCCTATATCGGTAGATGGTTTTAC
This sequence comes from Agrocybe praecox, assembly GCA_964017145.1. NCBI lineage: Eukaryota > Fungi > Basidiomycota > Agaricomycetes > Agaricales > Agrocybaceae > Agrocybe > Agrocybe praecox. The sequence continues at coordinate 3,665,093 of OZ024840.1, forward strand.
AGAGTACTTGCGCAGCAATCCGGCGCCCCCGGGCTTAAAATGCACGTTTAGCGCGTTTCTAGCTACCAAGATTTTTTCCAACTTACATGCTCGCCCAAGTATGATGTGACATCAACCGCGAATCCATCGATCAAAATGATACACTGTCCGACTTTGGCTTGCAATATTTCCTCGATATTGCATCTATTCCATACTGCGCCTTGCCAGTTACAGGTATCAAATTCCTCGACGTTACTCGATATATTTTTCTTCTTCATGTGGCTCATCGCTTCGAGTAGATCTTCATCTCTTGCGCGCTTGAGAGACTGTGCTAGCCCCAAAATTTGGAGTAGCAAAATTATCCACTTACTTGGATCCCAATCAAAAGGGGATGGACCAGAACGGAAGTCGTGTGGAAAGGAATGCTAAAGGTAGAGTGGTATGAGCAAATTTTTCGTTTTGAATAAGAAACGTGTTCACATGCTAAAAGATGCTTCAGAATATGTTCTACAAAGACGGATCGCTGAACACACTTACGAAATTATGGTTTCCTTCACCTCCTGTCAAAATTGCCAATAACTGACGACAATCAGGAAACGATGTTGAACACGCTTTCAGTTACTCACCCAATTGCCTCTTGATGTATCTTCATCTGAATAAGGCTGCAAGCCGTCCCAGTGGGCTAGCCTGTGTGCCGTAACCCGTTCTAGTCAAATTGTAAAACCAAGGGTGCGGAAAAAGCCTCACGAGTTGACTAGGAATGTACAGTGCCAAACTGAGTGACCATTAGCAGTCGCCTCAATTAGCCTTCAAAAACCTTCACTCACTGAATATCCGTGCGACAAGCCCTCCCCATACAAATCCGCCCAATGTATCATTCCAAAAAGAACCTATAATTGTTGGGCATATGAAGCCAAAGAAAATAGCCAAAGGCACTTGGAAGTATCTTGGTTAACAAAGAATACCCGAACCAACTGCTAATGTCGTGCTTACCATAGTAATTATGTTGGATGCGGACAACTGTGAAGGTGATAATCAGTCAAAGAAGTAAAATGTTGGAATGGGAGTATGTTTACCAGGGTCATTCTCTAGGTCATCTCTCTCTATCAATCCCATGCGTTCGTATGTGGGTTTGTAGAATATCCATCCCATGTGAGAATAAAATAAACCTCGCGTGGCCGCATACCTTCGCAAGTGATCAGCCTTTGAGTTATTATATTATGCAAAGTCATGTCATGACGTACGGATCGTGCTCTGGATCATCTGTGAATCTCTGCCAACATTTGTCGCGTCAAGGGGCAGTCACTCAAAGTTATGACGAAAACTTACGTGGTGTAGTCGATGTCGGAGACACCTGAAAAGAAGATGAAATCCAGCATATATCTGTTATGTCAACTGCGCTCACTCACCACCACTATAAGCATCAAGGTAATCATATTAGCATTACCTTGGTCTTTTTATTTATGCGCATATAACAATAGATACCTTGATGGAGCCCTGGAACGCTGCGGACCCGAGAATCGCTAGAACGACGCGTACCCCAAGCGTGGCCCGAAATGACCTATGCGAGTACAACCTGTGATAACCTATAGTAATTCTAGCAAGAAAGAACAGGATTATGTTGTCTGCTGTGATAGATTTAACAATAACCCACCCGAAATCCGATGTTTGCCAGGTAAAGAACCACAGCAATAGCGTCTCTCTTCGTATCGCCCATGGCGGATAGTAGTACACTCCTATCACAGTTGCTACATGTATCAGAACGAAGAATGTTGCATTTGACCACCAAATTTGCGGGCCTTGCGAACGCTTTGAAGGGTGAGGATCGGGTTCACTGGATCCATCTTGCCTAGGTGTTGAGTGCGACATGATGGTGGACAAGAGCAAAAAACTTTTGGGAAGCGATCAAGTCGTCGCTTCGGAATCTGGGAGATGGGATTTGTGTACAAACAGTATAGCGTAAAGGGGGATAACAAGGTGCTTAATGGCATTTGTCCCACAGAGTTGCAAACATAATATAATAAGGTCCCCGGTAAATTAGCCGCGGTTGCTCGCGCAGCCGATCGAGTTATACATCATTGGTTGCAAATTGGTTGCTACCAACATGTTCTGCTTGAAAAAATTTGCCTACGACAAACATTTTGCACTGATATAAATAAGAGGGGGTATAAAAGCCTCAAGCTAAAGTTCAATTAATAGCGCACAGGGAACTGACAGTATAGGTAGCAAGATAAAGTAATCGTAGTCCAACTGGCGTAAGCATCGCTATTCAAGCGCACGACTCACAAGATCGCATGAAGTATCGATGCTGAACCAATTTCCAGACAGATGGGGGGAAAGGATCGCGCAGGATCGCGCGCATAGCATTCCGCAATCGATCTCGGATGTATTTACTTTGATGTCAAATTCTGTCAAATTACTCGTTATTTAAGCATTCGAGTTTGCCCAGTGACAGTCATGCAATCTCATGCGATTAAGCAGGGCAGGATAGGAAAGTGTGGCGTATGTCTGAATTAGTCTAAGCTATGTTTAAAACGGTGACAGTTTAGTTTGTTGACTAGTATTTATTCTTTCACGGTTCCTCCTGAAATAAAGATGCTGAATTAGTTTGCGTGTTTTGACCGCTGAAAGTGCATTCGTGTGTGCTGATAAGTCATAAAAAGTCATAACAGAACGTAATAAAATACTAAAGGAAATTTAAACTGGGCTGGGTATAATCTATACTGGACAACAGGGCATAAAAACTCTTCATCCACAGATATTCGGGAACTGGAAATTCGTTGGATTCTGTGGAATCCAACCATTGGCCAGACCCGCCTGGTAGCTCCACTCATCTGCAATCTCCGTTTTCCATGTCCACTGCAACCAGCCTTGGTTTCCTGCCTCGTACGTTTGGACCTGCGCTTCCCAATATTGGCGGAGGAACGACTTGTAACTGGAGCTGAAAGATGAAGCTTTGCCAGTCAGACCAGTGCAGCTCCCGACTCTGGTCGATCCAGAGAAGGATCCATCGTATCTGGAGCCGATACCCCGACCATTAAGGTATTTCGCACAATCATTAGCTGCCGGTGTCCATTCGCCAACGACGGTCCAAAGAGGAGAATTTGACAACGAGGACAACATGCCGCACGCTGTAGATATGTGCTGGGCATTGCTTAAATGATTGTCCTAAATAGAAAAGCATCAGTATTGCTCGCGAATTTATATATAGTCAGCCGGTATACTTACAGCGTCAGAGAACATCTGATAAATATGAGTATCGATAATGACTCCTTGCCATTGCGGTGCGGGCATGAAATTGTCCCATGAACTCAGAGGCTGGAAAGCGTCGTGGATCATGACGACGATGTTACTCTGTTGGGAGGTGCCGAAGGGGAAGCTGGCAGCATCTATGAGCATGATCGTACGGATACGTAATACCTAAATACTTACCGAATGTTTCCGTAACTGTCAAACCAATACTGTTCAACGACACTTCAGCATTAACTCCAACATTCACAGGCATCAAGTAGACATACCTGCTTAGTGACAGAAAGGATCTGACTACCGTCAAAACCAGCAGGCCTGAAAGTATAAATAGTAAATACAACAATATCCTAGAACGGCTTGACGTAACCACATACTCGTTCAAAGGAGCGATGATAGGAACAACTCCCGTATTACCCGCGAACATCGATGCCAGTTGCTTGATGATTGCACTAGTACGGTCGATGTTGCTCTGCTTGGTCTGCCACATCCTGTGTTATGACATGTGCATTAATACTGAAATGTTTTGACGTAAGTAGGGGGTTGTACGGACGGGGAGCTCATTTTCTGGCCTGAGTTATCGAACCTAGAGGCGAGATACGTTCAACTAAGGGTTCGAATAATAATTCATGAAAATCTCTCGTACCCATTTTGACTTCCAGGTGCACCGTGTAGATCCACAATAAGTTTAAGGTTATGAGCTTGAGCCCAACTAACAGCCTTCTGAAGGTATGGAAGTTGTCCTTGGATAAATGGCTCGCCGCCAGACACATCGAATGCCCAATACCCGATGGGCAACCTTACATGATTGAGGCTAAAATAAATGATGCGTCAAAGTTAATGATGCGGTCAAGAGGTTGATTCTAACAGACACGAACCCAGCAGCAGCGATAGCGGCAAAATCTGCCTCAGTGATCCACGTGTTCCAGTGGTCTTGCAAGACTGGGAGGGCGGTTGCATGGTTCTGGAATTGACCAAAAGTCCACTCGTCAACGATCCTTGCATCGCCTGTGTTGTCGAATAAAGAAGGGGTAATCCAGGGCTATATAAAGCTATCAGTATTGTACATGAAATCGCTAGTCCCACGCAAAGCGCGCGTTCGAATGTCGCGTCCGACGCGTACCTCAAGGACTAGCCAACCTCCGAGGTTCACGCCGCGAACTTTCTGGGAACCATATGGAAAGCCCCAAGTCAAGGCGACGGTGCTTGGGATGAGAGATAAGGAGGACAGAGTAGCCAATATGCGAGGCAAAGTGAACCTCATTGTAGAAGAAGGGAGTCTGCTGTTCTGACTGATGCATGGGTCGGTTTTATATGCCGACGAGATTAAATAATTTTGATCAATCGATCGAACTAAACGCGAATATACGAACGTACCAAACAAGTTCAGTTGCCGAACAACCTTAGTAAACGGTGTTGAGCCGCATTTTCATGCGGTCACTCCACAAATCGACATATACGTATCATCATTCCAAGCTTTTCGACAGAGGCACTGACGTTTCGATATTTGGGTGGACGGATCTTTATGAGAAAACTGGGGTATCCACGTGTCATCGATAGTTGGCTTTGGAGAAACAAATCTCCTTGAGGAATACTCCCAATAACTTGCTTACCATTACATGTACGATTGGCACAAAGGCGACCCCATTGGAGCAGTAACGGGAGCGGTGCTGGTATATTGGAACAACAGTAAACGGGCAGCAACGATTTGTTTTCTGGCAGTAAAACCTACGAGACCAATAAGGGCATATTGTCGAATTTGAGTAACAGCAAAGAGAACTACTAAACCATCCGTTTATCTCCTTGCCCTCGTGGATCGCGTGGATACAGGCAGCTTATTCGGCGATCGTGAAAGACAAAAGATATTTCAGGATAGTTATTGTTAGAGCCCTTAGTACCGGCGAAGAATCAGTCTAAAGGTAGTTCTTCAAGGCGGAATGTTCGGGTCACTTACTCTGTGTGATATATATACTCGACATGTAAGAGCCGTCTGCGTTTCTTGGACCTAGGTAAGCCACTAGCTCTGAGAGTAAAAGGCCGTTTTGAAGACAAGAAGCGTCCACATGAGGCATCACGAGCCTCCCTGCTTTCATTCAACGAACTTGCTGTTTAACGGCCAACGAAATTACGGCTGTCAGGGCCTCAGGAATTCGCAATAGAAGATTATTTTTGTTCCGTTGGCAGTCATGTTAACGCTGAATCCTCGGAGATTTTGTATGAGCCAAAGCTTCAGCTATGATGGACATATTTGTACCCGGACTCCGTAAATATTTCGAAAATGTTCTGGTCGCTGCTTTACTCGATGAGCAAAGAGAATGGATGGTGTCAAGGTGAGTTGCACGGCTGACATTGGATCGGAGGCTAGCCTACGGCAATATCCGAACCCTAAAGCACAGCGCGGCTGGCTGTAACGGCACGTTCTATACCTACACTTTCCTCTATACCATCATGTCCATCGATACCCTTCGCGACCGCTACGAGGCCGCTGGACAAGGTCACCTCTTCAAGTTCTGGTCAAAACTCAATGCAGCTCAGCAGGAGGAGCTTAGGACTCAACTAGAAGCCTTGAATATTGAGAGGGTCAACCGTATCTATGCAAAAGCCCTTTCTTCCGAAGCCGAATCTTCGAACCCTCTATCAACGACGGAACCCATCGGTCCTCTACCAAAGGGCGCGTCTGAGCCTGTCACAGATGCATCCAAGACCAAGGTGTGGCGACAAACCGGACTGTCGGCCATCGCGCGCGGCGAAGTTGGTGTTCTCCTCATGGCAGGCGGTCAGGGAACGAGGCTAGGAAGCAGCGCCCCTAAGGGTTGTTATGACATCGGACTTCCATCCCACAAATCTCTTTTCCAACTCCAGGCAGAACGCATTGCCCGCTTGCAAACAGTTGCAGAAAGTGAATGTTCAAAACCTGCCGGGTCGGTTATCATCCCCTGGTACGTCATGACCAGCGGCCCGACGCGTCGTGATACAGAAGATTTCTTCGTGAAGAATTCATTCTTCGGTCTTGATTCAAAGAATGTGATTTTCTTCAACCAAGGTAAATATTGACTCCTTGAAAGCATTATTCCCTACATTAATTGAAATTCGTCGTAGGAACACTGCCATGCCTAACAATGGAAGGCAAAGTATTACTCGAGTCCCCTTCCAGGGTGGCTGTCGCGCCAGACGGCAATGGTGGTCTCTACGCCGCTACTCGGGCCCCTCTATACCTCGGAAAGCCAGACACTGTGCTTTCTGACATTGCCAAGCGTCGAGTCCTCTACATTCATGCATACTCAGTGGACAACTGCCTTGTGCGCGTCGCCGATCCAGTGTTCCTTGGATACGGTATCCAAAAGAAAGCTGACTGCGCTGCTAAAGTCGTTCCAAAATTGCAACCCACAGAATCCGTCGGAGTGGTCGCTTGTCGAGGCGACAAGTTCAGCGTTGTTGAATATTCCGAAATCTCCAAGGAACAATCTGAGCGTCGGGACCCCGAAACCGGAGAGCTCACTTTCCGCGCCGCCAACATTGCCAACCATTTCTACACCACCGAATATCTTAATCGAGTTGAATCGTTTGAAGAGGATCTTGCTTTCCACATCGCCCGTAAGAAAATTCCCCACACCGACCTGCAATCTGGCGAATTCGTGAAGCCGAGCAAGCCAAATGGCATGAAGCTCGAGATGTTCGTCTTTGATGTCTTCCCATATACCGAGCGATTTGCGGTACTCGAGGTAGACAGGAAGGAAGAATTCAGCGGGTTGAAGAATGCCCCTGGTACCGGTACTGACGACCCAGAAACTAGTCGTCGCGATCTTCTCGCTCAACATAAAAGATTCTTGGAACATGCCGGAGCGAAGGTACAAGACAACGTCGAGATTGAAATTTCTCCTCTTATAACCTATGCTGGTGAGGGATTGGAAAGTGTGAAGGGCGAGACCTTCACAAGGTCCGGATTTGTTGAAAATGTTGAGGAGTTGGATGTTCTTGCTTAATCTAAAAGACATATAGGAGGATATAATACCATTTAGGACGTGGACATGGATACGGACATCTGGATTTTTTTGCATAGCTCTTCACTGGATTGGACTTCGTACTATTCCCCATACATTACCTTTTAGGAGTCGATTAATTCATGGACGGTTGATTTACAATAAATGTCGGATTTCGATGTACACGATGTATAGTGTTGATCACATCGATGAAGTATACCCGGCATCCGTTTGATTGAACATGAATAAGACTGGCAGACACATAACATTGTATCATTATCCACCAACAGGCCCCTCAACAGGCTTCTTGGCTGCCCTGGGTCCCTTTCTTTCCAGCTCTTCGCGGAGTGATGCAAACAAACGTTGTGTACGCTCTGCGTTCGGTTTCTGGATAATCTATGGTAGTTCGGTGAGCATGCATACGTCCCAAAAAGAGGACCATGGCGCGAAAGACTACCAAAAAAAGACACATACCTCCTTACAGCACGTAATCAGCTTGTCGATCAGCATCGTTTGTCCATTCTGAGCATCCTCAAGGTCTTTCCTCAACGCGCGATTCTATACAGGAGCGACATATCCACGATCAGGAGGGAGGAAATAAATGGAAAAGGGAACACGAGCAACATCATTGCCTCAAATACAGAGACTCATGATCGGTCGTGCAAATGACTGCATACCTCTTCCTCTTGTTTCGTAGCTCTATTTTTCTCCCCCTCTGCTAATTGTTTCTGCTCTGCAGCGCGAGCACGGGACAGAAGGACCTCAAGCTCTTTTGAACGAATCACACATTCGAAGTGTCGTTCCCGAAGCTCGTACTGGCGGAGGACCTCTTTCAGGCGTTCTCGGATGCTTTTAACATGTCCCGTCAGTGTGAGGGAAGGCAACCAAAAAAGGTGAACTTACACAGAATCGAAAATCTCCTCTATTGTCCGTTTGGCCCTGGAAGACGACGATTAGCAGACTGTGTCGGGAGGTATTAAACACCATTTACACTTGAGGGTCGTCTGACCAATTCTTCTTTAGCTTCTCGCGGCGAGGTTCTGCGTGCTCCTGCTGCAAAAAAAAGGATAGAGAGATAAACTTTTCTATCGACCTTAGCATGAAAATAGCCAAATACCCATTGTTCTGAACCTCCACCTCCTTCTGTCAAATCCATCAACTCGACAGCCACTATTTCATCCCCCTCATCTATCCCAACTTCCTCCGGGGTCTGGTCTGCCTCTAACATTCGTCCGTTATAGGTGAAGATAAATTGCATCCCAGAGCTTGAATTCGTAGAGCCAGAATAATGTGTGCTGGCTGCTTCCGACCTCGCGGTGCCATTCATTGGACTGGTATCTTTCCCCTCCTCTATTTTCCCTCCAGTCCGCTCCATGCGTTCCGTCCACGAGTTGATCAGGCGAGAAAGTTTGGTTTTGCGAGATATCTTGAAGAACAGTTCAGCGCGGTATCTACAGACAACCTTCACCACGATGTCGGGCATTTCGCGGTATTTCGCATCTTGTTGCTTGACTTTATCGGCACGTTTGGCGAAGTCGGACTTCATACGCATTAGCTTTTATTGGAGTATATCAGCTTGTCGTACAAATGTGAATAGTATGACCACTCCACCTCTTCCTGAGCTTCCTCTACGCTCTGAGCTAAACGTTTTCCATCTTCCTATAATTAAACTGTTAGGACGACGATTGCAAAGGCCGGGAATCGGACGTACTCTCAAGCGTTTGTTGTCCTAAGATTGCATGCAATATAAGGTCATGAGAAATAGTAGGGGTTGATATTTATGAGAGGTTGTATGACCGCACTTTCTGTAGTTCACGCGCGAGGTTCTCCATCTTGGTCTTAGTCTGATTCGCCTTAGTCAATTGCCCTTTGGCTGCATGTCGAGGGTCAAACACTTGAAACGACAGCATAAAAACAACGCGCACCAGCATCCTTGTCTTTGACAAGCTTCTGCTTCTCCTTTGAATGATCTCGCTCCATTCGCTTAAGTTCAGCGAACTATAGTATAGCCAAATTGTTAGTGACGTCTGCCGAGTTTGTTATTAGCGATTTGGGGTTCTACCAATTCGATGTATTTGTTATGAATGGCATTCTCTTCCAAGCCTTTGACCGACTTCTGAGCCTCTTCAGCTGAGGGAAAGAGAAGAAAAAAGTTCGATATAAATCTTGTGGTAAGTCACTGGGAAGTGACGACAGCCGCCTGGTTGCTGGAAATTTGTACGTACCAAATCTTCTTTCCTCCTCTTCTTCAAGAACCTCCTCTTCCTCTAGCGCTGCTATTCGATTTTTCAGAGACTCGTACATCGTTGCGGGGTCAATTGGAACGTCATTCCGCTTCTTGCCCTTGCCACTCTGTGCAGGTGGATGGTGGCCATTCACATCTGTTACATAAGAAGCCGTTATGAATAGCACATTCTTCAGCAGGAAAGTTAAGGCTACTGGACGCACTATTGCTTTGGATTGGAGGTGCAGGGGGCGCAGTGACAGGTGCCGGAGGTGCTGGTCCGGCTGGTGGAGGTTTTGGTTGTCTTACTGGAGGCACGGCCTGCTGAGTGGTCGCGTCCGAAGCATTCATTGAAGGTAGAACGGATATACGACGCTCGAGGGATGAAGAAACAGGGATTAGAAAGAATTTGAGTGGCAAGGTGAGGCTGAACGTCGGAGAAGGACTTCAAAACTAGCGTGTTCTTTTGGTCGACAGAAAAGGAATTGCTTTGTACAAGTCTTTACTCGATCTATTTGCTCCGTCATTTCAAAATAAATCTACACCTATGTTCTGACTAAATTCGCTTCAACATTCACAATAAAATAATTTTATCATTGTTGCAATATCTAATTGTATCATGCTACCCGGATATTTTCCTGAGAAATCTATGACAATCGTACTCTATATCTATTTGCGAAAGGACAACGCTGCCTATGTAAACCTTCGACTATCGTGGATCCTCAGAATCTTCTTCGCATCTGATGGTACGGGGACCCGAAATGCAACCGATGGTATGCCAGCGAGTCAAAAAACAATCATGACGCTGGTTAGAAGCCAAACGGATGTCAGAGGGAAAGTTGATTTCTGCCGAGGAAGGTCAAAAATAGCGGGCGACAGGCTATATAGTCATTTGACGGTAATGCTAATCATAGGCTTGTAGTCAGAACTATGTTCGACTTTCTTCGCAGATTAGGAGGCTCAAATGGAAGATCAGCCGGTAAACTATAACTCTGAGCTACCAGTGGCCCATGCCACATTTCAAGCGTGAGAAGACGTGCAGGATGAGAGAAACCTATAAGCAGGTACGTCGGGCCTAATTGACGCTTGAAAAATATACGAAAATAGCTGCGATGTTCATACCTATGGTCCGAGTTGGTCGTGCCAGGATGACCATACAGATAAACAATAGGAAATCACTCACAAACCTTGTAAACACAGTTCGAGAAACCAGTCTCATTGAAGAACGTCTGTTTACTAGATAGTTGATCAAGGCTAAAGACCGTATAATTTCATGCCAAGAAAGTTCCCCTATCATCCACATCTTGGTAAGAGTGACCTGTTAGGGCTGCTTGTTGTGAAAGTCGGGACGCCGTCTCTGAAGTCACCGGGCAGTAGGAGAGAGATGAACGACTGCGGAGACCTTGAAATATCAGTCCGTGACGGCTAGTCAAATCTCAATCCCATAGGTGTATGGTCGCGGTAAAATGGACGAATGATCCGTCAATTTCCCGTCAATCTAGGGAATTTTCACAAGAAAGGTGTGTCGCTTGTCGTCGTCCTTAGTCAAAATAAAGGTGACTCTGATCGAAGTCTCTGGAGAAAGACTGATGTTTGACTGTATTAGTTTTAAAAGCATCAGAGTCGAAAGTCATGTGATCGTGCAGGCGACGCGCGATTCGGAATCCGGATTCCAAATTCGATCGTTTGCTAGTGCACACATCTTTGAGCTCGACCTCCTGTTAACATCACGCAAAGTCCCTTTGGGCACCATGCTTCGCTCCGGTAACGTATTCTCCTGTAAGAAAAACTTTGCTACTCTCTGACATATGTCAATTCAGCGTCAGTATCACCAGTACACAAACGACAACGACTTTCTTCACCCACATACGACGACCAAGTGGAAGAGCTGACTCTCGATGACCTCGCTGCTTTTGATGCTATTGAACTACGACTTTCTCAGCAAGCAACTACCTCAAATTTTTACAAGAGACCAAGATTGGAGGATGGAAGAGACACATCGGATGGCTCGGGGAACTTGGATGGGAAGACGAACGTAGAGTGGGGTAGTTCGCAGCTTCAAGGACCATCTTCGTCTTTTCCTGGTTTTTCATTTGCTGGATCCAAACGGCCTGAACCCGCATATGATCCTGATAACCCTTTTACTGTTGGATTTTCCCCCGCCTCCAAACTCCCTGTGCCGGCATTCAAACCACCTATGCTAGTAGGATTCGCTTCCGCATCTAAATTACCCATGCAAAAGGAATTCTTACACGAAAGGTCACCATCTCCGGAAGCCCCTCCTGAACCAGACTTGGACTCTTGGTTTAACCCAGCCCCCACAGATATACCTGCTGCTGCGTTCGCCACGCCCATGTTTGCTCCCGCTTCTGTTGTGGCCGGATTTACTACAGCATCGTCTAAAGCGGTGATTCTACCTTCGAAAGAGGCCTTGGCTAAAGCGAAAGCGAAACTCGACTCATGGAACAGGGAACCTGACGAGAACGAACGCAGCACAGAGAATGAATCCCCGTCCAACCCTAGGTCAGCCAATACTGCCGCTAAATCAGCTGCACCAACCGGGTTCAAGTTGGCTTCGAGTGGTTTCATTGCACAATCACCCCAGAGAGTCGCTTTTCAGTCGGTTACGAATACAGTGAATTCTCCTAACTCCCCCTCACCCGCAGGCTTCTCTCGTCCCTCAATAGCTGGTCCGTCGAAACCAATAACGCAACCCAACTTCCATCGTCCCGGTCAGTTCAAGGCCCCCTCTTTCAGGCAGCCGCATACATCTACTCCAGGCTCAGGGTTTGGCTCTCCTCTGAACCCCAACCGTAATACACCATCTCAAGGATTCGTATCAGCTGCGAGCCAACATCCGCTCGCCGCACCTCCTTTAACAACTTCGAGAAATGCTGCCCCACAAACAACATATATCAACGCTTCATCTTTTACTACTCCACTACGACCTCGAATCACAAAACCTGTACTTAAAACGACACCGGCTCCATTTAAAACGCCATTTAAGTCTGGCATGCGGCCTGGAGAACCAGGTCGTGCTGCACTAATAGCAAAAGGAAAGACCCCCTTGCGTGCAATGACTAAAAACCAGCCTCCTATGCAGTCAAATCAGAATTTGCTGGTGAACGAAAGGCTACTTCGAAAAGTCTTTTTCAAACTCGGTAAGTTCCAGTGTAACATGTATGCATCAAAATTAAGTTCACGCAATGTACATAGCTCCTCCATCAGAAAGAAAGTCCTTAGCAGAATCTGGTTTGAGACCACAGCAATATAGTGTTGAAGAACTTGAGTATATGGGCGTGTAAGCCTTACCGTCATTTAATCCTTCGCATTAACTTGACTCAACTCTTCCAGTAACACTACCACACTCGGCCAAATTACGCCAAGCACAGCAATGTACTATACCTTCCACACCACTGACTCTACCCCTCCTCCATCTACTGCGTCTGCTCCTTCTGTTTTGCTTGGTCCTGCTCAAGCACTAAATGAACTTCTGGAACGCGGGTGCTCCCTCGCGACTAAACCTTGGGTGGATAATCACTGGTCTCTGATTCTTTGGAAATTGGCCGGTATGGTTGGCTTAGATCCAGAGAAAGAAATGAAGCCAGATGAAACAAAGTGGTGTTGGGCGGAGGTCATTAGGCAATTACTGTATAGGTATGCATTCTTCGATGGTTAAACGAGAAATTCGATTTAACATGTCTTGATACGTAGATATGAAAGAGAGCTGAACGAGGGTATCCGCCCTCCTCTTCGGAAAATCGCCAACCAAGATGCGCCTGCGGCATTCCCTACGGTTCTTTGCGTATCGGATATAATATGGTCTCCTCCAGGTGTAACAGAGGATGGATTGCCTATCGAACCACATCCCGAATTAGAGGTAACTGATGGATGGTACCGCCTGCGAGCTCAAGTAGATCTTCCCATGGCCAGAGCAGTGCGGAAGGGTACTATCCGGATAGGGAGGAAAATTGGAGTAGCTGGTGCTAAGGTTTGTATATCTGTCTTTCTAATCAATACCACGGTGAAGTGAAAGTGCTCTTAATTAATCTGTACAGCTATCAACAGAGAAGAAAGATCCCTCCGAGATCCTGGAAGCATACAACTCGACCAAACTTTCATTCTCCGGGAACTCTTCCCACTTAATGCCATGGCATTCAAAGCTCGGGTTTATGAGAGGTCCATGTATTTCGACGCTGCACAGCTTGACGCATGACGGAGGACTTGTGACGGCTTTAGACTTTGTAATAATCAGGGTTTGTCTTTTTTTTCTGTTCCTTACTGAACGAGAATGTCAGTTGATGGGCGCATATAGACTCTTCAAGTTGCGTTCCTCGAGTTCAAGGAAGATGAGGAAGGCAACAGAGAACAGGAAGGTCCAAGGAATGAGGTCGAGGAAAACCAGGTGAATGAACAGTGGAAGGTATATATATATTCCGCTCCGTCGCAGTGTTATCATTCATTGATCTCGAATTTTTTAGAGACGTTATGAGATGGAAGCGTCGAAACTTCGAGCTCAGTACGACAAAAAGTACTCTCGTTACGATGGGTATCTTGATCGTCTGGAGAGGAAAGCCGGACATAAATTCAATGCGGAAGATGAAGGTTTGGCTCTTCTACTAAATTTCCATCTTCCTCCTTTGTTAATTAATTGCTCTTCTCCGCATAGTCGGCCCTCCAGACAATATCGACTCGTTATTTGACGAACTCGAATTCCCCGATACCGCTGCTGCTGTGATTGCACGAATATCGCCCAACGAGGCAGGATGGCTCGCTCGTCATATCCGCAGGCAAAGCGAGGTCAATCGGGAGCGTATGGGTGAAGAGATCGAACAGGAGATGAAGACAATTTGCCCTCCGCGCAATGTACGGTCCTTCCGCATGTTGGTCGTTCAGGATGCGAGGACAATACGAAAGCCTGGACATCGTGAAGGTTTCCTAACGGTGTGGGATGCGTTGGCGTTGTCGTTAGAAGAGGACGATGGGAAGAAGGGCGGTGGGTTTGAGGTTGGGCAACGATATTTGGTGGGTGTTTTGTCTTGCCTTGTCTTCTCCATGAGTATGTGTTCAATTTCTGACCTACAACCGTAGGCCACCAACTTGGTACCAACGCAAGCAAGCGCGTGGATGGACGATGGACCTGGCTCACAAGTGTTTTTATGCACAACTCGCAATACGCGGTGGACCAGGATACCAGTGTCGATGCAATGATGGTATCCTTTTTAACGGGATCCTGTAACACATTAGTGTGTGTACTTCTAATGTAACAATAGCTCTACACAGTAATCATTACCAATGATAGACCAGACTAATTCCAGCTTGCACATTTTATAGCACAATGGGACAAATTAACAATTCGTGAATACAATGACTGTGCGAATGTTAAATATGCGTATGTCTCGTGTGGTGATAGCGAATTAATTAGTACTAAGGCTACTCTACAGTCTACTTAGGTTCAAGCCCACAAATGATAAATGACAAGCAAGGGTAGAAGATTAGGCCTTAGCCAGACCATACTCCTCAAACTGCTTCCAAGCATCTGAACCGATGTCTTCGTGACCCATACACACGACTGTCGGCTTGCTTCCCGAGTTGGGTCCAAAGATGCGCTCAGCTACACGTCTAACGTCTGATGGTGTCACCTTCTCGATCTTGTCGTTCATCTCTGTCACTGGGACTTTGCGACCGTGTACGAGGATCTGGAAAAAAGAGAAGGAAAAAGGAAATGAGCTAGAGGATTAAAAAAGCGATGGCTAAAAACGTACCTGTCTGCCCAAATCCTCGACTTCGACCATCCTGCTCTCAAGTGCCATCATCAAACTCGAAGTCAACTGGTTCTTCGCCCTTTGCAGCTCCTGGTCTGGCACATGGCTATATAGCAGCAGACTCAACTGATGAATCAAATGTGGGAGGATCTGAGAGGGTGTGTTCCCGCCCGACAGGCCGCTGGCGGCAGGCAAGAAGCTCGCAAACAGCCCAAACAGACTCGAATCGTTGTAGATGTGGTGGAACGAAGCGCAGTGGTCGATCTGCGTGTAGTGATTGAGGATCTGGGTGTACAGGCGGGAGTACATTCCCTTGCCTGGGCCACCTGCAGAGAAGGAGCCCCCGCCGCCGAGGAGGACTTGCATAACGGCAAGCGCGTATACATCGTCGTCGTTGATCCCAACGCCTTCGTAGGCGATGTAGAGGTGGTTCAGCTCTTGTGCGGGGTCGTGGATGAAGCGGTGTCCGCCTGTATATGTGGATGTAGAGGATTTGGGGACGGCGGCGGGTGATGGAGATGGAGCTGTGGGGAAGAGGTAAGAGGCGGCACGGGTTAGGGATCTGGCGACGTTGGGAGAGGACGAGGTAAGGAGGTGTGGAGGGACCTGAGGTGGTCGTGAGGATGTCGACGGTGAAGTGGTAGAGGTTTGTTGGGATGTGGAAGGTTTTAGGGAAGAAAAATATTTGTCGACAAGCTCGACAAGTTCTTGATGCGGCATGCCCGCACCCGCGATTACCATTCGCTCGGGGCGATACCACTCTGACAGGCTATGTCGCAGTAGCGCACCGTTCATTGCTGGTATCTTCTCCTCGGGGCATAATAAGGGGTTCCCAAGCCCCGTGTTATTGTACGCGACACTATGCAGCACTTCAGGCAGAATCATCTCCGGTTTGCTGGTTATCTCCCTGATTTCATAAGCTGCGGCATCCCGTTGTGCTTCGAGTTCTTCCTCGAGGAAAGCGGGGTTCAGGACAGTGTCGGCGATGAGGGACAAAGCAAGAGGTGTTCCCTGATGCGCATGAGAGGATTGGTACATGATATTTTCTCGTGCAGAAGCACACATTATTTGGCCGCCTAGTGAATGGATGTCATTGGCCATTTGTTCATCTGACCGAGTAAGTGTAGTCTAGAATGATTTTAATTTCTCGAATATATCATAGCAGAATAATTCCTCACCTTGAAAGCCATCCTATCCAAGAAATGTGATACTCCTGAAGTAATTGGAGTTTCATACCGCGAGCCAGCATCGACATAAAGCCCAACTGAAGAAAAGTGCCCCGGGGTGTGTTCCGTCGCGACACGGATTTTATTGGGCAAAGTGGTAATTTGAGTAGCTGGAGGTGCGCTGGCAGAGGTAAGGCTCCTCTGAGCAAGTCGTGATAATACTCGAGCTTTCCGCATCGTCGTCGTCACTGGCGAAGGTGAAGGCCTTCCCAGGACCCAGAAACAGGGACGACGGGAAAAGTGAAGATCACGTGTCTGTAATGACTAAAGCGCGTTCTGCCGAGGCGCGGCATGAGATTAGTTTCTCTCCCTCTCCCTTCTGAGTTCTTTGCTCTAGAATAACAGGTTTCCAAGACGTCTTATGGGCGAAACTGCGAGGACAGCTTCAGAACTTCAGCTGTTAAAAGTCACTGTCACTACGTATCATATGTAGTCTGCACACGACAGTGCCTGCCCAGTGCCAGTACCTCGGGCAGGTTTACAATTATACCAATATTCGTTTCAGGAGCTCTTGACGATCAATATCGCAGATAGAAACTCTGCATAATTACATAATTCGATAGAGGACCTGTCGTCCTTAGGTGATATATTACGGTAAATCAAGCACTCCTTTGTTTCGTCCCTTGAATGCCTAATTGATTCACCGTACTATGGCATGCGGGGGATCAGAGTATTGCGCCCAAGTTGCAGTCCATGGGGTTTAACTTGGTACGAATCGCTGTATACTAGCTGCGGGAGAAATTTAGGCGTCTTTCTCGTTTTTACTCACTTCCTAAAACCCTATATTAATCTGACACAAGTGATTAGCGGCACCAAAGCTGGAGGAAAGAGGGAAATCAAATATTTAGCACGCGCACAAGTCCGTGATGTGTCATCAGCGCTTCCTTAATAAGCGCACATGGTAGCCCGACCTTCACTGCGCCGCAAACCACTTCTGAAAGCTGTCTCCTAGAGACCGAACACTATGTTAGAAGCGGGTTTAATGAGCGCAGGCCGTCCTTGTCCGAGTACAAAAAGAAAGGACTCTTATCCAACCCACTGTCTTGTCGATAATAATTTTGACGCCTGCGCCTTGTGTCATCTCGGCACGTGGAGTCGGACATTCGACGACGCGTACGGACACCGGTCAAAATATAAAGTTTGAGGTCATCGCTGATATCCTTCCCGAATTGCCTCGCCGTCTGCCTCTTTTCCTCTCTCTCCCATCTTCCACCACATTGGCGATATGAACCTCACCAACAACATAGCCCCCTGGCTCCAAAAGCCTGGTGTATGGGGACCTGTTACTGCTACCCTTGATTGGTGCGAGGTTAGTTTCTACTTGAGCTCGCCTGTTCGGAAACGTCGTTCAACTATTTGTGTAGCTGAACCATCAATTTTCGCCTTACATCGCCGAGATGGCAAATACCTTTTCGAATCTGTTCACTGTCGCCATATCTTTAATTGGATGCTTTCACGCGAGAGCGCAGGGACTGCCTTCGCGATATGTAGCGGGATATGCTGTATGCACTTTCTTTCGCTAGTGTTAGCCATCTTACAGAGCGGCTTTGTTGCTCTAGGGCGTCGCACTTGTAGGCATCGGATCATTCTTCTTCCATGCGACACTACTCTTCGAAGCACAGCTCGCGGACGAGCTGCCAATGATCTATGTAGGTTCCATGAGCCTGTTCTTGCTCTTCGACAGTGGTCCAGGATTCAATATCCATAATGCGCGTTCCCAATTATTGGTCGCGCTCTTGGTCGCGTTTGATGTCGGGTTTACCTGGAGCTAGTGGGTACATTACATTTGTCATCTTTCTTTCTCTCTTAACACCGATACGTCTTCCGTCCCATAGCATGATCTGGCGAAACCCAATATATCACCAATGCGTATTCGCATTCACTGTGATCTCTACGACCCTACGGGTCGCCTACATCTTACATAACCACCCTTATGCGCACACCATCCCGAAGAAGAAAAAAGATGATATTATCAATTTTTTCAGCTCCGGCGCGGTGACGTTCGCGTTGGGGTTTGTGGTGTGGAATTTGGATAACGTGTTTTGTGAGCGTTTGACAGGGTGGAAGGTACACCTCGGATGGCCTGGAGCATTTTTGTTAGAGGGTCATTCATGGTGGCATATTTTGACGGTATGTCCCTTTCTTCTTCTTGCCATTAGTATAAGGAATAGGAGAATTGAATATTATTTTTTGACGTGAAGGGTCTTGGCACATATTTGATGTTCATTGGGATTCAATGTATGCGCTTTATTTCTGCATCTCCAGGCTTGCTTGGTTTTTCTAATCTTTTGATAGTTGTGACCCTTTGCGTGAAAGACGACCCGAAGAAATATGAGGTCCATTATCGACATGGACTTCCCCATATACGGAGGTCGCCTGAATACGAAGCTGAAAAGGTGAAGGTCACATAACTTGAATGACCTAGACCTCTATATGAGAAGAACCAAAAGTGCAACGCATGGTTAATCACAGACTAATGAAGATGAAGACGAAATACGAAGAGGGGCTTGAAGTTGAAGAGTAGTGTTCAGGGTTAGGGCTAAATTATCAATTTTGTTGTTGTTGTACCGACGTGGTGTACGTTACTTTTTGGTGAGGTGAATAAGATATATGAATATCTAGGGGTTGGGGAGAGGCCTTCCGCACAATAGAGTGATCATAGTATTGATTTGGAGTGAGTAGGGGGTAATATTAGTATGCAAATTAGCGTGTAAGGTGGAATGAGAACCCTTTAATTTTTTACGAGGAAGTTTCGGGACCACCGACGCTCCATCTTGCAAAGTCGACCACCTCGATACCAGCTTCGTGCTTCTCGCCCCACTTGCTCAAGGCGTCCTTTACAAGTAACCCGTTCAATTCTCCGGGTAATGAGAAGAACGACTGGTTCAGCAACGCGCTTTCATCTCCTTGGTTCGTTCCTTGCACACTAGCAGGGTCGGAACCAGCAATTTGACGCGCTAGTGCGCGCTCGAGGACGTCAAGGGATGTTCTGAAGGCTGAATCACGGAGGAGCGTTGGGAGGTTGGGGGATGACAAGCGCATGAGTGTAAGTGCTGCGAGGGGTCCGGAGGGAAGATAAGCGTGTACTGCGTTATGGATGTACGAGGAAAGACGGAGAGCGGCGGTCGTGTTCGCTGGGTTGGGATCTTCGATGATGGCACGCGCACGGCGCAGGGAAATGTTCTCGCCGACTTTAACGATCGTATCGCGGATGGCGGTGTGCACCGTCGTTGACGACGATGAGCCTGGAGACCCGGCTGCGACATCGTGAGGGATTAGAGGCGCTTCGGAGAGTTCTTCAATCGACAGAGTAGTGAATGCCGCTGAGTCCTGGGCACCAGCAGCTTTGGCTTCGGACAGGAAAGCAGCGGTATGTGCAATATCGACGGCGAGCTTGGCAAATAGCTCGTTCCTGCCGACGAAGTCGGTCTCGCAGTTCAGCTCGACCATCGCTGCGCGTACGCCGCCAACAGCTTTTAGACCCCCACCCTGGGACAGCACGCTGGTGGCTATCACGCCCTGGTTCGTCTCTCTCGAAGCGACCTTGGCTGCCTTGGCCTCACCAGTCCGGATGAGGTCCTCCTGGAGCCATGCAAGGGCGTCAGACACGTTGTTGTTCGTCGCTGAGAGCGCTTCGCGGGCCTTGGACAGGCTGACTTCTGTCTGCTTGCGCAATTCGGCGATGAGTGCAATGGGTACTTTTATGGGTGACTCGGAGTAGAAACGAAGAGCACGAGAGGAGACACGGGAGGTGCAAGAGGGAGAGAGTCGAGGAAGGCGAAGCATCGTGTCGTCGTCGTTGGCGTCGGAAAGAAAGGGAACAGCGTGACGCAAAGAGCAAAAATTAGACGCGCCTGATTGTACTCCCTAAATTGGAAATACACATAACCACGCGCGGGATCAGGACTCCAAATTTTTCTTGTCTTGGTTGACCTTTCAACGCCAAAATCATGGATAACCATGGCTTCAAAGTCCCACATACCATACCGCAGGACTTGCTGCTTATTCAGGAGTTGATCGGGGCACCCTTACCTGGTCCGAGTTCGACTTTGACGAACACCGTGCAAAGTGTTGTTCATGCCGCCGCGTCACTTTCGCCTACGACAAATCAGAGTCCACCAACAGTGGATTTGGCTCCTGTGGGATTGAGCGGAGATGCAAATGAGGATATTAGCAGTTCAGACGAGGAAGGGGGAGAAAAAAAGAAGAAAGTGAATGTCCAGGTCGATATTGAACAAACCGCTCAGGAGGAAAAGATGATGGAAGTGGACGTAGAGAAACCCTCACAGGAGGAAAAGGCGGTAGAAAAAACAAAGGAAGTGGCAGAGGACGAAGAAGACGTCGCGAGTGAAGAGGAAATAGCTGCTGACCTCATTAATGGTGCAGGAAGCACAGGAACTGACGAAGACGACCTCATGAAGGCCGGTTCAACAGAGATACGGTGGGCTTACATTCATATCCTCGTTCTATTCTATACGGTTGCTAATGTTGCGTTTCATAGAACAGAACCTGCATCAACCTCTTCCGACTCTTCTTCAGAGTCCTCCTCAGACTCGGACTCGACCTCGTCTGGATCGGATTCGGACGACGACGAGCCAGAATCCAAGTCTAAAATAAAAGTATTGGTCAACGACGCAGATGACCTCGGTCTGGACGAAGACGACAACCCGCTACCCTCCACCAGTGGATATTACACTACCAAACATGAAGTCCCCGAGACAGAAGCGCCTATAACTGTCCCCGATGTAGCTGAAGTCGGCGTTGAAGAGATTTTGGAAAAGGTCGGCGAGGTGATGAATGTCGTGGAGTCGACAAAGAGCGTCATCGTTCGAGGACTACTAACGGACGATCCCACAATGACCAGGGCGTCAGACAAGGCGCTGGACTCGGATACACTCTTAGTGTTTGAGGATAGGAAAGTGCTGGGATATGTACGTGTTTTCTTTCTTCCTTTCTTCTCTTTCGCATTTCTTTCTAGTATATGTCTCATATTCATTTCATTTCGTTGATGACTATCTTCAATTCACCGAATCCTCACACTTTCCCAAGTACAGATCTATGAAACCTTTGGACCCACCACACAGCCCTTTTACTTGATAAAGTTCTCCTCTTCCTTCCCTCTAGATCCCATAGTTGTCACTGTAGGCCGTTCAGTGTTCAATGTTCGTGCGCGGAGTAGGTTTGTGTTCGTTAGCCAGATCAAGGCAATCAAAGGTAGCGATGCGAGCAATGTACACGATGAGGAGCCTGCGGACGACGAGTTGGAATTCAGCGATGACGAAAAGGAAGCAGAGTGGAGGGCAAGGTTGAAGCGGAAGTAAGTGTTTCAAAATTTTGTTTCAGATTTCCAACTCCTCTACCACTACCGCATATTCTTTTGTCTGCGTTACCCATAACCATAACTTACTCTTTCTTTATTTCCTTCAAG
This sequence comes from Agrocybe praecox, assembly GCA_964017145.1. Classification (NCBI taxonomy): domain Eukaryota; kingdom Fungi; phylum Basidiomycota; class Agaricomycetes; order Agaricales; family Agrocybaceae; genus Agrocybe; species Agrocybe praecox. The sequence goes on from OZ024840.1 coordinate 3,686,941, forward strand.
ACGAGGCGAAAACCGCGCACGGTCATCGTCTGTGGTCTCATCCCGCCAATCAACGCCCAACCCAACACACATGCGCGACCAAGAGCTTGCATCTGCCGAACGCGACGAATACATTAGTCGGAACCCGTACGACGAGCATGGGCCGTATGATGTAGACTATCCGTCTACTTCGACATCTACTGTACCACGTGCGGGTCTTTCAAGTTTAGGAGGGAGGATGCCTGTACCCTACGACGATCCGTATGGAGAGGAGTATACCGCCCCGGATGTGGTTGACCGAGAGATGGGGGCTACTCCTGCGTCAGGACCTGGCCCTTCTTCGTCAGGTACACACTCGAGAGGACGTGGTAGAGGAGGTGGGGGACGTGAGAGAGACAGGGGACGTGGACGCGGCAGGGATCGTGAAAGGGGACGAGGCGGTGGCGGAGGAAGGGGTGCCAGGGGAGGAGGTCGATATGGAAATGATCGACAGTCTGCGCCATCTGACGCGTCCATGGACACGTACGAGAGCAATGGTCGTGCTGTGTCGCCTACTTCTATGGCTATTGCACGCGCTACTGGTAACGGTACTGGATATGGATTCTCAGGGCAGTCTCAAGCGTACGGAGGCCATGGTTATGCTGCAGGCGGCAGATTTGATGGAAGAGGTCACAGTCAAGAGCAGTATCATCCTCAGCAGCAGCAACAGCAACAGCAGTATTACCGTCAGCAACAGAATCAATCTCCGTTCCAGCAGCCTGAAATACCAGGGCTTGGTGGGTACGGAGGTTCCAGTAGAGGCGGCGGTATGAGCTCGCCGACATGGGGGTATAATCAAAACCAGATGCTCCAAAATAACTGGAACATGCCATCATTTGCATACCAGCAACAGCAGGGGTATGGCATGGCTCCAGCAGGTGTTCAGCCACACATAAACCCTCGGTTCAGTTTTGGTATGGGAGCTGTGCCTCCTACGACTGCGTCGCCCGCGCCGATATTCGATGGAGCTTGGAGCATACCAAACTCGAGCTCGTCAGGTCAGACTGGAGGTTCTGGTGCTGCTGATGCTCAATATCCTCAGTCCCAGTCCCAGTCCCGGGGACAACACAACCATAGCGACTGGGAATAAGCTAAATACTTTGGCTTGCAAAAGTCGAGTAAAAGTACTGTACGTATTATATTCTTATTGGTAATAAATATTATCTAGTACATCTTCCATTATCACGCGTGTATCAAAGACGGCCAGCGCTGCAGCTCTCAAACGCGCACGTTTATCTAAGGAACGTTTAAACTTCTCAGGGCGCGTGCGTGTGTGAGTGATATAAATAAACTCTTAGGTCAGATCTATAAATATCACATCAATTCCATTTTTAATTTCAAATTGGCCATATGGTGCGCTTGAGCTGATAACAGCAAGAGGTTGTAGATAGTCTCTGGCACTTCGTGGATAGTTTTCTATTTCAACTGCATATCGAGCCTTGGAAACGCAGGCTGTGTAATTTCTATCCTAATATAGTGTTGTAACATGAGCTCAACTCTTTTTTTCCGGCCAGGAAGTCGAGGTGAGGTGAATTTCGGCGAATTTCACAAAGGGCAGTCGCTAAGAGGACTCATGGAATGTTCTTCTAGTGTAACACTGTTGTAGTAGGTGTTCCTGATAGCTTATCTGACTACTACGCTACGTCCCAGTCTAAGAAGTACAACTACGAACATCCTCCCGATTATCTACAATGATCATTAATCTACGATACTACTCGCCGCTGTGGTACGTTGTACTTTATTAGCTGGCATCATTCTTCATCGCATCGGTGATTTCTGTTACGACCTACAAGTTCCCAAAAATAACAATCCTCATTCTTAGGTCAATTCAGTTTAGGCGTTCTATCATTTTCTCCGCCCCTTCCTTGATCAGAAGCTGTATATGCATATATGTGCAACGTTTTCACGAGTACAAAACGTCCATGCGTTCGTAGAAGGGCAAATTTTATCATTGCTCTCTTTGATCTTTGAATATACCCCGCGTACGAACTCAGTTATCAACCACCGTCCGACACCGCACACGTTTAGCAACTGCATCTGGTTCTTCCTAGGCAACTCCTGCCGCACCTGCGTGAATCGCACTTCCAGGTACTCCACCATCCATCTGCTTCGAGCTGTCGAACTGCCTGCTTTATTGTTCAGATGAGGTAAAGGCTACAGATAAAGGGTCAATTATACTCTATTACGATCTATGAATAAACTTCATTCACATCGTGCTTCAACTGCCCAACGGTCCCGGGATATAGATATCATCGACCATCCTTCGACGGAATCTCGGCAGTGTTTGTTTTATCAGACATGATTTCGTTTTTGGTTGGCTAGGATGCAATGGCAAGTGTGGACCACTGGTAACCGTAGATCGCTCGAATCCCGAATTGGGTTTGGAACTAAGATTGAAGCCATGCATGGTTACTTTTCCGGTATTAGGCTTCTCTTTGTCCGCCCGTGTGTTCCTTCGTTTGATGATTGAAGCTATGAGGGGGAAAAGAAGAGTTTAAAGGAGAGAGCAAACGCTACTCTCGCTCCCTCCCAACCAATTCCCCCATTTCCAGCTGAGATATGTTGAGAGGTACCTCCTTCTTCATCGTCGCCTCGACCTTCGTGGGCACGGCTCTTTCTGTTGCTTTGAATAGTCACGTCGGCACCTCCCAGCTCTTCGACAGATCGACGTTATTGTCGTCCGGATGTTCTACCACTGGCCAAGCGTCTTGCCATAACACTTCTTCGGTGTCAAACCTTTGCTGCTTCGAAGCGCCAGGAGGATTATTGCTTCAGACCCAGGTATGCTGCGAGTCAAAACCTCATGGATCGATGCTAACTTGGAGAAATAGTTCTGGGACACCAACCCATCCACTGGACCGTCTGACAGCTGGACCATCCACGGTAAGTAACACTTCGACGGCTTCTCCAAGTAGCGCACTGATCAAGTGAATTATCCCAGGACTTTGGCCAGACCAGTGAGGTTTTCAGCTCCTCGAAGATACTGGCATCATTGCTAATAAATTTCCATCTTCAGTTGCGACACCACTTTCAGCGAGAACTGCGATTCTTCGCGTGCTTACACTGGGATTGCCAACGTGAGTATACATGGGCAAGTTCGACATCATGTCACTTACCTCAAGCTTTCTTCGTTCCAGTTGTTGACCAGCAACGGAGCTAGCGATACCTTGTCGTTTATGAACACAGTACGAGCAATTTCAAATCTCTAGTTAACTTTCCAGATGATTGAAGAACAATTGTTGTATAGCATTGGGTCGATATCAACGGCCAAAACGAGCAATTCTGGGAGGTGAGCTGGTTTTCGCCAAGTATATAGGAAGCAGTCATTGAATAGATGTCCATTTACAGCATGAATGGGCAACTCATGGAACTTGCATGAGGTGTGCAGGTCCAGTGACGAGAGAAGCGTTAGAAATTGACTTGTGCATTCTTCCAGTACGCTCGAGACAAAATGCTTGCCCAGTGGAAGCGTCAAGGGAGCAGAGGTGCGTGATCGTTTGCTTGTGTCGGACAATTCGAGATTGACCAAAAGCACATGATATACGCAGGCCGTCGCGTTCTTCCAAACTGTCGTCAAGCTATTCCAAGTGAGTGCTAGTGGACCTTCAACCTAAACATGGACCCTGACTGTTTTGGAAATGATTAGACGCTGCCAACTTTCACTTGGCTTGAAAACGAAGGCATCACCCCCAGCACCAGCAAGACATTCACCCTGTCCCAGTTGACTTCGGCCTTGTCTGCACAGTCCGGAGTAAGTGCATCCAGAGTTCCTATAAGCCAGGGATGACGTCGTGCTAACCAAAGGGCGGTCTTTGCTAACAGGGCTTTACGCCAGCACTTGACTGCACATCAGGCGCCCTGAACCAGATTAGCTGGTACTTCAACTTGAAAGGATCCATTATCGATGGTACTTTCGTCCCTATCAGTATGCAAAATTTCTTTGCAATCTCTCCATTGAAACCTTGTTGACCGGAAATCGGTTGCAGGTGCACCAGAGGCTGGATCGTGCCCTTCCACTGGCATTAAATACCCACCAAAGAGCGGAAGTTCGACGACAAGCCCATCCACTACTGTGAGTATCGAAAGCTGGGTTGTGCGTGGAATTTCCCAATGCTGATGCCGATTTTATATACAGTCTACTGCTGGAGGAGTGAGTACAATACTATTCTCGTTTTGACAAAAATTCTGAACGTTTTACCTTTTTAACTTTGTTGGTATCTTCGCAGGGTACATCCACTGGCGTACGTCTCCAAACATAGCCAATCTGATTCTTCCAGGGACTAACGCCTTTTTGTTCAGGCCCCAGGTACCCTTCCCAGTAAAGCAACCATCCATGCTATAAACACTTCTGGTTCAACCATTGGAGGACTCCTGTCTCTTGGAACCTGGTCGACGCAGACCCTCGCCACATACACATTATCTGGAACGACTTCAAGCTTCACCATGACTTCTTCGAAGGGTAACTGTGGTGTGAGCAGTGGAGAGTTATCATGTGGCAGCGGTGTTTCCCTCACTACGTTCTCTGCGGTAAGTCGCTTTTTTCCAGTCGACAAAGTTCGATCGCGGGAGATATGCTTTTGATTGACTTTCGCTGACATGTCCTTGGTGTTTTCCCGTGAGCAGGTCTCATCAGGAGGAAATCTGCTCCTTGCCTCCGGAGGATCAACATCATTCACCAGCGACGGTGTTCCGAGTGGTAGCACTGTTTTCCCTGTGTTCACCGGTAGTAGCCACTCCGACGACTACACACTCTCGATTGTGAGCTCGTAAAGAAGCCTGTATGACAGAATCTGTCTGTCCATGGTAGCCGTAAAGTTGATATTAACCTTGTATTATTAACATCAAAGCAACAAAGACCTGAACTTTTGAGATTAAGGATCAAATGTCCAAATACGCATATAGTTTGACTCACTGATTTTTATCTTGCTTTCACGCGCATAGTATCACCATAAGGTTTGTCGGGAAGATGGCCAGCCAGAGAGGATATGGTGGACCGCAGATCACCCTCTAACCTCCTCTAACGCCGCATTCTCGCCGATTCGAAGCCTAATGTGGTCTCTGAGGGTCTGACAAGATGTTGTGAAAGCGAAAATCCACCATACGCGACGACTTCGATTTATTCTCAGGACAATTAGTGGCCCAGTGAAGCATCCTTATAACCCCACTCTGGTCGGAGCAATGGAGCCTTCTAGCACTTTTCGCAACGTTTTTGTATAGGTTACACGTCGCTTCAGCGTGCCCTGGTTGATCCTACGTTTCGCATTGCAGCTTTAGCAAAAGCATCAAACGCTTCTCGTCTCTGTTTAACGCCCACCATGCCTCCTCCGTCAACTAGCGCAGCCTTGCACCTTATCGTTCTTCCAGAGCCTTTCTTCGTGGTGAAGCTCCAACAAGACCAGGAAATCGCTCCATGTGTCCTCAAAGACTTGACGAGCGGCAAAGGAGGATTTTTCAGCGTAACACGGACAAATGAGGAAGTCTCCATAGTGGGTGAGGCATATAAGTTCATGCCCGTGAGTTTTAAGGAGCAGTCGACGTGGATGTGTATCAAGATACAGGGGCCAATGGAGCACAGTGAGTCGCGAACGAGTTCAACATCATGTCCGAGTCCAAAACAGAAACCAATCCTTGCCATCATTTTTCGCAGGTCTAACGGGTGTTATGGCTTCTCTAACTGCGCCCTTGAAAGTTGCAAAAGTTCCCGTCTTTGCTTTATCAACGTGGTAAGTTTTGTTGGAACTTGATGTTTGGCAAAACGACTCTGACCCCTCCAACAGGAATACAGACTATGTTCTCGTACCCACAGAAATGCTATCAGATGCAGTGAGAACGCTTGAGCGAGACGGCTGGTTATTTGTGCGAGGGTTGAAGAGCAATCGACTAGCAAGGTTATAATATCCACATTTTCATAAGTTTTGTATTAGTAGTGTAGAATAATCTATCGCGTGCTTGTTGAGCAACCTACTGTCCATGTAAAACAAAAATCTATGGGAGGTCCTTATCAGTGAAGGTCATCGACCGTCATGAATGTCAGACGTGTTCAATACACATCCGTCGCAGTCAACTCCTTTTCGGGAGGAGCCTGCTGCGGGGCTGAGGGTATTTCTTGGGATGTAGCTCCCTTCGTTTTATCTTCTACTGGGCCCGGGTTTTCCTGTTCCCATATCTTTAAAGCGCCCTCATATTCTTCCCATACTAGTCGACCTGCAAGCTCTCCCCCATACTCTCCATCATTCTCTATTTCCAAAACCTCCTCTGTCAGATCTTCTTTTGCTTTGCCTTTCGACTTGCCCTTTTCTTTTGCCTTGATATTTTCAGCGCGCATTTGCCTATCCTTCTCTCGGAGTTCTTCAGGTATCTTGACCGCCAATTTGATGGCTGCGCAATTCGAGTATAACGCTCCTGGGAGAAGAACTTCTTCGGGCATCTCCAAGACCGAGGGGTCCAGAGGTCCTTGTTGAGAAGCGGACTTTTTAGCGTCCTTTGTAGTCGCACTGGTACTATTTGCCAGAATCTTGAAAGGGGTAGGTAAGAATAGAACGTGGAGAATACTCTGAATGGCTGATATCGGGGACTTTGTGAATATGCGAAGGAGAGGTTGGAGTGTTATGTACCTGAGGGAAGAGTTAACAAGGAAGGTCACTGGGTGTTAATGAGCAAAATGACATACAAGAAAAAGCCTAGGTACGATCCCGTTGGAGACATGGAATCAGCATTAAGGATAGTTGACACAGTATCTGCTCTGCCAATGCCTGGAGAAGCGCTGACCGCAACAATATTGGACTTCTGGATCTTGGAGCTGACAACTGGAATCGCCGAGATACCTTCTTCGGCTTTGGGAGCCTGTGCACCGTGAGGTAGGGCATCAAGTACTCGTTGGAGGTGTCTCGTGAAGATAATAGTTCTCAACGACCTCCTTCCTTCTTGAAGAAATATAGAATTGGGCTTATCATCTTCCTTGCCTTTCGAAGAGATGAATGACGCAGAGAAGGGAAGTCCGGCTGCTGCTGCATAGAAGGGATTTACGACATTAACTATCCGGATATCTCTCTCTGCAGGGGCGACGAGAAGGGCAGGTAATAACAGGGTGGTAATGAGGAAAGTCGCGAGTGAACTGGCGTCCCGTGCCTTCTGGTCGTGCGTATTCGGTTGTTTGGAAAAGACCTTTGGAATACCAATATGCTTATGTTCGTGTGCAAACACAATGGCATCTAGACGCTGCTCTTTTCCTGTCAGGAATTTGGTACAGAATGCCCGGATAGATGAGGGTGATGTTAGGTCGCATTCTTCGGCATATATCTGCTCGTTTGACGTGGTGGAACGTAGAAGGTCGACAAGAATGGAGACACTTGAGGATTCAATGGGTTCAGGAGAAAGTGCTATGATATGTGCACCGCGTTGAGCCAAGGACTGCAATAAAGTCAGCCCTAGTGGCGTAAAGCCTCCCTATTCTCTATTTAAGTCCACTTTATGATACAATTAGACCAGAGCTTACAGTCACAAGAACCACTCTAGCGTGAAGGTCCCTTTCTCGGTTCGTCCTTCGACCTTGAGAAAATGCTCTGAAAACGAGGACAGTCAAGATTGAAACTGCTATATGCACAGCATATTTAGTTGGAAAGTATGTCGTGGCGAACGCCCCCGCAATGTGTAGAACCATTTATTTAAACCGAATTGTCACCGATGCATAGTCAGTGTTGCTGGAAAAGGAATGTTGCCATGACTAGCCATCACAGCGTCTGTGTCGGCTTTCTCACCGGAATACATTCAAACTCCTTCGTGCAAGGCATTAAAAAATAATAACATGATAGTCAGGTTCAGACTGTTCAATGTGTTACATAGTGTTTACAAAATATAGAGAATGCATGAGCATGAGAATTTATGCATGAAGCCTGAAAAGGTCCTCTGGCATTTTGCGCACATTAATTGCGCACTGGCCACGAACGCGACTCTCTTTTGGTCACCGTAAAAATTATTGTCAATCCTGCCAAATTCCCGCCTCATTTTCTTCGTTCCGACAGAGCGCTTGACACAGAGACGATATATAGCCTTCCTAGAGCTGTATTGTCCTAGGAAAGGCTTTTATCAACCTTATTCCCGCCAAATTTCACGCCTCAAACGAACTACGACCGTGCAAATTTTGCTTCGTCACCTATGGAACCTGCTTCCTCTTCGACTACTAGTGCTTCAGGACGCATGAAACGCGTGTTGCCTGCGCGATCCAGACGAGGAGGGCCTGGGGTTGGGAATTGTGATTCAGACATATTGATTTTGGAGACGTACAAACGCCAATGTGAGTTCTCCATCTAATCCTTTTCAATGGAACTCATGTCTTCTTCCCTTCCGTTTTCGCAGACGAGACCGAACCCATTATGCCATTTGACGCAAAATTCTGGCTCACCACCAATTCCGAAGACGCAGTCGATTCGCCAGAATCTTCTGCGGCAGGAATTCGCTTGAATACAGTAGCAAATGACCGCTACTTTGCGCGCCCGGAGGTTCTTAGAGCCTTCCGTGAACAGCAACTGATTCAAACTCCCGAATTTGAGAGCATTGAAGAGTCGTCTACTGTTGGGGGGCGCATGAGACCTAGAGGGGCTGAAGATGTATGTTCTAACAACGCCCTTACCGTTTGTATCTCTTTCTAATTTTCTGTCATTCTTTGCTTGACTATCAACCAGGAATTAGCAGAAACCTCCGATGCTGCTTATGAAAAACGGCATAGGAAATTTGAAACTCTGGAAAAACGGCAACGTTTGCGAGAGAAAGAGAAGCTTAGACACGAGCATTACAAACTCAAAGAAAGAATCGAGCAGTTGCGAGTTATGGACAGTACAGCATTCATGTCTGTCCCAGCATCTTCTTTCTCTCCCCCACCCCCCCAAGCCACACCTGAAATGGACGAAATGGTTGCTTCGGCTAGTCCTTATGCTTTTCTGACCGGTGTAGCCCACGCAGAAGGTGAAAGGCGCCGAAAGGAGATGCTAGACACTGCGTACAAGTTGGAGAAAAGATACGCGTACCTCCTTCCTCCCGACCGTGTTCGCAATAAAACCGTGGATTCTACTCCGGCAGAGACTTCAAAAACACAAACGGATAGCCGGGACGAAGACTCAGACAATGAAAGGATTGCCCACGCGGCTGGCCTTACAAAAAAAGATGGAGAAAATACCAAAATTCGACAATATATCAGGTCTAGTACGTCTACCACTCCGGCTCCCTCCCCTGCGGCCTCCAAACCTCCCAAGAAAACTCGAGGACCTGGCAAGCAAACTGCTTCTTCTCGGTTGGGAAAGGGTAGCATCTCAACTCCTTCTGGTCTTGTCCCTATAGACCACCGATCTCATGAGTCAAGCCCGTTCGTGGACATCGAGATGCGTACTCCGGAACCTATTCTACCAAATATTTTTACACCAAGTCCTATGCCTCTGCCAGAGGCACCTCTTCCAAGTGTCGATGCTGACGGCTTAGGGTTTGCGGTTCCAGCAGAAAACGGGCAAATGCAGAACGGACAGGCGCATCCCTCTGAAATTCCTCACGAACCTTCGCATGACATCTTTGTCCAGGAAGTCGCTGAAACTGCCGCTGTCGAGTCTCTTATTGCGCCTGATGTCGAACCCATTGTCACACCTTCCATTGAGCCCATCTTAGAGTCAGTGCCTGATCCCGTGCTTACACCCATCCTCGAGCCTGTTGTCAAACATATTCCAGAGCCTCTTCGGGTTGTCGGACCCGTCGTCGAGCCCGTCACGGAGGCTGCTATGGAGCCCGCTGTTGAGCATATTGTCGAACCTGCTGTTGATCCCGTTGTCGAACCTTCCGTGGATACTACTAGTAGGGTAAATGTGACAGATCTCCCAGACTCAGAAAAGGTGTCTGCAGAAGCCGGAAGTATTCAAGTAGTTCCCGCCGAATCAGAGTCAGAGCCAGAGCCCCAACAAGTAGTCGAGCATGCTCCTGAGCCAGTCGCGCCTCCTGTCGTTATGCCCAAAAGACGTGGAAGGAAACCCAAAAATCCGCCTCCTGTTCCCGGGGTTGGCCTTGGAACCGCACGAATCATTATTCCTGCTCAGCCTGCAAATCCAAATACCGAATCATTCAGCTCCACAATTAAGCCAAAGGGCAAGCGTGGTAGGAAACCAAAGCTACATCCCGAACAGGCCCCGGCCTCAGTCTCAGTTTCAGTGGACGCTCAGCAGGAAAGCGAAGGTATTGCCGAAATCTCTGCTAGGATGGAAAATGCGATGGTCGCCGATGATCAACCAGTTCATAACGAGAAAATGGAGTTACCTCCGATCGCAGTGTTGGACCAAGAGACTGCAGAACATGCTACTTCCTTCGAGCCGCAAGCTGAATCTATCTCGTTAGTTGATAGGCGCCCTTATAAACGACGAAAGCATACAGCTGATTCATCAGTCCGCACACCATCTGCACAACCTGAAAGCAGTTCAGCCGCCGTAGGCAAGCGTAGGCCGAAAGGGCAGGTGTTCCAAACTTACACGTCGACAATCACACGTCAAACCGAAACGACGACAAGCATACTGTTCATGACTGCATTGCGGAAGCCATCTCTGAAACTGAAACCAGTACGTCGCCATGCCTGGGGATTAGAGGTTCCTAAATTCAAAGAAATATACGAATACGAAATTCCGGAATATATCTTCGAAGTCGAGAATCAGACTCCTCATCCTGACGCCGATACAACCAAAACTGAACAAGAACAAGAATACACAGAACCAGTTGAAGAGGATGACGAGGATAAGGACGAACTTATGGACGAGGATCAACCTGTCACCTCCGACATTACAGAGCCAGAGAAACCAGAGCCAGAATCAGAAGACGAGACTGAGCCCATGCAAGTAGATGCACCTCCAGACGATGCGTATGCAAACATACACTCGCCTGATGACTTTTCCGACGACACCGATCCAGATAAATCTGGTCATATGGTAGTCGATGGGCCCGGGCAGGAGGCGGGCACAATCACTCCGCACGACAGTGCCGCAACTTCACCTGCCCCTACGATTCCAGATCCTGAGGTCCCTATCATACCAAGGGTAATCTCTCACCCTACAGAGGAAGAAGAGGAACAGCTTGAATGGTAATGCTTTCGTCGTCGTTTTCCCCCCCTTCTTCTCCAGTGCCAGTACTTGCGGTGTTCACTTGATACCATACTCTTTTTCTTTTTTTTCTTCCTTAAATTATGGAGAGAAGTGGTTTCTATTAGTTTATTGAAAATATGTATATTTTTCGTTTATAAATACGTATGTCTAGTCCCCTCCTCTAGAGTATGACATGTACTGCCACGATGTTCGCATTAAGCCCTAACCGGCGTCTGTTTTGAACGTTGTGTCGATGCAATAATAATATCGAGTGCACTTCTTCTTTGAGGGGGAGAAACATCCGGACGATGGGCAAGGACTGCCTTAGCTAGATTGAAAGGACCTAACTGATCTGGAGGGGTCGAGTAGAAGAAACTGGGCTTGCCAACGTGATGGGCGTAAACAGCCCCAATGTGGGACCCGGTTTTCTTGGAAGAAATAGCGACTGCGTTCTGTGAGGCCAGGATAGAAGGTTGGAAGATTTCGAAAAGGTTGCTAGAAATCGTTTCAGGACCAGTAAATGCAGGGCCGACATTTTCCTCGCCGTCCTCAATTTCAAACGTCTCATTGGCTGATTCTGGACCAGGTACGAGAGACCCAGATGATGGAGTTCTGTTTTTCTTACGAGTGCGGCGCTCGCGGATTTCTTCATGGGCAGAATTCAGGCGGGCCATACGAGCTGCCTTCCTCTGAGCAATGGAATCCCGAAGTTCTGGTTTCAAGTTTGAATCCTCTATGCCCTCGATATTTCGTCTCAGTTTCAACTCCTCGGCCTGGCGGCGTAGACGGTTTTCTCTCCTTCTTGCGGCGGACTCTGCCACAAGCTCCTCTTGGCTTAGGGGTTTTGTGTCGAGCACCAAGCCCTCCTTGACAAGTTGCTCTCGACTTTTGTAGATGGTTGATGCAATCTGCTCCCGTACTTCCGCATTTTGGAACATGGGTGAAGGCTCAACGTCCGATAGCTCGATGGTGTCTTCGTCCTCTTCAAGCTCAGCTTCTTGATTTTCAGCCAGTTCAGGTAACGTTTCTTCTAGAGTATTAGCCACGACTTCCGACAGACGGAGATCGACTGGCTCTTCGGTGGCGACCTCTACTCTTGGTGTCACTGGAGGATGTTGTTCAGGTTGACGTCGAGTAAAGGTTTTGTGAGGAAGAGCAGTAGGAGAGCGCTCTCTCCGCAGTTCATTGTTCCTGGAATGCCCTGCTTGTGGTCGCGTTGTTAAAGGCACAGAGCCGACCTTGAAATTGGATGCAACCTGCACAACCTTGGACATGTCGGACATGGGCATAATTTGGTCAATGGCAGCTTTAGCCCTCGCAGTTTCCCTAGCAATTCGGACTTCCTTTCTTCGTCTCGTAATTTCCTCGATATGTTCACGAGCAGCAGCTGAAAGAGGCTCAGATTTGACGGGCTCGGGCTTGGGTTCGACTTTGGGTGTCCGGCGAGCTAGCCGACTAGCCAAACTCTTCGCTGGGGCATTCTTGAGATAGCTAATGTCGGCTTCATACTTCTTCCTCCTTGTCTCTTCTTCCTTCACTTTCTCCTGAATTTCCTGTCTGCTGGCTACGCGACCGAGTGCGATGAGCTTTGCGGCTTTCTAGACACGCAAGGAAACTTACGGATGATAATACCATCCCACTCGGAGACAATTTTGCCCTTAACCGTGGAATACTGGCATATCCTTGAAGCTGAAGATCTCAAGGCAGGACGGGCTGAACCCACGCAATGCATATTGCTTTATAGGCCACCGCGAGTAAACGGATGACCGCGCTAGGCTTGAGTTTGGTAGAAACTTGTCGTATTTGTGGTTGTATCTTTCGGGGGTCTTTTGCCTGACGCGTCGCGTATGTCGCAGAAGCGTGACACATTGGTGTGACACATGCAAATGGACAAGCACCGACTCACCGTCGTTCACAGTGGTCCCGGTCAGCTCTCATCTCATGCATCCAATTCTTGGGCGTCTCATCGTCAATTTCGTTCTTTGCCTTATTTGTTTTATCGCCTACTCTTCTCAGATATTTATTATATGGCCATGGTACGGGCGTGAGCTATCCGTTGAGCTGCTTACTCTTCTCGTCCCTTTCAAGTGAGCATCTATACTAGGACTGCGATGTCCGCATAACCGAATGAATATGTCATTTCCAGTGTATTTGTCGGTCTACTCCTTTGGAACTACTTTCTATGTGTATTCACGGATCCTGGGCGAGTTCCAAATGGATGGGTACGTTTTACTGAAGCGTCAGGAAGCCTGTCAGTACTCAATCCAACTAGCAACCCGATACAAACACGGACGGGTACGAAGTAAAGAAATTAACGGGAACGCCACGCTACTGCCGCATGTGTTCCAACTATAAACCTCCTAGAGCTCACCATTGCAGGCAATGTAAAAGGTCAGTAATGCCATTTACACCTCCACCATCTTCTCTGAACATGGCTTTAGATGTGTTTTGAGAATGGGTGTGCCTTCATGCGAACAGCGATCCATCTCTGTGTATTAAATCATCGTAACAGACCACCACTGCCCTTGGATTAACAACTGCGTCGGTCACTTCAACTATGGTCATTTCATAAGATTCCTCTTCTTCGTGGACGTGGCCTGTTCCTACCATCTTACCATGGTCACCAAAAGAGTGTTGTATTCTATGGGGCCACACTATTGGGTAGGACCTTACGCCCTTTGCTTGTCGCTTATCTCATTTATCTTTCATTTTCTCTCCTAGGACGACCCCTCCACGTTAGAATTGGTTATGATTATTATGAACTATGTGGCCTGTGTTCCGGTCTTACTGGCCGTCGGTGGATTCAGGTGACCGCTCTTACAGTCTCGGCAGTTTGATGAATATAGCTAATGTCAAGTTTATTTAGCATATACCATCTGTTTGCTTTACTTGGAAACTCTACGACTATCGAAGGTTGGGAGAAGGACAAAGTTTCTGTTCTAGTCAGGAGAGGGAAAGCAAGAGAGGCTCGTCTCCTTTTATCTTTATTGTGATCTTCGCTGATTTACATTTTCTCAATAGGTTAAATTTCCGTATGTAAGTACTGTACTGGGTTCGGAAATAGCCATTGTACTGATTCCTACGTTCAGGATCTCGGAAAACGACGAAACATTGAATCCGTCCTTGGAAAAAACCCGTTGTTTTGGTGTTTTCCCAGTCAAACTCCAGGGTCTGGCTTGAAATACGAGCTCTCAAATTCTGAGGGTGAGTTGGTGCATTTTACAACATTCTTTTCCCGGCCACGCTTGAATAAGGATCCCACCCATCTCGCATGAGGATCTATGTGAGTGGAAACATTACGTTCCTCAAAAAATGTAAGCGCTCATTTAATGATCAGATCCCCCTTCCCCTTCCCCATCTTTTGACTTGTGACAATGAACATAATGTTTTTTTGCCACTTTTAGGGACTGAATGGCCTGCCAGGGAAGCATCCGAGACATCGTCTGAGGGAAGCACTGATGCACAAGATCCAACGTCGGGTTCTTCGCCCTGGACGTATGAGAATGGGTCTGTAAACCCTGCACTGCAGCCTTCCAATTCCAACCTCCGGTCAAGGAAACGTAAAATACGACAGAAGATACCTGGCGCTTCTTCGTTGCCTCCTTACCATCCCGACTATCGAGAAGACGAGCAAGAAGTTGCTTACGAATCCTATTCAGATTCCGAAGAGAGTGATAGTTCTGACGTTGTCCAGAAATTGAGCGCAAACCGCGTTCGAAGAGGCTCTGAGGGGTATGAAATTCACCAGGAGAGCCGGGATGAGATGCTTAGGCGGTACTTGAGAGAAGTTGGAGAAGATCCGGATAGATATCTTCGTTATATTCCGCAGCCCGACGAGGATGATGAACTGGACGAAGAAGATAATGTGCCGTTAGCATCTTACCGGGTGGCAAATGAAACTGCTAAAACGAAGTAATTTGTACACATATATCACCCACCCCAAACCCCACGTATTGGACACTGTTGTTATACTCGGTTATTAGTTATATATGTACTCTATAATGTGCGTAACCGCGATTAATTGATGGGCATAAAATAGCGTAAACCGTCCCAAGATGCAAGAGGCCTGCCAATGTAGTAAAAACGAGGAAATACGAATGAATATGGTACAGTACAAAAAATGAAATGTGCATTGTGATACAATTGATGATGATGATGAAGGAATGGTATCTGGAGTAAATGGAGCATTCGAGAGCTGGAATGGGATGGTGTAGCCCCATAACTATTGATCCCGTTGGGGTAAATGAGTTTGCGTGAGTGGTGTAACACGTTTTATAACGGCTTCAGCTCGCTCGTTAATCTTCTTGATCAGCGCAACTATCTGGTCTTCCACTTTTACCCGATTGTCGTCGCTCCCCTTCCGTATTGCGTCAAGGATAGGAAGGGCTTCGTCCGTTATTTGTTTGAGGACAACTGGGCGTATGTGCTCGTAAAGCTCGTCAATGGTGATTGATGTGACAGGTGGGTTGAGGGAAGGTGTAGAAGGACCTCCAGGTGGTTTGCCAATTTCCATCTCGAGTCTCCTCACGGTCTCAGCGAGTTCGTTGATGTCGGATTCGTCAGCTTGCTGCTCAGTATATAGTTGGTCAAGTTGTTGCTCGGCCTGGTGGGTTTTGCGATATCAATATTGAGCGCTTAACATATCTCAAGGATTAAAAATCAAAACAATGAACTCACCCACTCGCACGTGCGAAACATCCTTTCGTTTTCTTGTGTTACAGAAATAATATGCTCTTGAATCTCGTGGAATTCCAGTGTCAAAGCTGTTATCTGATCTGCCTCACGTTTGAGAGTCTCTCCTACTTCGTCTGCGTCAGAGCGCAAGAGAGCAATTTTGTCAAGCAGTGCCCCGCAGTCTTCGTCCTCTTCATTTGGTAGCGGATCGAGCGTGACATTGATGTCTCTGTTGATGTATACCTGTTCGAAAAGGGAGGTGTTTATCCCATCCAACCTTTCCTCCATCAAGTTTATTTCGTTGATGAGCTTTTGCAATCCCGAACGGAAATTTGGCTCTTCATTCTCCTTTTCATCTGCCTGACGGTCGGTTTCCGTTGTCATGAGCTTGTGTAAATCTTTGACCCATAGCCGTACATCATCAACATAATGCTTAACTTTCTCCTTGGTGACTTCTGGATGTAAGGCCTTGAATTCTGTTGCGAATCCCGGTAATTTGAGTAACGCCTTTAGGTTTGCATCACGAGTACGCGATGCATCGTATAACTTCTTCCTTTGTTGTGTCATTATTTCGTCTAGCTTCTGGCGCCCAGCAAGGCTTGCTCGCTCATATGCATGAGATACTTGAGTTCGTTTCCACCGCTCGTCATCACTTAAAGCATAGCGGTACAGGACTTCGGAAACGGTGAGATCAAACATTTTACTAGAGATATGTCAAGGTAGAGGTCGAGATGAGAATAAAGGGGATTGACATACGAGAGGATATCTTGAAATAGATTTACACGCCCTTTGCTGCCCACATATTGCTTGGTGTTGGTCATTGCTGGAGAATCCGCCCCACTTGCGCGACCGGCGGGGAGCTTTGCAGCCTTGTTTGCTGATAGCTCCAGAGCAGCTTTCTGTAGATTTCCAGCCGATAGGAGAGCGGAGCTCATGCGTCTAGAAGACGAACTTGCTGAGGCTGAAGCTGGCACCTTGGAGGATGATGGGGTTGTGATAGAGATAGGAGATGCAAGAGAAGGATAGGGTGATCGAGTATCTGTTTGCAGTTGCGGCAGCTCCTTTCGTCTTGCATGATTTGAATTGTCATTATTATCGGCGCGGGGTGCTGGCGGCGGCGGAGGCGCTCCCCAGCCTGTCTGTGTAGGAGTCGAATTTGCCATGATGACATCTTCTTTTTTCTTTTCTTTTCCTTTACTCGCGTTCCAAGCGTCGGCTGAACCTGTTTCTCCCCAGCCAGAACCACCACCGCCCCAGGCAGGAACAGTTGCATTTGTAGGGGTTGCATTTGAGGTATCCTTGTCGGGCGACGTACCCCAGCCACTTGCGGCACCACTTGCCCAGCCACTGTCAGAAGATCCCCAACCCCCAGCTGAGTTGTTAGTTGTACTGGATTCTTTGGAAATTATTGCCCCCCAACTTGCTGCTAAACCGGATGATGATCCAGGCTCTGGTAGCTTCCCCCAACCTGAGTTTGTCGTAGTGTCCCTTTCTGCTCCTTTATCGACACTAGAATTTGAAAAAGGTTTGTCCCTTGGCCAACCACTATCCATTCTTCTGGGTTGCGAGTTGGAAAAGCTGCCTGAAGATGCTCTTCCACCACCACCGCCAACCTAGAATATCCATGTTCGCAAACTTTGAAAGGCGGAAGGAGTAATTGAGAGAAGCGTACTTTGCGTGACCGAGAAGCTTGGGACCAACGTGGATCATTAGGATGGGTGAAGGTGCAGTCGTTCCCTTTGTAGCAACCTCGCCCTGTAGCTTTACCATCATCATCGAAGTGCTGGATCAAGAAATAAGTGGTTGCTAGATCAAGATCAAGTTTTATATACTCGCCATGCACCGGATATTTGGATAAGACATCCTGGGCCTATGCAAAAGATGGAATCCTAGAGAAAGATGAATGGGTGTCCCCAAGAACAAGTGAACGAATTAAAAAGGGAAATGATTACATAGGCCACCAGTGATCGAAATAATTTCTGTCCCTTTCCTTTCTACTATTTCCTTCATGAGTACCTTGAAGCTTTCCAAGACAGAGCCAAAGCCCAGAAGCGAGGGAATACAACCCGGAGATCAGGTCCTCTGCAGACTACCAAACGCCGAGGTCAGAAGTGTCAAAATCGAGAAAAACACGTTCGTTATCCGAGGTGTCTTGTGAGCTTTCGGCATCGGTGCTAACGTCAGTTCCAGTACTGTGGCCATCGGAAAATTTGGATCTTTCCATGCCAACGAGCTAATTGGTCAACCTTATGGTTTGGCGTACGAAATTGTTGAGAAGAAACTCAAGCACCTGCCTCCACGGACGCTTGAAGAAGTCGGTACGGTATATCTAGTTACTGCCTCTGCCAATTCGTATTGAATTTTTATTACAGAGGACACTGACGCCACGAACGAGCTTATCAATGACGGAGTCTTTGTACAGCCCTTGACTGTTGATGAAATTCAAGCCTTGAAGAAATCTGGTGTTCACGCATCTGTAAGTTGTAATTTTCCTACAACTTCACATACTTTTTTCACGCCCGTAGTAACCAGAATTACCATTGAACGTCAGGATATCATAAAAAAACAAATAGAGCAACATGCAAACTACGCTTTGAAGACGGAGTATAGCAAGGACAAATATAAGAAGCGCAAGGAAGCAAAGTACGGCATGCTATCTCGCTTGTATTGCTTTCTACTGATCCCTGTATCAGGTATTCCAAAACCTTCTCTACCATCGAGCCAACATTGTACAATGTCTGCGAATATTGGTGGTTGAAGGACCAGAGCCGTCTACGAGACTTGCGTATAGATTCCCTATCGCAGATGCTCAACATGGCAAACATCAGGCCTGGAGGGCGGCACCTTGCTGTCGATGATTCATCCGGTATCCTAGTAGCTGGTATCTTGGAGCGCATGGGAGGTTCGTCATTGTCGAGGATTGTTATCCAGACCAAGCAAATTAATATTGCAATAGGTGAAGGAAAGCTAATAACGATATGTCATACGGATTCACCTCCCGCATATCCCATCGTCACCCAAATGAATTTCGATCCATCAGCAACCGATATCCTAACGTCATTGAACTGGGCCACCGCGGAGGAGGACTACGTTCCAAGTGCGTATTCATTCATTAATAAGGCGACGTAAATTTTTTCATATCTCTTCCAACCAGTACTTGCTTCCTCCGACGTACCCGAAGACCAAGCAAAATCAGAACGTCAAAAGAACCGTCTCAACAAACGGAAAACGATTTCTGAACTCCTACAAAACACCCGCGATGAACTATTTTCTGGAGAATTCGAAAGGTTCGCTGGTTGATGCCTCTGATTTCATTTAAATTTTGGGCTAACAAACTCTGCAGTTTAGTAATATGTTCGGAATACGATCCATATTCCATAATCGAAAAACTCTCCCCCTACCTAGCTGGATCGGCATCCATTGTCGTCCACAGCCCTTATTCTCAAGTGTGGCATTCCATGTTCTGTACAAAGCTATCTCTATACTGAATCTTGCTTTAGATAATCGTTGAGCTACAAGCAAAGATGCGCAGCATGCCTCAATATTTATGTCCTAGCGTGACAGAGGCCTGGACGAGAAAGTACCAGGTGCTTCCGGGTCGTACACATCCTATGATGGCCATGTCTGGCTCAGGAGGATTCATCATGAACGCAATCAAAATGTAAGTCTACTAAGGGGGAAATGAGCTATCTTGGTCCTGACCATTTTCTACTAGCTACGACGACCCAACAGCCGAAGGTGCCTTGATGCAGAGACGATCAAAACATAAAAAGGCAAAAACCGAGGGTGAAAGCACCTCGGACCCCAGTACCCCAGTAATAGAAAATTCGCAAGCCGATACAGAAATGGCTGCCAGTGAAGCGAGTTAGATTATTACACTATCTTTAACCAGACGCGGTTTTTCATATACGTTTATTTGGTCTCCATCCTTATTGTCCTTGAGTCTGTGCCTCGATAAACGATGTAATAATTCTCCCCATTTCAACTCCATCTGTGCTCGCTTGGGCCCTGCATCTGCATCCTTTCATAAATTTAGTATAAACTGGAATACAATGGCTAGGCTTTGTCCGGGTCTCTCTTTCTCCATTTCAGCCTCCAATTTTCCTGTGGCATGCCCCAATGCCAATTCAGAGCGAGGATAAATGAGAACAGCGACGACGAAAAAAAAATGTTGCAAGGACTGACCCCGTGCGGCGTGATCCCGGTGTCGAATGGTAGCCTTCTCTACATAAGTGACAACTTTTCGTTTTCTTAGTCGTCATTGTCCACATCGTCCACCTTTCCCCCCCTCTCGCTGTGCTATTTAATATCTTTCGTATTTCCCCACTTTTTTTTGCGTTTCTCCGTAGCTGCGAGAGTACGTATTCTTGTTGGGAACTAGCTTGAAGTTGAAATACATGTCACCGATACATTGATTATATACATGTGAATTGGCTAAATACTTCAATCCGACAGAGAACGACATAGTAGCATAAAGATGGGACCTTGTCATAGAATGCGTTAGTATAGAGTGAAGGATCACTTGGCGTACATGCAGATCTAGTAATCAGATTCAGCATCAAAGTAGGCTTCTGTTACAGATCTGACAGATTTTATGACAACATCGTCGATGCCCTTGAGCAAAGAAAATCCCTCGTCTTCTAAATCATAGTCTTCGAGCTCAATGAGCTGTATAGGATGTCCGAGCTTTTTGCGTTCATCCAGAAATTGGATGAATTCGTCCCACTCGGGCTCATCGACGAATGGGGGGTCTGTGAAGACCAAGGTTTCTAAACGTGGAAGTATCACCATCCCGTCTTTATTCTGACGTTGACTGACCCGGAAAATGCGAAGCACAGAGGTGATCACGATTTTGAGTCTGGATACCGATTCCAAGGAATTGAAGAATTTAAGAAGACAGCCGGTGGTTGCCTCTGTGAATTTGAAGTCCTCGGCGTACATATCTGAGTAGAGCGCTAGCGTCGTGACATTACTCAGATCTCCCATGGACAGCCCTTCGGACGTGGGCTGAAGGAGAGACAGAGTCGACATTCCCTGGCAATAGGATATAAGCAACTTGGGATAGACAGAACATGTTGAATCTGTTGTTTCTAGGAAGAACATTGATTGGGATATGGTGAACCCGATATAATTTAGTTTATACGTCTTCGCGATTCGGCCAAAGTAACCTTTGAGCAGAGAGTTGAGTGTAGAGATCTCGCTTTCGGACAGGTCATCGTTATCCTCGGAAATTTGTCTCCCAGTGGGTCCGTAGAAGAAGGAATTGCGTAGAGGAGCGTCGGATATGTGTGCGAGATAGAAGATGAAGGTGCGGAGTGTCCCCGACTCAACAGACAGCGATGTGAGCTTTGGGAGATTTATAGGGGTTGCAACGAGAGGACGGGGTAAATCTAAGTTATTCAAATGAGCTACCTCGAGGTCTTCAAGAAAATCCATGTGGGTTAATGTAGCAAAGAATGCAGAGGGAGACAGGTCCGTGTCGAGTTTAAGAAGCCGCAGAGATCGTAAAGACTGGGTGCCTCCATGAAGCTGCGTCAAACAGCCCCGCACAGACAAAACGCGAAGCGATGGTAGGCAAGGGAAAATGAATTTTCGTGGGGTACGCTTCCTAAATCCAAAGACTAACATTTCTATGTTGTCTGTGGCTGTTTCGATTATATCCCAGCGGGGATCGTCTTGGAAATGATCGAATTGAACATTCAATCGGCGTATCCTTGGCCACTCTTTGGAAAGGAGCTCCATAAAAAAGGACAATTTGGCTTCTTTATCTCCTTTCTTAGCATGATACCGGACTGATAAAGGACATGATTTTGTCCTGTCCATGACCAGGTTCCTCCAATCCGAATTTCGTTGGTCAAGAGCATTCAGGTCCAAACTATCGGCCCACAGTAATGGGAACTCCAAAGCCATATTGCGCCATCGAGAACACACCTGAGATACAGCTCGGGAAGTTCTCAGGGGAATGCAGTGATGATTAAATATGTCATGCATGAATTCTGTGTCGGGAAAAGTGTTGAGGAGGAAGACGATGCCCAAAGTATGGTCATCAAGGCTCAATACCGGTGGTACAGACATATTCCCGTTGCTGCGCGACACGAGTTTGGACTGAAGGCGTGGCACTGTATTGTACGGATGAAAGATTGTCTGCTAGTGGTGAGTAAGTAATTTCACGTAAATGCAAAAGCAATGTCAGTACTGGTTTCTCTGGACAAATGTAACTGAAAGCCAAAGGCGAAGACCCACTCAATGAGTTAATATATTAATCTCGTTCCCACGAGTCACGTGCTAATTTCAAGGCCCGGATGTCCCGACTCCCGACCCTCATGCTCAAGCCTCGTCTTGGATTCTTGCGGCTTGCCTCGATTGCACCCGATCGCACTCGCTGTTCCGAACAGACGCCAACTATATCTTTGTTATAAACAACAGGACCCCATATCTTTATATGTCGTATACCAACTATGTAGTTGGTAAGCTTGTTTCCCCCTTGCTTTGTCCATGACACTGCTGACCATTGCTCAAGTCCTTGAGGATACTCAGATGAGAAAGCACCGGAGAGAACAGGACCAAGACACGTCGTGTTGAGTACAGAAAGAAAGCCAGTGAAGTTGAGCGTCAGCTAAAGAGAGAAAGAAAGGGGCGACGCGCATATATATGTGCGTGTCGTAAAACATGAGCAAACAGGGCTGTGAGGCGGCAGCCTTACACCATTGCCAAACCATTGCACAAAAAAGGCCTAAAGAAGCGTCCAGGCATGTCAAAGTGAAAACGAATCCAAAACCAGACAAACAAATAAATAAAAGGAGATCATGTTCTTGGCTTAGACTGGCGAGCATGACAGTAGTGTACTGTGTGCCCGGTTGGAGTCGGAACTGGTCCTTTTTGCATTTTTCAATGTAAACCTTATTGTTCTTTTGACTCATTTTTACTCTCGCTATATTCCTTCCTTTGTCCCCGTCTCTTGGAATTATTATTTTACAGACGTTGTCGTGCTTTTTCGTTGTCCTTTACTCTGATTTTGGTAGTACTTGATGCTTACACTTTCAAACGGCTATGCTCAAATTTCTCCTTGCAATATGCTTTCCAAAATTTTATATGTATTTTTGGTGCTGGAGTGAAGCGAGGCGTATGCCTTGTTACTAATATATGTACACATACTACAGTCCAATACATATTAAACACATCAGGAGGGTTCGTGCTCGTGAAGGACATTAATGACGGCGTTAGTAAAGAGACCAAGACTGCAATGGTATAGGGCCTCTCAGGCATGTCCATTGGATGCTACTATTTCAGGGAACAGAGCAGCGAAAAGCTGTTGGATCAAACCACCGGGACAGTTAGCTACAATAAACAAAAACCACGGTTTATCTTTAAAAAAACCAACCTCATCCATTATCGTATACGCAATATGTTGATTCAGCCGCCTGTTTTGAAGGACAGCGAAAATGCGACGTGCACCTCGACGGGCATTGGATCGGCCAATCATATTTGCAGCGAGATCTAAAAGGGAGAATCACGTTTAAACCGGGGAATCGCAGTACAAAACAAAACAAACAGCTCACCCGGTACAAGCGAGGATAATTTCCTGTTAGCTTCGTCCCTTGTCCGAAATTTCTCTTCCGTGGTGCGTGGAAGACCTGGAGGTCTTAGTTTACCGCCAGGCCAAAGATTATCCCGTAATAAACTGATATATGACATGAGTCGACTTTCACTGAATAGAGCCTTGACAGTCTCCCGGATTTTGCTGCGAAGTATTATATTAGCCTCGTGCAGAAATTAACATTATAGAAAGAAAGTCAATTCACCGCTCAATCGTGCCTCCCAATACTTGTTGTAGTATGATCACAATCGCCTGTCGTCTGAGCCAATTATTTTTCTTATGGAGCTCAAAGACCGCAAGAATCAAGTCGCAAATAGGGGCAGAGAACGTAGACGTGCTCGTCTCTCCCTCGAGCGGCTTGAGGTCGCCCGATAATCTCATCAGCGTAGCCTCCGACGCCGCTTTTCCAGAAGCATTAAGTGCTTGGGCGACCAAATCCTCGTCGTTGACTCCAGACCCGACGATACCCGTAAATTCAGCAGCCTGCCGTGTCAGACGCTGGATCATCACATCTAGCATAGAAGGCCCAAAGAACATGTCGTCGATGCTCTCAGCGACAGAGCGGTACACATTACGAACCAAGTCCGTTCCAGAGAAGGGCCCATGTGCTTTCGGCGCTGGTTCTCGTTGATTGAGGACTGGGGTAGATGCCATGAAAGGAGAGTCCCTCGAAAGGAAAGCCCTCAATTCCTGACTCTCGCATATAATCGGAATAGCAATGACGCTCTACCATGGACCTCATGAGTGATGATGAACAAAATGCTCATTAGGCATACACTCACCTGTAGATATTTCTCCAGTGCGGCACGCCGTGTATCCAAAAAGCTACCAGAAAGAGACGCAACCAGCCTTTTACCTGGGAAATCGAGATTCTTGACGAGCACATAACGTTCTTTCAATTTATTGTGCATGACATGGAACTCGTTATACCGCCGTGCAACGACCCAACCAGAGGAAAACGTCCCATCAGGAGCCAATTGCTGCACCTCAACAAGAAAACGTACTACTTGCTTCCCATCTTCCTCTCCAGTCGTTGAATTCACGATGCTGACCCTAGTGCGATCGGAGATGAGACGATTAGCAGATTCCTGTTGTTCGTATTGCTGCTTCTGGAACTGTAGCTCGCGTAGCTCTCTATTCATTGAACCTTTCGACTTGGTAAGCAGTCGTAATTCCTGGGTATCACCTGTTAGCTCGGCTTTCTTTATCAGTGTGTCCAGCATAGCTTGCTGAGCCTCGAGGTTGGCAATATTTTCCCCGAGCCTGGATATTTCATAAGACAGTTGAAGATCTCCAGGTGCCGCCAATTGGAAATGGCCAGGTTCGTCAATGCCACCGTCATGTTCCTCCTCCGCCTCCTCTGGCTCTGGTTGTGGTTCAGGCTCCGGCTCCGGCTCCGGTACAATGTTACCAAACACTGATGGTCGTTTGGCACGTTCAGAGGCACGAAGAGATTTAAACAATGGTTCCGAATTCCTCTCTGCCATAGATGGGCGATGAGAGTCTGTTGAATGTTCCTGATCCAAAGCCATAATATCCGTCAGCGCAGCATGGATCGCTTCCATTCGCTTCTCTTCTGCTCTTTGCATTTCGTCCTCTGGGTCGTCAAATAGCGGAGCGCGAGATGGCTCGCTCGACTTGTTGTCGGCCACCGGAGACATCAGGACTTCGATGTTAGAAGGTATATGTGAGACAGACATTTTCGATTGCGTTGAACGGTTAGATGTCGAACTGACCGTCCGCTGCATGCCGAGGAGGGGGTGATGAGTTTGAGGCTGCTGTGTCATAGAAAAAGAGTGCTTGCTCGCTGAAGTGGGTACAGGCAATTGTTCGACATGGGGTGAATCTCTCGGTGACTCGCTCTCCTTCGCAAATGGATCAGACGAAGCTTTGTTATTCGCAAAATTACCGTCCGCGATGGCTCTGAACCATAGTTCCGATCTTTCGAATTCTTCGAAGTCTGATTCCATGTCTTGCTCGACTTGTCGCTGTGCCAGTAATACGTTACGCCTGACCTTTCTCTGGTCAGTTACGGATGGGTCAGGGTCTGACACAAATTGACGAATGGCGTCGACATGTTTCTTGGATATAGACGACAATCCAGTTTGCGCCCTTACATCCAGAAAGTACAAGTCGTTAATCATAGAAATATCTTCCTTGACAGTTATCGAAGTCGAGGGATCCTGTATGATCTCTTCCTCTTCACCGGAGGTATCAGAGTCTACTGACTCTAGAGGGTTTTTAAAGCTTTCCACCGTGAGCCAGAATTGCACCGGCAATGAACGGTGACGTCTATCCATGAATTCCATAAAATATGATAATGAATCCGGGTTCCGTAGGATGTCTCTCAGGGTAACACTGGACTTGGCGGTGGTTTCTTGAATGGTGGTTTGTCTCTGTACGTTGTGTTTAGTCAATATGTTCGTCGGATATATGTGCGTCACACACCATATGATCGTCCCCACCACCAAGAACTACAATTCTTTCTTCAACTTTACGTTTGGCAGTATAAAGTCTATCGAGGAAAGCCACCACATCTTCAGTTTTCTCTCCATCTATCCAGTCATCCTTTTCGTGATTCGCTGGCGTTTATATTTATTCAGTGAATTCGTTATATATCAATACCAACGCAATAGATAGACTCACCCAGCAGAACCCTTGTTCTCCTAATTTCTCCCACGATGTCGTTCTTAAGTCGACGGGCATCCAGCAGGGAGGAGGTATTACTGATGCTGCGCAAGAAGGATTCGAATTGGCGGGGATTTGTGCGGATAGTAATCTTTTCCGTATACGCCGCAGCAACTGGAGTGGCTGTTGCTGCTTGAGTCTTCTGTCGAGGTAATTGAGCTTCCAGTACATTTCGCACTTTTGAAATGAGTTGTCTATGGGGAGGTCTGAAATCGGTACAGAGTGTGTATGACGAACAGACTTACTGTTGATGAATTGCAGCTCCAGCCTGAATGTTATATATAAGCAAATAGAAACGCGTTAAAAGAAACGTGCTTACCACTTGGTCGATAGTTCTATTCCAAAAGTCAGGGTCTGCCACCATTTCCATTACCGGGAAGAGGACCGAGCATGTAGCAATCTCGCGAACGACAATCTTAAGCGCTTTACTCCTTCCTTCCTTGGGAGGTAATATATAAGGGAGGGCTTTATCAACCAGCTGCCTGATATGCATTTCTTCCGTTTGACGAGTGAATGTAGTTGAGAGATTTTCCACCGCGGAATGTAGCTTGAAGCCTTTACTCGCATACCGACTTGCCAAGAGCAGGTCCAACTCCTCCGACTGCGTTAAGCTTCGTTCCAACCCTGCACCGCGTAAAGCGACCTCGGATTGGCGGAATTGATCAATATGCGCCGTGACTTTGGGTAGTATCCGTTTGACCACGAGAGACGATATGTCGATCGACTCTGCTCTGTGCTGAATTTCCTGCAGAGAAGCGTGTATGACGGAGGAGACTGCAATGGGGAAGGAAGGTGAGCTGGATATGTGCTGGTACCAGCTAGTTACAAAGTCCTTGAGAACCATAGTAATGATCTCGTTCAGGGCATCGGAGACTTCCTTCGACTCTGGATAAAGGGGCGGTAATGTCTTCTGCGTGTTCTGAGACCATTGTGAACGGGTGAGAACAACTTGCCAAGCTGCGGGGGTAGAGAAAGCAAAAGGCCTTGCTGCTCGTTGCAGATAGTTGGGAGACGGTGGGCGTTGTGTGTCCAGAAACCAAGCAAGGTAGAGATTGAGCAATAGATATCCAACAGCAAGAAGAATAAGTAAAAGAGGAGAGATAATAAGAAGAATAAATGGAGAAGATATAAGACGTGAAATGATGGGTAAAATGACTGCAAGCAACCCGACGAGCACGACGACGCGCACGCTGAATGGGTTGTGCATGGCGTTCAAATCATGAGGGGCGACTGATACGATAGAGACTCAGCTGCAGTGCTAAACCGCGTCAGTCACACAAAGTGTCGCGAATCAAGTCACGCGACTATTTGCCGACATCGGACTGCTCATTCTTTCGGACCTCGGACCTCCACATTCCCCCCTCCATCCCTTCACATCTTATTGAGCCGCCCCAATGTCTACCACAGAGTCTACTACGTTGAAGAAAGGCCGGCCAGTTTCCACCTTGGAGGGTTTCATCTGCGGAGGCATTGCAGCTTGCATAGCCGTATGTCATTGGTTAATCATACATCCGAACACTCCATTCGCTCACTAGCCATCCAATGAGAAGGTCACTGTCTCAAATCCAGCAGAGGTTGCAAAGACTCGTCTCCAACTCCAAGGTGAACTTGCAAAGGATGGAGGGAAGAAGGTATACAACAATGCCATTGACGTCTTGGCAAAGACCTGGAAAAATGAGGGTATTCGCGGCGTCCAGAGGGGTCTGCCACCAGCTGTATGTAGTCTTTTCCAATGTGATTCGTCGTTTGACTCATGGCCACTTTCTACTAGTATGCCTATCAAGTAAAGCCAAGCCGCATATTCTGGTCGATTGTCTCATCTTAATACCTTATTTTTAGATCCTATTAAACGGTTCAAGGCTGGGTAAGGCTTGTTAATCTTTGTATCGGGTGAAGACTCAAATGTGAATACCAGGATTTTATGAACCGTTTAGAAGAACCTTGAACAGATTCGTTGGGCGAAATGCCGACGAGCAAATACCTATTACTTCCGTCATTGCAGGAGCGACTAGCGGTGCTGTTGGAGGTAAGTTTACGTTAATCTTATGGTCCGGCCTGCAATTAAATTCTGTATAGCGTCGTTGGGAAATCCTCTCTTTCTGATCAAGGCGCGGATGCAGGCCTACTCACCTGCACTCCCTGTTGGTGCCCAGCACTATTACAAAAATACCTTCCATGCCCTATCGACCATATTCCGCGCTGACGGTCCACGGGGTTTAATTCGTGGAATTGATGCCGCCATTCTGCGAACGTCAATGGGATCCTCGGTATGACATGTTTCGTGAGCCCTCAACAATTTTTTAATCATTCGAACGTTGCAGGTTCAATTACCTAGTTACAACTTTACAAAAACCCTACTAGTACAAAACGATATTTTACCAGCAAACAGTGCATGGACGTTCCTGGTCAGTAGCAGCGTCTCAGGAGCATGTGTGGTACGTCCTATCGCTTAGTAAAAACCTCGAATGATCTCTGATTTTACGTATAGTGCTTAGTGATGCAGCCTGCCGACACGGTGAGCAAAGAAAAATACTACACCTGGATAAAATGTTGATGTTCTTTTATTACTAGGCCCTGACTAGAATGTACAACCAACCTACCGTAATCGGACCAGACGGCAAAAGTAGAGGTCAACTATACAAAAACCCTATAGATTGTCTATGGAAGACATTCAAGACGGAAGGTGTTCGTGGATGGTACAAAGGCTCAACAGCTCACTTCCTGCGCATTGCCCCTCACACGCGAGTTTCTTTTACGTGCTCTGCTGCTTTCGCGTCTCATTTACGTTTTTGTCCACAGGATCATTACTCTAACGATGAACGATATCATTATCAACGGTTATAAAGCGTTTAGAGATAGACATCTAGAAGATTAAGGTATACACATTATTTTACTCTAGGACAGTGGTGGCGACGCCACTTAATACATATATTCTATAATCCGGATATTAATACCACCGATATTGCTTCAGAGAAACGGGACATAAAAGACAACTTGGTGCGCAAAAATGAATGGACGAGCCATCTTGAATCAATCAAACTTATATTATGGAGAAAAACTAAAGTACGCCAACTATGAATTTCCAGCGGTAAATTATGGGTATAATGAAGGGTCTCCAAAGGTAATTCCATAACCCCGCGCAATTCTCTAGTCTCCATTGATCCTCATCCTCATCCGCAGATACCTGGATATTTCAAGTCAGTGGGGTCTTGAGGAATCCAACCATTCGCGAGACCGGCTTGATACGTCCACTCATCCGCAATCTCAGCCTTCCACGTCCACTGGATCCACCCTCCGGCTTTCTCGTACGTGATGACTTGAGCCTCCCAGTACTGCCTGAGGAACTCCTTGTACTCCTCGCTGAACGTCGAAGCGTCCCCGGTGAGACCTTGGCAGCTGCCAATCTTCTGCGAACCGTTGCGGGTACCGTCATAGCGAGCGCCGACTCCACGTCCGTTGAGGTACTTCGCGCAGTCCGTCGCCGCGGGCGTCCATTCGCCGACGATGGTTAATAATGTCGAAGAGGTGAGGGCGGAACTCTTCAAGCATGCGGATCTAATGTGACCACTGTTGCTTTTTTGGTTTCCCTGAGGAAGAGTTGATTAGCTCTTTTTTCTTGGTGTTGAGTAAAGATCAAGGTTGCATACAGCGTCAGAGAACATTTGGTATATGTGGGTATCGATGAGGACTCCTGACGCCGAAGACATGAAGCCTTGCCAGTAACTTGCGGGCTGGAAGGCGTCATGTATCAAAACGACAATGTCGGTCTTTGCTGCTGTTCTGACGAGGATTGATCCAATATCAGCACTTGTGCTTTTCTTACTTAACGAGCTAATAAATGAAAAGTTTCTCACCGAATGATATTGTAGCTATCCTCCCAGTACTGGTGAGATGGTCATTTTCCAACAACAATCGATAGATTCAATATTTTCGTACGTACCTGCTTCGTAACCTGAAGAATTTCGCTTCCATTGAACCCTGCAGGTCTGAGGAGGGAGAGAAAACACACGAATTAAGAATATCACCGCAGTCATAAAAACCAGTATTCGGCGTACTCATTGAGAGGAGCAATGATTGGAACCGTGCCCGACATCTGACGGAACATGGCAGCAAATTCAGCGATAATGGCCTCGCTACGCTTAACGTTGTTTTGATTGGTGTGCCATGTACTACAATGAGAACGCAAAAGATTATGTTTTGGACTTTATGATAAAGAAATTTCACTCACGGGAATTTCATTTTCTGTCCAGAATTGTCGAAACTAGATATTTCCAGTAAATAAATGCTTTCAAAGTAATTGACGATCGAAAAGACCGTACCCATTCTGACTCCCAGGAGCGCCTGTTATGCCATTGTATATCAATATATTGATTAGACGCGCATCATTTGAAACAAATTTACCGTGCAAGTCGACAATGACCTTTAGATTATGGTTTTGCGCCCATGTTACTGCCTTAAGCAGGTAATCAACCTGGCCCTGGATATAGGGCTCTCCCGCAGAAACATCAAACGCCCAGTACCCAATGGGAATGCGGACGTGATTGAGTCTATACGAGAGACAGAATGAATACAGCGGCTTGAAGAGAGTAGAAGTCCCATTACCCGGCAGCAGCTATAGCAGCAAAATCTGATTCAGTAATCCAGGTATCCCAATGCTGCTTAAGCGTAGCTTTGGCCACGTTTTTGTCCTGGTATTGTCCGAATGTGTATTCATCTACGATACGAGAATCACCAGTGTTGTCGAAGAGAGAAGGGGTAATCCACGGCTACTCATCGACGCTCTCGTTAAAACTAAGAAGAAGGATCCGTTAGGAGAACATACCTCCAACACGAGCCACCCCCCAATGTTCACTCCGCGAACTTTATCCGGGCCATATATAAACCCAGCAAAAGCATCAGCAGAGAAAAGAGTTAAGCTAAGCGCGACGCTTGCTGTAAAACGTGAAAGGAGACGCATGGTGTGATATATCAAATTTCAATGTGTCAAAGAATGTGAGGAAGAACAAAAGAGTGGATAGACCCAGCAAGAGTGAGGCTGGGGGATTGCGTACCAGACGGGGTTCATTATATATGTTCAGGTTTACAGATCGAGTAAGGCTTCAATCTAAACACGGCTCTCAGAGGCTAGTTGAATTTGGGCTGACAGTTGCCGTAAAAGTGTCGCTCTGTAATTCGGGTGTTGGCCATGAACCGATTAGGGCGGTCTTCCCCTCCCTCGAAGCTCGTTGACTGAAGTTGATTGACAATTCTTGAACGAGGCGCATTTTCCCTGCAACATGCTTGTTTCGTGTCTACGAGTCTCCATCCATTGACATGTTTAAAATTTGGACCATACCAACAAAGCGCCCAGCTTTTTATGCTGCCGATATTCATATACGTACTAGTTGTTTTTGAAGCATCAGTTTCGTACAAATCAGTCGATGAATTTGGCCAAAATTCCCGGAAGGAGCTCATCGGGCCAAGAGTTGCAGGGATGCTGCGTATCAGGACAAAGAATGGAAGTTCAAACATTCACGCGCACGCCCTAGTCAGTCAGGCATCAGTGACTCGGATGTCTCCATGCCGCTTCGCCGTTGCGTGCCACCAGAATTTTGTTTGCTTCTATTTACTATAGGTAGGTTTCTTCCATTTCATACGTGACTTTCATGGACATTTGTAAATCAATGACATAGGTTCAGTCTATATCTTGAGAGTAACGTGTAAATATTAAATGAGGTTAGCCACCATGGCTCGAACCCCAATTCTCTCCGTGTCTGTGCTCTCGGAGGTATTTCATTGCCAAGAAAAATTATGGTGAGATTAAGCGCCCACTCTGCTAGATTGGGAAAGAAGTAAATAGGTACACATAAATTATCTACTTCTGAGATAAAAATTCCTTCCAGATGAGATCTGTCACTTCTCTGACTTTCTTAACCTCATCCTCTCTCGTACACCATACACCCCATTCCTTTTTCGGATCTTCATCGACCCCCATTCCCATCCCAGCACGCTTGAAAATCGTCTGGCCGCTCAACCAGGACCCACCACTCAGATGTACTTCCCGCAATCCAAGTGGGATCAAGGCATGCAACAATGGGGCAATCGTTTTGCTATTAATACCGGATCCAGGCATGATTGTCAGCCCCCAATTATCGTCGTCGACAAGTTGCTTTCTCGTTTTGAAGAGCTTCTCCAAGGTTGCGAGACCCTCGGGTGCTTTTGGTGCTAGTCCGCTATAGCAATCCTCGTATCGTGTATCAATACAACAATTAAAGGAGAGCCACACACCTTGTTAAGATTCTAGATATGCCTCCAAAATCAGTGATAGTAGATAATGCTATATAACCTTTTAGCTTCATCCACCTAGGCACATTGTATACCACTCATACCTTCAACTCCATCACGGGTCATATCGAATGCTCTGTGGAAACAAACTGAGACACGCGAGTAATAAGTACACACGCGCAGGAATAGCCCTACAGATTTACCATTACCTTCTAATGGTAGAATCTCATCCACGATGCTATAAAACCCACAACTAAATGAAAGTTCTTTAATGGTTACTAGCCGTTGACCCGTGCTTCGCACGGTTTCTTGCCTTCCTGTACTCCAACTTCCAAGTGAAAATAAAACGTCTCAAGATAGAGTCGAAAGGCGACACTGCTGCTTGCCGAACTGTAACACTATTACTTGCTTTCTTTGCCGCCACTTCTCGCCAACCTTTGGTTGGCTCTTCGTGGCCCAGTTTTAGAAATATTGAGAAATAAAGTAAATGTATATCGGTATAAGTAGAAATACGTGGTATTTAGATTCCGCAAAATATGAATGTAGTGCTAGTAAGACGTCTTAAGCACGATTAAAGCAGGAGCAAAATGTAAGCCTGCAAGAGCTCCAGCGTTCGCAAGGCACAGGTCACTCTGCCAGAGCAAGGGCTAGTGTTTCAGGTCCTGCTGTAGCATGACACCTTGTTCTTATAGTGGCTTGGGCACTGTTCTCACCTTGAACCTGCGCAGGACACGGTTCTCCCGAGGAAATCTGGAAGGCAAGTGTCTGAAACGTGGTATATTTCTCTCCATGTATCCCATAACAGTAGATCCGGTCTTGCTGTAGCTGAACCCGGGGCACCTTTCGTCGCGCATGCAGTAAGTGAATTTGGGAAAAGAATTTGCCAAGCGCACCATCGGTGACGGTGAGCGGTATGAGATGCTATCGAGTCCGTCATAGATATCAGGGAAACATTTCGCAATCAGAGATTGGTTGCGCGACAGCAGCGAACCTCCAAACTTCAAGTAACTGCCTTCGATGCCACCTTCATCAATGGATAAACACAAGACACAGGACCACAGGAGTCGTGAGATGCACTTGTAGTTTAAAGATCATAAGCGTCAGAGTCTTTCTGTCGAAGCACACAGCAAGAGAGACAGCAAAGTAAGAGCAATTTAGCAAGAGCAAGAGCAGAGGTCGGTGGAGTCTCGATAAAGTAAGTAACATAGTGAGCCTGTATGTATGAGTAGCGAGATAATAGAATAATGAGGATAATTTATCGGAGAACAGGATTTGCATTCCGATGCCTTTTATACACCATGGTGTGTCGAATATCAGAATGTCTTCGAATGTTCTTGAAAAATGGATCACACCGTGCTAAACCGTTGAGGGAATGCAATAGAAAGGGATGCGTCAGTCATGTGGTTGCAAAAACGATGGAACAACCACACAACCCTGAGCTCTCGAAAATTCTAGAAATGAAAAGCAAAACACGTACGCTGATTGAGTACCGCTTAACGTTGTGCTTTAGCCAATCTTTGTCGAAAGGCTAGGTGACTCCAGTCTCTGAGTGAGCAAGAAAAGTAAAGTTGCCGCACAGATAGAGGTATACCAAATCATATTTTTACAGGATTTTACCAAGTGTGAAGCTTTGAAAGGCAAGAGAGCCGTTCAAGAGCCGTTCTTTGAGGCGATCATCGTTGTGAGAGTGTATTAGTAAGCCTGAGCCTGTGAGCCAGTAAGCGTAAGCGAGCACGTGAAAATAGTGCCTCAGCCAATCAGAACGCGTCTTTGTCTTTGACGTTTGTCCCGTGAGAAACACCGTTTTCATTTAATATTATAGATTAAAACAGCGCTTACCTTCTTAGACATTTGACATTGACGCGTCCATCTTTGCTCAAACTGCCTACAACAAAACCTCGAACATCTCCAATATTCTTGAACATGCGAATATCCTCCAAAATCACTTCTATCTCTTCTTTTGTATACACAAAGTCACCAACACGTGGTCGAATCAAGATCTGTCAAACCATTGTCAATGACGCGTTTGAAAACGTTAAGAGTTGACGCTTACCATGAGTGGTATATCACGGACCACTTTCTGAATCGACTTTACAAGGCCTAAGCTTGGCGTAGTTCCACCACCTACACCTAGGTTAGAGCACACCTCCAACCTATCCGCTCCTCCTGCAACAGCTCTTGCTGAGTTTCAATGACAAGGACATTTAATGAGTAGAGAGTTAATAACTAACGCTATCGCTGATTGCACAGAGTCAACACAGACTTCAATGAGAAGGGTCTCCGGGATCACTGCTGTCATCTATAAAGTAGTGAGAAGAAAGGTCAGGATTCGGAGTGAAGCGTAAACTTTACGTGGCAAAAATTTAAACATTTAGGGGGCGATCAGGGGCGATCACTTTGTCGACGCGAACAACTAACGAGATCATGTGACTCCCAATCCAGCCTCTGTCCGCAATTGATTTGAGCAAGATCTTCCAGGTTCACAATGCGTTTCTCTAATACTCTCTTTCCTACCTTCTTTTCACCGACCAAGGGATTACCTGGTGGATAATTACAAGATGTCCACAAATGATGCAGATGGAACCTTGAATGGCATCCTCAGGAAATCGCAGACATCCTCGGACTACAGTCTTCTTCCACAAGAATTGGCGTGCTTAACGTCTGTCTTTCTATCAACCCGACCTGATGCCGAGGTAGTCAGGCCCAAAGGCTATGTGGTTCTTTCAGCAATATGTCAAGGCATTCGGGGGCGTGAAGGGAAAGGAAAGGAGCCGGAAGCTGCGACCAATACCATTGTAGGCGTGTTCGGCCCAACTGTGCTCAATTATCTCAAAGAAACAAATGAAGCATCGCTCATGACGGGGATAACCTTCCTTACTGCGCTTTTCCAAGTCGATGCTCACGCTGCATCGATCATATTCATCGACGATGGTCTGGTGGAAAATATGATGGACTCAGTAGATCTCTCGCCGTCGAACCTACTTTGTCAGGAGGTCGCACATCTTTTAGGTCAAGCATGCGGACACAAACCATGTAGAGCGATTATGACGCCGCAAATCCAACGTTGGCTCGACTTCAAGTCTCGACAATCTACGGATACGATTCTTCAAAGTGCGGCTTCGGTCGCACTAATCAAACTTGCCAGAGGCGCTGCGACCGATAATCCAGAGAACGGTCAACCAGAATATCAAGATGCACAAACAGGAGAACTAATGACAAAATTGGTGGATATAATCGTGTCGGAGAAGAGTGACTCCTATTCGGATGCCGTAGAAGGGCTCGCCTACTTGAGCACAGATTCGGTCGTAAAGCAAAAGCTTGCGAAGAATGCATCTTTCCTCAAAAAGCTTTTCTCCTTGGTACCCACGCAGAAAGCAAGCCCATTGAAGAATGTGAATCACACTTTGATATTCGGTGTCATCCTCATCATCTGCAACCTTACAAGTTTCAGACCTCGCCTTACGGAAGAACAAAAACAAATAGAAAAATTAAAGCAGATGGCGAAAGCTGGTAAAGATGCCACAAAAGACGCAGAAAAGAAACCTATGTTCGATGATGACGATCATGTCAAGGCAAGGATACGGTTATTGATTGCATCTGGCGTCCTCTCCGTGTTCCCATCAGCCATCGCAGCTACGGATTCCGCAGCCGTCCGGGTAAATGTTGGAAAATCTCTGCTAAGCGTTATCGAGGAGAAGGAAAATCGGGGGAAGGTTTTGCAAGCTGGAGGTGCCAGGGCTCTGCAAGCAATTATAAAACAGGCTTTGTCTACTCAGGCCAACAACAAAGATAAGAAGCAACAGCCGAACCTTTCAGTCAATGATCTCGAAGCCATCCAGGCTTTGGCAAAACTTGCCATTACTTCTTCCCCGGTGCAAGTTTTTGGACCCAACGTGGGTGTACTGTATGATGCTATTCGTCCATTTTCCACTTTATTACAACACACGTCATCAAGCATGCTGCAGCAATTCGAAGCCATCATGGCTTTAACAAACCTTGCTTCCCATTCTTCAGATGTCGCTACCAGAATCGCAACAGCTGATGGTCTTCTGAATAAAGCGGAACTTTTGCTATTGGACGACCATACCCTCATCCGTCGAGCTTCGGTAGAACTCATATGCAACCTTATAGCTGGATCTGATGAGGCATTCCAACGTTACTCGGGTGATACCCCCAACTCGGCCAGTAAAATCCATGTTTTGCTAGCATTATCGGATGAAGACGATATCCCAACCCGTCTGGCAGCATCAGGGGCACTGGCAACAGTGACGATCGTTCCGACAGCCTGCGCAGCTCTCATAGGTCTGCAATTCGAGAAACATCGGTTCTTAACTTTGATGACACAGCTCATCGACCCATCCGTCCTGAAGAAGGAAGGCGATAGTGAGGATGAAGGACCTTTGGAAACCAATCCTGGTCTTGTCCATCGCGGTGTGGTCTGCGTTTACAACGTGTTCAAAAATATCACGGATGATGAGGTCAAGAAGAAGATCATTAAAGAAGCAACGGATTCTCGCCTTCTGCAAGCGCTTGCACAGTTGATCAAGGGCGATGGCGTGGTGAAGGATCAAGCTATCTTGCAGCAGGGGGCGGAAGCCCTGAAGTTATTGATAGGCACCAAAAATTAAAACTTTGTAATAATAGAAACAAAACTATCGTGCGATTGTCCTCTCTTGCCTAGCAAAAAAAATTATAACAAGTGGGGTGGCGCAGACTTTGAATTGAGGTCAACCCGAGTACAAGAGAGCGAATACCGCAATTGCGATTGTAAACCCGTCTGACTGCGCACCCGCGCGCCACGGCAGAAGCCGAAGATCACAATGACGACCGTAATGGTAATAGGGTCAACATTTCACTGACCGAATTTACATTCATACTCCTCACTACAACGACGGGTGGACCGTCTTTAACACTTTCTAACCTATAGATCACATATACCCATACACAATAAGCAAGAACAGGATTTGACATGGTGCGCAATATCCAGATATCTCTCCGTATGTGCAGGGTCCAACCACCGATTTAGGCTGTATCGAAGAAGGCGGGGAAGAAGGTGACTCCGGCTGCGAAGAAATCCGGTGGGCAGAGTAAGGTCGCAAAGGTGAGGGAATTCTTGGACATGGAGGAGAGGTCACAATTCGACGTCTGAGCCAGGCAGATTGGAAAGAGGGTTTCAAGAAGAAGCAAGTTGGCGTGTCTGACATGACATTGTTGACCACGATCAGCAATGAAAGTATCAACGATAACCTTCAAAAACGATGGACGAACGCGGAAATCTACACTTATATTGGAGCCGTTTTAATCTCAGTTAATCC
The DNA here is from genome assembly GCA_964017145.1 of Agrocybe praecox. Lineage (NCBI taxonomy): Eukaryota > Fungi > Basidiomycota > Agaricomycetes > Agaricales > Agrocybaceae > Agrocybe > Agrocybe praecox. Next base: position 3,724,599 of record OZ024840.1, read on the forward strand.
TTTCAAAGGTAGCGTAAACTGCCATATAGATCGACGCCCTGCTTATGTTACTTTGACAGATCTTGGTATATATACAGACGAGATCTTAGCCAAATACCGAGGAAAGAACAGATTAGAAGTCCCACCACATGTTTTTGGTATTGCAGAAAGCGCGTATTACAACATGAACGCTTACCATGAAAACCAATGCGTAATTATCTCGGGGGAATCGGGAGCAGGGAAGACGGAGGCAGCCAAGAGAATCATGCAGTATATCGCTGCTGTATCTGGTGGACAGGATAGCAGTATTCAGGAGATCAAGGACATGGTTTTAGCAACCAATCCTTTACTGGAGAGTTTTGGATGTGCTAAGACGCTGCGGAATAATAACTCTAGTCGACATGTGCGTTCAATCTTTCGTCTGTCCTTGAGATACTGATGCTTCACTAGGGAAAATACCTGGAAATTATGTTCAATAACAGAGGAGAACCTGTCGGTGCACAGATCACGAATTACCTATTGGAAAAGGGGCGAGTTGTGGGGCAAGTCGAGAATGAGCGTAACTTCCACATCTTTTATCAATTCACAAAGGCTGCAACGGATGAACAACGAGGTGAGTTCGGACTTGTGATCTGAATAGTGGCATATATTGACACCCATTTAGAGGCATTTGGACTGCAGGGTCCAGAAGCATACGCTTATACTAGTTTGAGTAACTGCCTTTCAGTCTCGGATATCGATGATAGCGAAGACTATAGGGAGACTATTGTGAGAGATGTGTTCAAAAGATTCGTACGCTCTTCCTCATATTTATCTATTTTCAGAAAGCCATGGAAGTCATTGGACTTAGCGCAGAGGAACAACACGAGATATTCAAGATGTTGGCCATCATCCTCTGGCTCGGAAATGTGCAATTCGAAGAAAATGACAACGCAAACTCTGCTATAGCAGATACTGGAGTGACCGATTTCGTCGCGTACCTGATGGAAGTTGATGGAGAACAGGTACAAAAGGTTTTGACAGCAAGAGTCATGGAAACGACTAGAGGTGGCCGAAGAGGTTCTATTTACGACGTTCCTCTGAACCCTGCGCAAGCAACATCTGGGCGAGATGCTCTCTCGAAGGCGATTTACAACAACCTCTTCGAATGGATTGTTTCCAGAGTAAACGTGTCGATGAAAACGCGATCGGCGCATGCTCACATCATTGGCATCTTGGTAAGGGATAACAATATCCTACTAAAAGTCTGCGTGTGCTAACAAATTTTAGGATATCTTTGGATTCGAAATCTTCGAGGTCCGTTAATTTCTCTCGATCCAAACTGTTACATATTGTGCTTAACATCTTGTAGGATAACTCTTTTGAACAGCTTTGCATCAACTACGTCAACGAAAAACTACAACAAATCTTCATTGAGTTGACTTTGAAAACAGAGCAGGAAGAGTACGTTCGGGAAGAGATCAAATGGACGCCAATCAAATATTTCAACAATAAGATTGTATGTGATCTTATCGAGGAGAAAAGGCCTCCTGGTATCTTTGCTGCATTAAACGATGCTTGCGCGACAGCCCATGCCGATCCTGCTGCTGCCGACAGCAGTTTTGTCCAGCGAACCGCTATGCTTTCTTCGAACCCTCATTTCGAAGCTCGTGGTGCACAATTCCTCGTACGACATTATGCTGGAGATGTCATGTATAATGTGGCTGGAATGACGGACAAGAATAAAGATTCTTTGATCAAAGATCTTCTCGATCTTGTTGCTAGTAGCGGTAATCAATTCTTGCAAGGATTATTCCCTGACCGCGTCGACCCGAATAGCAAGAAACGCCCACCAACTGCAGGTGATAGGATTAAGGTGCGTGTAGATCTTCACAGGGTTTGCAACCTCTCGTTAAAATAATTTTTCCACAGCAATCGGCAGGTGCTTTAGTGGACAACTTGATGAAAGCGCAACCCTCGTACATCCGAACTATCAAGCCGAATCAAAATCGAAGCTCAACGGAATATGACCAGAAGGCTATTCTTCACCAGATCAAATACCTAGGTCTGCAGGAAAACATTCGCGTTCGTCGGGCTGGTTTTGCCTACAGAAACACATTCGAAAAAATGGTTGAACGATTCTACCTCTTATCTCCCAACACCTCTTATGCTGGTGAATATACTTGGTCAGGGGATCCTAAATCGGGATGTAGGCAAATTCTTAAAGACACTGGAATTGCACCTGAAGAATGGCAAATGGGTGTTACTAAAGCTTTTATTAAAAATCCTGAAACGGTATGAGACTGCATATTCAATTCAAAAACGGCCAAACTAACAGGTATTGTAGCTCTTCGCACTAGAAACCATGAGAGATCGTTACTGGCACAATATGGCCGGACGAATCCAACGCGCGTGGAGGAACTACATGCGTTACAGGCATGAATGTGCACGTCGTATACAACGATTCTGGAAGAACAACAAAGAAGGAATAGTCTATGCTCAAATACGCGAACATGGTCATCAGCTCCTCGCTAAGCGCAAGGAACGCAGACGATTCAGTCTGATAAGCTACAGAAGGTTTGTGGGAGATTACCTTGATGTCAACGGCAAAAGTGCGCTTGGGGAAGAGTTAGGCACCGTTTGTGGTATCGGACGTGCGTTGAATACCTATGTGCCTATTTACTTTTGACTAACATTATGCTCCAGGTGACAACGTTGTCTTTAGTTCCCGCATTGAGTTATTGGTGTCGAAACAATTTCGTTCCAGTAAACCAAGTCCCCGCTATCTCATTATAGTAAGCCCATCGTTGTAAAGGTTAGGCATTTGCTAACGCGACCTTCAAGACTGAGAAAGCTGTGCACCTTGTTATCAACAGCGACAAGGGAGGACTCATGCTTGAGAGGAAAATCCCATTGATCACCATCAAAAGTGTCGCAATGTCCACTCTTCGAGATGATTGGCTTGTAAGTTCTCGGTTTTCGCACTTTGAGGAAGTTATTTAATGTTCGTTCTGTCTTACTCAGGCTCTCAACGTGAACGCTTCTGAAGAAGGCGATCCTATCATTCATTGCGCGCTGAAGACAGAAATGGTGACTCAGCTCGTCAGAGTCTCTCAGACAACTATCAACGTTCTTATTGGACCGATGTGAGTTTATTGGTGCTTTAATGTCTATGCTATCGTTCTAATATGGCTGCAGGGTTGATTATGCCAAAAAGAAGGATAAACGCGCGCAAATCAAGTTTATCAAGGATGAAACTGTTGCCCGCGGAGACGCCTACAAGAGTCACACTGTACATGTTCCCACGGGAGAACCAGCTGAGAGCGTATCTCGACCTCCTGCTAAGAGAAAACCAGGTGTTGTTCGTCCTATAACACAAGGCAAACTCTTGAGAGCTGGCGGTCCAGATGTGAGAAAAAGCTTTATTATTATTATTTAATTCGTGTGCTCATATTTGACTTGTTTTTTATTTATTTAGAAAAAGCCCTCTGCCGTTTCAAGACCCAAGCCTACGCCTAAGCCTCTTCCAGGTTCTACTGCCAATAGACCTACGCCGTCTATCCCTGCAGCATCCACTGCTCCCGTCAGCACCAGTGTCGCCAAGGCGAAAGTACCTCTGGCCCCTCCTCGCAACAACGCTCCTCCCCCTCCCCCACCTCCAGCTCGGCCACAAGTCCCGCAGTATCGTGCCAAGTTCGCCTTCGAGGGGCAAGAAGGAGAAATGTCGTTGGCCAAAGACGACATTGTCGAATTGGTCGAGAAAGACGATAATGGATGGTGGCTCGTACAGAAAAATGGAGTCGAAGGCTGGACGCCGAACAACTACCTGGAGCTCGTCCCGCCTGCTGCTGCTGCCCCTCCTCCGCCCCCTCCAGCGCCTCCGCGCAAGGTGCCGGCACCCAAATCGGCACCCACCCCAGCTTCGACATACGTACCAGCCAACGCAAATGCCAAACCAGTTTCCGTTTTCCCGGGAATGGCAGCAGGAAATGGCTCTGCGACTCCATGGAAGAAGTCGCAGGCACCGTCAGACGACAGCTCCCCTGCGAGCTCCAGACCATCAAGTTCTTTAGCGTCTAAGCCCCCACCACCTGTGGCAACTAAACCTAAACCGCCTGCACCTGGAGCCAAACCTGGCGTCGCCCCAAAGGTAGGCGCCAAACCCGCAATCCCAACGGCCCCCAGGCCAACTCCTGCGGCGCCTGCTGGTAAGGGTGCGGTGGGTGCTAGGCCATCTGCTCCTGGTCAAGTGGATTTAGCTGCAGCCGTGAGTATTGAGTGAAATCTTCTGTTTACCAGTTATTAACCCGTTTGTGTCCAACAGCTTGCAAAGCGCGCTCAAAGGATTGCGGATGGGGAATAAACGCCAATATGCGCCTCTAGATTTTAATTAAATAACAAGAGTTTTCAACTTCACACACCTATATTCATATTTTAACTCATCTCAGGCAGATAGTCCTTCTTTACTTTTTGTGTTTTTGTATAAAATCTCTCGTTTTAATATGGATGAAAATGGACAATGGAATTCTACAGATATAAACTATGGATGGTTTGCAATGTGAGATATAATTTTAAAATTTCACACAAATTACAGAAGGTGGAACAAATGCATATAGTTGGGGGTATGGTATGTATGTGTATGTATGGAAAGAACGAGAAACAATGATTGATATCCGGGGTCCGGAATGAAGCAAAAAAACAGGACGAAAGAGAGCGAAGAAGAAAGAAAGAAAGAAAAAAGAGTACAATGTATATGCGTAGTAATAGTAATAGAAGAGAGATGGAAGAAAGCATCTTATCGATAACGTTCTTCGTATGATTTTCTATCCATGTTCAAAGTTAATTAATAGGAAAGCAAATGCCCAAACAAATAGTGGTTAGGGTGGGTGAATGTGTCCGTCTAAAGCGTGGGCTTTGTGATGAGGATAGGCGGAGGAGGAATCTGAGGACTTGTAGGTGGGCTCAGCCCAGAAATAGTCATTGCCTCTACTTCATCTTCAGAGGTCACCGAGTCATTGCCGACATTACTGTCATTGAAAGTCAACGAAATTTCTTCTTCTTCCTCTCCGCCTTCCTCGCTGGTATAATAGCTGGAACCATCACTGATGCGTCTCAAGCCTTCCTCGTCTGCCGGCACGCCCTGAGGTCTTAATAATCGCTGGTTAACTGATAACGTATCCATCCCGTCCATATGCATATCCTTCCCTCCTGATTCCGATTCCGAATCCAATAAAAAGCCAATACTGTCCATCGAAATATCGTGGTCATGCTCGCCATCGTGGTCATGATCATGAGACTGGTCGTCTGCGCCTCCTCGCCAGTCTTTAACTTCCTCCGGCGAAAGCACCTTCGCCGCGCCTCTCGCGCCACCCCCAAAGTCCTCTGTCTTCCTATCAAGCGCTTCCTGGCCCGTTTTCAACAGCACCTCCAGCAACAACTTGACGCGCTTATATATCTCGTCTCCCGGGCTCCCGTTACCACCCCCTGCAGCGCTTCCCCCATCGTCAGCGTCGAACCACTCCTCCTCTTCGTCGTCCACGTCCTCTTCGTCGTCTCCGAGCTCTTCAGGGTCCAATGACGATCTCACAGCGCGAAACGCGCGCGGAGGCAGGATAAGTCTGGATTCGCGCAGCTTGCGGCGGAGTTCCTGGATCTCCTTTGCTTGTCTGTGTTTCGTGGCTTCTAGTGAAGCGTTAATTACGAGTAACGAGCGATTGGTGATTTCAAGGTCGGCAATCTGAGAAAGAAAAAGAGAGAAAAAAGAGAGAAGGCTCAATAAAACTTTTAAAAAGAGAAAGTTTCTGATAAATAAATACCTTCCGATTCGACTTTGCCTCTGCCTTCACTTTATGCTCTTCCCCATCTCTACCCACCCCGCTGTCCCCATCATCGTCATCCTCCGGCCCAGAATTCATCGCAGACGTATACTGCATCAAATTATCCAAAACATCACGCATACTCCCCGTATCACCATTCACCACACTTCCATTTCCATTAGCACTATTCTCCAAACTATTCCCACCACCGCTGCCGCGTATCTGGCCGTGATAATTATGCTGCAACAAAGGGCTGAAGTGACTACCCGCGTCGCCACCGCTAACCCCAGTCGCACTGTTCGTAGCAGATGAGGAAGAGGACGTTGAGTAAGGGTGATTAAAGTCCGCTCCTGTCCCTAGATACGAAGGACTCGCAGATGAGCGTGAAACAGATGAGCGTGACGAGAATGAGACGGCAGATATAGGCGGTGAATGAGGTGGGAGGGGTATAGATGCAGGGTCGACTTTGGCGATGCCATTCAATGATGGTCTACCGCCTGATGAACGTGGACGCGGTGATGTGGAAGACGCCTTCGCTATGGGTTGTGCATTATAATTAGAAGGGGGAATATCAATAGAGGAAGACGAAGAGTGGCTGAATGACTGGAAAATGTGCTGTGGTGCAGCAGTTCGCTGCTGTGTTGACGACGTAGATATTGTAGAAGCTGCTGTAGGCCTAGATGATGGGAACCGGTGTGGATTAGCAGCTGGAACCGCTGTAGTTATAGGGTAGAATTGTGGTGGTGGGCTGCTTAAATGTCGACTATGAACGTCTAGGTTGCTGGCGTTGCTGATCCCCAGAGCAGACGACGACGTAGAAGGTGCTCTATTCCTGATACCAGAACGCACAGTAGGTGATAAAGCAGCAGGACTTGTAGGCGAAGGCGGGACCGAAGCATCCGCCGCTGCAGCTTTGGCCAAATTCGATACCTTAGCACGAATTTTTAGTGTGGGTGAACTATTCTGGCTGCGGTCGGTATTCGTGTTGAGATGCATGATTGATTTAGACGCTACGAGCCTCGGGGAAGCCGAAGCAGACACCGTGCCCGTCCTCGACCCAGGTCCAGGCCCAACCCTTGGGGAAGAGGAAACCACTGAAGAAGAGGCCGACGAGGCTTGGAAAGCTGAGAACGACACCGCATGGTGCAACGACACGCTTCCTGTTCGCGAGCGAGTATGTTCCTCCCCAGCACCAACGCGCAACGACGAAGCGGTCGCGGTCTTCCTCATCTCAGGCGTTACGGGTGCGGATACATTCGTTGGTGCCTTCAACGTCGTGCGGCTGACTCCAGCAGCAGAGACGGGCGATTTTATGCGTTGGTTCAGCTTTGTTGGAGACCCTGCGCGAGGAGTGCTGCTTGCGCTACCTGTAAAGAGGTGAGCTATAACGAGAAGCAAGGCCGAAGAACCAACGAACCTGTTCCGACGGTGCTGCTGTTACTGCTGGCTACTGTCCTCCTTGTCGTTGTAGCACTGCTATTAACCTTTGCCCTTGGCCTGAAAGCTGGATCCATGCTGTTGGTTGACACATAAGACTTTGTAGGAGATGACGGTCTCGAGGACGCGTTAGTTCGTGAAGGAGGCCTTGCGGGACTGGTGCCATAATTGAGCTTGCCAGTGACCTATAACGGCCATTCAATTTTCCACCATTACAAAGTAGTTTATGTGCAGACCTTTGGCTTTAAAGTAGCCCCCGAGTCCATTACTTGGCGGTAAGCGGAAGAGTTCAGTCACAGGCATGAACTATTCCAACACCTGATAAGATCCAAATTTCGCGGAGGTTGCCGTTACTAATTCTACAACATACATTTACTTTGTACTATTTAGAAATAATTCCTTTCTTTGTCAGAACATCCTCCACAATTTTCTCGATCATGCTCTTTAGCCCCTGATCTTCCCCGCCTCCGAGCGCAGCCACAACACCTTTTTGCACATATTTTCCAACCATGTCCACCTCAATATTCACCGTGCTTCCAGTTGGCTTCTTGCTCAGCGTAATCATCTCCTGAGTGTGTTTGATGAGCATAACACTGAATGTGCGCTCGGCATCGTTCACCCCAGTGATTGTCAGCGATGCTCCGTCGATCGTCACGTAGCCTTTCGGGATGATGTAGAGAAGGAGCGAAGGTCTCTCCACTGTCGGAGGTGGGAACTGGAATGTCAGGCGAAGGGAGTCGCCATCTGGGACCCGGTCAATGATCGTTGCTGTCCCATCCACATGAGCCTGACAGGGACGTATAACTTTTCAATTGTCGTTGCACGATACGAAATTTACGGTGACACACCTGTACAAAATGGCCCCCAAATCTCACATGCGCACCCATAGCACGCTCGAGATTGACTTGATCTCCAACCTTCCTCTCACCTAGGCAAATTCAAAGTTAATTTTTGGTGCTCTTGCCAACCAAAGAGGAAATCCCAAAACTCGCACCTAAATCCGTTCTATCCAAAGTCTCATTCGCCAACCACACCTTGAACCATCCACCATCCTGTACAGGGTCAAACTCCGTAACAGTCAAACAAGCCCCATTCACCGCAATCGAGTCGCCGATATGACAGTCCCCAAGAATCGCACCGGATTGTGCGATCGTCAATGTACATCCTCCAGCATCGGTAATTATAGATGACACGGTTCCGAGATGCTCAATCTATACGTGATGTATAAGGTGCGATAATAAGCATTTTATACGCCTTTGACGAGAGGAAGCGAAAAAGAAACTGACAAGCCCAGTAAACATGTTCAAGTTGGTAGAATGGAAGGGAGATGATTGAGTTTTCACGTGACATCTATTGAACGCGCTTAATTAGATTCCTAAATGCAGCTGATGGCCGTACATTTGGGTACTTGATGATTCCGTACTCTGTAAGACGCTGATAAATATAGTAACAAGTGATTTACGGAATATCAGGTCCGAATGTGACTAGTAACTCTTTATTTATACAAGAAGGAAAAAATGATGGAGTTTCCATGGGTATTAGGCGCCAGAATTTTTTGTGTTTTCCTTTTTGGGGGGCAGGGTACTTTTGACGCGGCGTGACGCGCTGTAGGGAAAATGATTGCCGCGTCATTGCCGCGCCATACGACAAAAAACAAACATGTCTGCTTACCATCTCCACGTAGCTTCAGCAGCATATAAGACTTAAAATAATCCCAAATAAGATATAGGCCGAACTTGTAATGTGGCTTGTCGTACTCCTCCTCGCTGTCGCTGGCCTCGCGGTAATTTGGTCCTTTCTGTAATTTTAAAGTAGCAAGTTAGCCTCCGACGCCGGTCGAGACTAAAGAATGCTGGTGTTTACCTTGTGTTCAAAATAGAACCAAGTCGATGGGTCATAAAAGAGGTACAATGTGAAATATATCTTATGCACTCGGAAAGAGATGCCTTACTGTATTGAAAAGGATAGAGTGGCCATGAAACTTGAACAAGATACCGGAGGTCATTGACGCGCATACTGACGCGCCGTTGCCGCGCCTGAGATTGTATTTACTTGGCTGCCGCGGCAGTGACGCGGCATTGCTGCGGGTCATGATGTGTGGTGCAAAGATTTTGAAGAGATTTGTACAACAGATTCTCTATTTTTTAGATGTTTATATAGTCATAGGACATCTTAGAGACCTTATATGTAACTCTCTCAGAAAAATAATTTGTTTCTGTCAAGTATTTGACAAGTGCCAAAACTTTCCCTATAGCGCGGCAGTGCGCGTCACAGCGCGTCACTTTCCCCTTGCCCCTTTTTGGGCTATTGTAGCGAGACAGTGCATACGAAGCGCGTCTAAGCGACAATCAATACTCAAAAAGCATTCGGAATTGACGATGATACAAATACAAATCTCAAAAATACAATATCCAGAGTAAAATAAGATTCAATAGGCCAAAGAGCCTATGAATGTGCGCACCCACACTACGAACAATTACCAAACATCTCCTCCACCACAAGTCCCACCCCTATCGAGAACCTCGTCCGAGCCCTGCACATGTCAAAACATGTTGCTTCCTCCGCCCGACTGGCCACTGCCACCACGACCGCTCCCCTTAATTTCGTCAAGTAGGTTCCTGGCCTGATCGAAAAGATTGCCCTTCTCACCACCTAGTGACAATATAAAGAATTGAACATCTCATCGATATGAAGGTGAGACGTACTGTGGTGATGCTGTTGGTTGCTTGCGTATGGGTCGTTACCGTCCAAAGGTTTGTCGTATTTGGAATTATCTTCAAAGAATGATTAGATGATAGTAGGTAGAATTCTTCGATTGTTATGATGGTCACGTACATGGTCCAGAGCTAACTTGACTTTGGTTCTCCGTGCGCTCAGTCGTACGTCCCCGAGCGGGAGGATACGCTACCGTGCGATCATCACATTAGATATACGATAACAGAAGGAATGGACTTCATATATACTCACTTTGGCCAGAAGAACCCTGATAACCAGAGAAGTCGTCATCGTCATATCTTCCGCTCCCACCAGAACCACTGCCTCCAAAACCTCCAAAACCTCCAACGGCACCATTGTTACCACGGTCGTTCCCACTCGAACGTCCGCCGAACCCAGGATACCCGTATCCACCAGGCGTACCCTCGCCCTCGGCTTGATATGCTCCAGGACCGCCACTATCATTTCCATAGCCTTGATTCCCACCTTGCCTGCCGCTCAAAGGGTTACCTAGATATCTAGAACCAGGCGCGATACCTTGGTTGCCGCCTATAATTTCAGACGGCTGGAATCCCGATTGGTTGTCATTGTACCTCGCTACGTAATGAAAACAACGAAGAAGAAAATTGTCAACGACAAAGAACATAAACGAGATTAAAGATAACGCACAGTCATCCGCGCCAGCTCGCCCGCCTTGATACCCTGATCTTCCAAAATTGTCCATTTTTCCAATTGACGACGAATACCGTGAAGAGAACTTTCAAAGGCTGCTGCTGAAACGATAAGATTTTGGCTGTTTTTGAGTGTGTCGCTTGCTTCTCGTTGTTGGTGTTGATGTGAAAGAGAAAGCGGTGTGGTGTTTTGTATTTGTATTTATAAGAACAGTGGTCGAGACAGACTGAATAGGTTCTGTTCAAATAGGATGACGTCCATGGTGTTCGTTGCGGAGTGGGCGAGACAAAGTTCGATCTTGTCCAGAAGGCTGTCTAATCGCTGGGTTTTAATACAAGTACAATACAAAACGACTTCGTCATCCTCCACACATGTTTCAGACATTCCAATCAGCCTATAGTTGAAGGGATAGCAGGCAGCGGAGCATTGGTTGATGGAGTACTGACGCACAATTTGACTCTTTTCAAACAAGGGTTCTGGTCGAATTCTGATTTCAAGTCCTCGGAAATCCGCCCACACATTATATCACCTGCACCAACCACCCTCATCTCCAAAGTCTTAAGACGCGGGAATAGATCCATATCCAAAGCATATGTCCAGAATTCGACCCAAGAAGGTGAGTAAAGTCCGAAGTTGTAGGAGTTAGTGTAGTCAGCTTCGGCATGAAGATATTCCAAATGCCTCGAGCTCGGAGTAGAAAGACTTTGCAGGATTCCCAGTATATGATATACGGTATTAATAGATTTTGAAATCATGGGTTGAGTTGTCTGACTGATGCAGAGCCTTCGCAGCCCGACCTTGAAGTGCCGTAAGTTAATCGTATCCGGCTTGTAGTCGCCTATGAAATATATCAATAAGTAGACCGAAATTTGGTCAAAGAAGACCTCACTAGTGCTCGTTATGTTGATTTCAAGGTCCATAAGCATAGAAAATTTGCAAAGGGTATCCGAGAAGATATCCTGGTAATCCCTGGGATCGAATACACGGCCTACTCCAAGATGTTGCAGTGTTTTCAAGTTGACAGATTGTCGAAGATATGTGGTGACAATTCTGCTAAGCTGTGAGGAGGGACGTGGTCCTTTTAACCACCGTGTATATAATTGAAGGCTTTCCGGAGAGCATTGCTTTTTAGATGCGATATATTTTTCAAAAAACGCCAGAGGAAGTGATTGAATAGCTAGGCCTGTGAGTAAAGGCGATGAAATGGCGTCGGAAAGTGCTACCAGCATTCCGTGCGACTCGTCCATCGTGTGATATGCTGAGATATCCACGGTCAAATGCTGCACCTTGCGAAGATAATGGAGGCAAAACGCGCATGATCCAAAGTTAGGGTCATTATTTTCGTCCCAGATCGTGCTATATAAATACAGTCGTTTAACATAGGATCCAAGGTGAGGGGAGTACTTGAGTAATTCTGCAAGACGCGCGACTCTTAGAGATAAGTGAGGGGTAGAGACTGAGGGGCCATTTATCTGAATGGTGACATCTGAAAAGAGTTGTCGGCGTGAAGTACCGAGAAATGGGCGGCATGCGAGCGCACAGGCTCTTAATGTCATATGGTCGCCGGAAAGATAGCTGATGATTTCGTCATAGAGTTCCTGTGGTAATCTGGGTATAGACGAGGTCATATCTGTCCAGCAAGGCTTAGTGATGGACGAGTCTTCAAAGCTTCAAAGTTCAATCTTGTCAAGTCATACTAATTACTTGATACTCAGATACTGACATTTGAGATCCGCTTGCTTGTCAGTATTTGGCCAGGCCGACGTGCCGACATCCATTGTAACAACAAATCGCACTTGTCCATTGCCCTTAGTTTACAAGCAGATGTCTATACACTAAGTATAGTCTGCCGCTACACGCAGTGTCCTTATCAAGTCCTTATCTATCGTTGTTCACATTTTTCGGGATGCAAATTCCACAATAACACAATAAGAGACTACCGTGTTCTAACCAAGTTCTAACTTCTAACGGTGTTGGCCACCCTTTGAAGACACTTCGTTGAACATGTTCAGAGACATGATGCATCATGACAAGATACTAATCATCCGATTTGAATGGTGCTTATCTTTTGAATGTATTGCTCAATTTTTAGAATGCATTAATAAGCACGGTCTGTCACTCCTAGATTTTGAGTATCGAGACTCACTCGTTGCGTCATGATATTCCTTATAATTGGGTGTCGCAGTATCGTCTCAATGTGTGGAGTGAAGTGAAGTCCGCTTCGTGGGCAGGAGAGACCCAGGCCAGGCTTTCGTCCATACGCTATCTATCTAGCTATCTTTGTTCTAGGTCCTGAAATGTATCCACAGAGGTGACCCCCAAGGAGTTGACTAGTACTCATCACAATTTTCGAACTGAGATCCGAGCCTAATCTAGATTGAAACCTGCAGTATATAACTCAGGTTGGACTGGTTATGTTTTCCCATCGACACACCAACTGCGAACGAACAATCATCAAGGATGAGTTTTGAAACTGATCTCGAGGACATGCATCTATTGTACGATTACAACGTCACCACAGCTGAAGGAGGACAGGAAAAATGGAGGTACGAACTTTGGTTCTCCCACAACGTACGTCCTGTTCCTTTGTTTGAGGTATATTTTCTGAAGCAATTATCCTGCGTTACTGGTAACACAGGATAGAGTGACATACGCCATCCACGGAGGCCCAATGCAAGGCCGATATAACTATCAGACAGCCACATACCAGTGTATAAGACCCGGCGAGCTATGGCAATGCAATTGGCTGGAAGGTATGAGCCTCTAAACATAACATGTGGAGACGTACAAATGATGCCCGGCGAACATAGAGACTGGGACCATCGTATCGCTCGTCTACGACATCCCAAACCGAAAGATCACCACATCGATCGCGTTTTCCAAAGGACACTGGGAGCATTCCCAAGAGGCCCACGGAGACAAGAGAAACCAAGAAGACTTTGCTCGCTGGAGAAAGCTTGCGAAAGAAGGGATCCAGACGGACAGGTATATGTTGTCTGAGCAGGCAGATGTTGTCGAAGCATTCAAGGGTCCAGGGAATCTAAGTCCCATTGACAAGTCCTGGGCAACGATGTAAAGGCCCGCCGGTAGAGCCACTGTACAGTTTAGATAAGAGGTTATCGCGTCGAATAATGAAGCACTATCTGCTCTCTTTGTAAACTTTTTTTTTTTTTTTTTTTTTTGAAAACCAAGTGCGAAGAAAGCAGTGTATTTCGTCTGTCCCGTCTGAGAACAGCCTTAAAGAGATATTCCAGCCACCCAAGAAGCAATAAGGACACACTTTCAAGTTCTCAAGCGATGCTATGTGTCTCCAGCAACCAAAAGCAAAAGGCAAGATTATTACTTCAAGATGAAGCCTACAATCCAAAGACAGCAAGATAATAACGTCGAAAAATCCCCATCATTTTTCGTGCTAAACGAAATCATCGGCCATCAAGCCGAAATCGGTATTTCCCGAACTCTAGGCACCTTCAACAACACGACATTCCGGTAGTTCGACTCCAGAGGGCTTGAAGTTTGTAATACAGCAACTGATGTACTTTAATAGCAATTAAGATCCTCAGAAACCCGTGTACAGATTCTATACTTACACCCATCTAGAATAGGCTAAAAAAAGAAAACCATACATGCAAAGATAGGAATGGCATCCAGACTCCAGAGACTAAGTAAATAACGAGTCATTAAGGTTCTACTAAAAGGATAGACATAATTGCGTACCCAATTTATCATGCTTTCTTGGTATTCAAGTCAATTGTGTTCAACAAGTGAGGCTGTAACAATAACTGAATTTCCAAGTCCTTGAAGATTTCTTCACAGACAACGTCAGCACCGACCAGGTCCATCTCCGTTCTCTTAAGGCACGGGAATCGATCCAATTGGGACACATACGTCCACAGCTCTACCCAAGAGGCCGAATGTATCGCGGGTTCATAGAAGGCTCGATTGTACTGAACCCCAATTTTAAGCACCTCCAAGCGGTTCGTGTTTGCAGGTCGCATGCTTTTCAGTATGTTTAGTAGTTGAGGGACTGTGTTGGTAGAACGCGGTAAGCCATATCTATGTCGCTGCATTATCGAAAGCTTTTCAATGCCGGTAAAAAGCCCCAGATCAGCAATAGTCGATCCTTCAGCATCACCTATGATCATTTGAGGGTTCATCCGTCAAGGGTGTAATGTACTGAAAAAAAGACTCACTGTTTCCCCATATTTCAATATCAAGTTGCGTGAGCAAAGGGCAGCGACCACATGTACTTAGAATATCCCTGAAAATATCCTGGTACTGCATAACGTCGTAAGAATGACTGAGAGCCAGGTGTTCGAGTTTCTGCAGGTCGATCGATTGTCGAAAGAACGTCCCAACGCACTCCGCGTAACTGGGATGCTTCGAGTGGATATTCAGCTGAAGTTTGGCGGGAGAGCACTTCCGATTCCTATTTCTCGATGTATTGAAAACATCGAGAAGGGTATAGTGTAGCGTTTGGATTTCAAGCGATACGATGGAAGGCAATGAAAGTACGAAGCAAAATCGAGATATCATTTCGTGGTAAGCGTAACGATCTGGCGTTATATCCGTGAATGTCGATGTATCGGTGTCTACGACCAGACGTTGCAGATGTCCAATATAAGAAAGGCAATCGGAAAGTCCAACAATATCCAGCCTATTCTGCATCCGGGCTTCAAAGACCGAGGAACGTTCAACATACGCGTTATATAAACAAAGACTTCGGACATATGTCCCCAGGAGAGGCGCGAGTTTGAGTATGGCTGAAAACCGACGCGTCGACAGATAGCGAGTGGCTCGGATTCGCGATCTGAACATTGGACTTATGTGCTGATTGGTGACAAGCGTGATATCTGAGTAAAGTTGTTGTTGTGATGGAATACGGAATGCGTGGCATGCGAGAGCACAAGCTCTCAATGCCGCCTGGTCGTCAAAAAGATGGCCGATGATTTTATCATACATTTCTTGTGGTATATGGGGTATATCTGATGCCATTTCGACAGTGACTTGTGGGCGCTAATATAGCAGTGAGGGGACGGTGATCGAGTAGTGATGCCAAGTTAGCAATCGATTATCTGGGTGCTTGTCCCTATTTGGTCTTGTCAAACACGCGAGTGCGGCCGACCTTGTCCTAGAGTACAGCAACTCTTTCTCATGGACAAACCACCCAGTTCAGCTCCTAGGAATCGCACCATTCTTCAGTCTTGGCTCAGTCAGTAAAAACACGAATGCAATGACCTGTGTTTCTCACTTTACCTTTATCCTCAGCCCTTCCTGCAAGAACGCGTCTTTACCTCTCACTTGGGATTTGCCTGGTCGGAGCGACAGGACTGATGGTTTCTGACTACTTAGAAACCACTGCAATGTCTATTACTAAGGAAAAGGAAAGATTGGCGCAGGAAAAAACCAAAGCAAAAACCCCAGCGTCTGAATTCGTCCCGGTGCCCGAGTCAACTTCCAGGAACTATTGATGGTGTAGCAGGTCATGAAGTAAGTGATCACACGTTCGACCTAAAGCAAAGATGTTTACGAAGTACCGCTTAAGTAGGGCCCAGTGTTCAATGTTTTTAATGCACTTTGGAAATTGTTGTGCATAATCACGGAAGAAAAATCGACGAGTTACGGATGCCATCGAGCAGCTTTTCTCAACACAGTTTAGATATTAGAAACCCGGATATGCCATCTGAGGGGACATCAATCGAGGTTGCTCAAATCCCACTTCTTTCCTCGCGTCGAACCTCGCCTGGGTCCGGTCTCTCTCTTTCTCCTTGACAATGGACTCCAAGGAAGTCATAGTTGGATACCGGTGCCCATCTTCGCTCGCCAGCTTGAACTGCCAGCTCCTTTTATCCCAATCAGGCACCATCGTCTCACCACCAAATGGATACACAAACTCTTTCTTCTTCCCTCCGCGACGTTTGCCACAAATCGCTGCACGCAAAAATGTCCACCACGAGTCGAAGAACGTCACTGCCAGGACTACGATTGCGATAAACGTAATTGTAATCACGGCAATTCCGATGACTTTCCACTCTTTTAGCTCAGCTGGCGGTGTGGTCGATGCGTCTCGAATATCTCCCGTTTCTTCTGCAGGCCATGAGTCCGAAAAGGACCCAGAAGAGACGGCTTGCGTCTCGTCATGTACTGAACTGGTGGTAGATGGCGCTGTTATTGTATCTCCAGAGCCAAATCTTGTGGTAGCACCAGCCGCCTGTTGAGGCGCAAAAATAAATTGAGTCGCCGAAGACTTCGATTTTTTCCTAAGAGCGGTACTCGCCGAAGTAGCTTTAGACCGCACGGAAGCTTCATGAGGATCGCCCTCTACTGTTAAGGCTGTTGTGGCTGACGGTGGAATCTCCGCTGAAGGTATCGTCGGCGGGGCAGCAAGTGTAGCGGCGGGTGCAAAGGGGATGTTTGCCTCCCCACCACCACCACCACCACCACCAAGCAGGCCTATCAAATCCCGTTTCGAGAGAAGAGTGGTGTGTGTGTCTTTTATAGGGAGACAGAATGCTATGCTAGCGAGCAAAGAGGCAAAGGCGAGATGTAGAAATCGCATAGACAATCCAGTCGAGGTTGCGGAGAATATCGTTCTTGATACTATAAAATGGCTAATCTCGGAATGAGCGTCGCGGATAGAACCCGTTGATCATGAATCGGCACTTTGATCACATTATTGTTTTTTTGCTAATAATATTTCATGCCGCGAACAACATTGTGTGGTCCAGAAATAATTTCTAAGAAGGCGTCGAGGAAGCATTTGGCCAACATCTTCCGGAATTTGGGAACAAGGATGAGACTCTGAAGACCTTATGCATTGATTAACTGCTCTCAATTGTGCGTGGCCAAATTAGCGTCATGTGACCGCGATACTTGAGCGCGACAATTAAATTGACGTGTTCCACTATGGGTGCACAGCTGAATATTGTACACCCTTATATCTGACATTTATTTAAATAATATTCGGACTTTCAATTAAATATTCCACGCCTTCTAATGTATATAATATTTTATTCTCCGATGTAAAATATTGGCAGCCAGTACGGTGAATTCAAATCTTATTTAAGCCCTGTGTATTAATTATGAAATCAAAGAAAGAATTGAATACCCCACAAATATATGTAGAATAAAGATACTTGGATTACACAAATTCTAGAATATCAAAATCTGAATTCTGAAAATTCAAAGAAATCCAAATCCAAATCCCTTTTCTGATACTGATATGTGGATACTTGAATATGCTTCAAATATTCAAATATTAGGTTTAAATATTCTATAAGTAGATCAAGTATCTTTATTCTACATATATATTTGTGGGGTATTCAATTCTTTAATTGCATAATTAACACACAGGGCTTAAATAAGATTTGAATTCACCGTACTGGCTGCCAATATTTTACATCGGAGAACTAAATATTATATACATTAGAGGGCGTGGAATATTTAATTGAAAGTCCGAATATTATTTAAATAAATGTCAGATATAAGGGTGTACAATATTCAGCTGTGCACCCAGTGTTCGTAACAAATTATAATCATGATTCTAATCAAAAAGAAGAAAACAACTACACAATTTGAATAATACCAGACAATGAATCGAAGCTGGTCAATCCGAAGGTGAGCAAGAAAATCGATTAAGTTTTAAGAACGCACCCTTGTCCTTGGAATGCATAACCGTCGTTAGGCGAACCACCAGTTGTAGTCCCAACCCCATCGCCACTGACCCCTGTTCCGTCGGTGGTTGGGCTTACGGCCGTTCCTATCTCGGTCGTGAGATTACTCTGTTGCCACTAGATGCGGTATCAAATCAGGATACTCCCAAAGAACACATATAAACGGAGAACACCCACTTGATATTGAAGCATCCCTAGTAATCCGGCTTTCAATCCGGCTGTAGGGCATATTTAGAAATTATCACTACGATGTCTCGTATTGAATACATTCTATTACAAACCTTCGATCCATTGGGTGTAAGCATCTTCTTGTTGTTGGTCGGTGACTCCAAATGGTGCTTCTATGATTTTTATTTTAGAAAATGTTCATGTGTTCCTATTGGGACAGATTTAGACGTACCTGGGTTTGAGTCTGAGGTAAATGGTGCCTGGGAGCTATTGAAAGGCACGAACGACTGGGAGTTGTTCTGTGTCACGAGGCCAAAGCCGTTCAGAATTATCGGTTTGTTGGACCTGTCATTTTTGTTGTTCAGTAAGATGGACGGCTTGAATTTGGAAAAGAAAAACCAACGCTTTTCCGAGAGCGGCGTGCATTTGGATCCAAGCTAATCCCTGGTTCACAGTATTATTGAAAGGCGGAAGATTAGGATCATCCATTCCATAGCTATTTTGGTCAGGGAAAAGCTGGAACGTTCCAAAGTCTAAGCCTGGGACATTTATAATATCTTGGCTGTCAACACCAGAAGATCCGTCGAAGGCAGGTCCTAAGTCCTGCGTATTAGGAGCCTGTCTCTTTGTTTCTAAATATAAACGAGGGTAAAATAATGAACCCGACAATCCTGTGCGGTAATGTGCGTTTGAATACATACCTGGAGCCTTCCACCGACCTCGGATTGTAAGCATACCACTACTCGGGGAGCCCTTCACTTTCTGCTTCAAGGCCCTGGATTTCTTAAAGGCAGCTTTGCGATCATCCAGCAGCTTTCGCTTTGTCAGGGGCTTGATGCGGTTGAGACCACTAGGAACTGGAGAGGCTGAAGGCATGCCGTGCATAGTAGTGGTCTGCGGGAATACCTTCGTGCAGTCCATGCATAGGAACCCTTGACTTCTGTAGGGGATTCAGTGAAGGAACTGAAAGAATAAGGCTGGAGATACATACCCAGAAGTAACGAGATGGTTAGGGTCGACCGATTTAATATGTGCAGTTATATTTGTATGAAAATCGGTTACCGTCATCGTATTACAATTCGAGGATGCTTGCAGGGTCGAGTTGCATCTACATTTACAGTGTAGCAGTATTCAAAATAGATCTTGACAAGATCATCTACACACCTCGGATCGTTAGCAATTTCCCTAGTAGCAGACCAATTTTAACGAAATATAACTCGATATTAAAACGTAGGAATCATACCATCCGAATACAGAAGTCATATTAACGTAACGACTCACAACATTTGTTATATAGTCCTTGAATTTGGCTTGAATAACAGGACTCGTATAAAATTCGTCATGCGTAGATAAGTTGCCAGACCCAAGTTGCCGGACATAAGCGTCCATTCCACCTATGTATAATTGAGAGAAGTAATCAATAAAATAAGTAAAATCTCAGGGCCTTCATGTACGGACCGTAGTCATTAGACAGCGTGTTTCGCGGGAGTGTTTTATTTGCTCCAGGAGTAACATCCCGTCCCTCAATTACAATTCCCGTGGCATTCTGCGCAAGACTCGGACCGGGATTCCAGTTGTTGGTTAACGACAGTTGCAAGAAGATGCCATGCTTTTGGGCCAGTCGAACTACTGCGTCGAGCTTAGGTAGACCATTTGGCCCATGATTGAGAACCGTGGTCCCATTAGAAATCAGTTGGAACCATGTCCCAGTGTCTGGAATGGTTTCCACATCTAAAGAAAACATGCCAGTGAATAATTTGAAGATATAGCTGGATCCTCCGAGTAATATCTCTGACCACTGACCATTGAACGCCCAGGTTCTGACTACTTTAATCCCCTTAGCAGACATATTTCCCAACGTGAAGTCAATGTCGTCTTCTGTGTTAAGTGCCGCAAGCCAATACGCGTTTGTTCCAACGAAGTTCAGTACGCTATGATCGTTCTTATCAGATCGATGAGCCACGAATCGATCTACTGGACGTACCTTCCGTTGAAGAAGAACTGGCCATCCTTTGTAGACACAAACCGGCTTTTGTCGGCATCTGTACGTTGGTTCCTCCTACTGACTGTCTTTGTAGGTGTCGTCGCAGAAGCCAACAGCACGGTCGCTGCAATCTGCAATAAAAAGCACAAGAGCATAGTCAGGTAGCTTCGAACCGAATAGTTCTGGTGTCGTATTTATACGATGATCCAGTTCCTCATGTCAAAAATCGCATGTTATGCCATCCGTGTGTACCTTTGTCAGAAAAATAGATCATACTACATCATTAGGAAGCAGATTGAATGCCGGACAATATCTACATGCGTTGATGGATAAAGTCCAACGGAACGGGATCAGATGACCGTTTGGGACGTCAGAAGGGTATAACCGAGAGAGGTACCATAATAAACCAGGTCGTTCCCCAGAAGCTAACCAATACCATCAAGAACGGCCCAGGAACGGGATTATTGAGATTGACGCTCGCAATGGAACCCTTGATAAGATCATATAATCTATATTTAGGTTTCCGAAACGAATCCAGAATCTTATCTTATCTACATTCTTGTTCCCGACCACCACTTGACTTTCCGCGCTTATTTTTCCAAGATCCTGACACGTTTCATCTAGCGCCCACGCTCCTTAAACCACCGCTCGGCAATATCCCTATGATGGGAAGCTGAGATATATTTGTCCAAAGGTTGCTACTGGGGTTCCACTTCAGCTTCATCATTCTACAACTCCCAATAATTCGCTTCTAGCTTCGATTTGGCCCACAAAGCACTACCCACAACCACAACTGTACGCTTTAATCTGACCTCTGGTGTTGTGTGTGTACCTGGCCGTCGACGTGGATTCACCACAGGGCCTATATATACCTTGTTATGGGCTCCACTTGTCCTCCGCTACGACTGGCGGTGGGCAACTTACGTGACCTGGGATCCCCGACTCGGTTGTATAAACTCACAAAAGCAGGCAAAGCACCGTTAAAACCTGTTCGCATCATATCAGAGGCCCAATGCCCCTCGCAGGCGGCGGCGGCGCTGCCCATTGGCAATGCATAACGTTAAACACAACGACTGGCCCTTCATCATTCAGGTCAAAGGTCATAGGACCAGCTTTCCCGATCTTTATATCCCTTCATTGCATTTCGCGGCCTGTCATGACAAGATATAATGCACCTAGCCCGAACTTACTAAAGCCTCGCACATATTCAATTGGTTTCGCCTATTTCATGGCACATTGCTCGCACAATCGCACGCGAGTGTGCCCCCTACCTAACGTAATCTCGTAAAAACCTTAGGAGGCACTGTAGGCCATAAATGTGCTACATAAAACGTTGACCCGGATGTACCGAAGACGGCTTTTTTCTATCATTTTTCGTTCTCCCGCTCGTTCTCCCTTTGTCTTTGTCTTTGTCTTTGTCTCCTTCCAACCACTCTCCTTCTTGACTCACAACACTCCCGAGTCCCGACGAGACTTCAGTTTCAGTTATCACTATCACATTCGTTCCGGTTTCATCGTTACATTCTCTTCCAGTCGGATCGTAATCGTCCAGGACGGAAACAGGACGAAACGACGGTCTATCCTAGCCACCACTCGGGACTTGCGTAGCTCGCCGGCTGCACACACCCCAGGGCTCGTGTAAAGGGAGAAGATTTTAGAATGGGCGACTTTGATCAGACCGTCGGTATGTGTGGATTTTCTTCTAGAATCGCACCGTGCACAACCCCTCATCGTGGGCTGACAAACAGGCGTCCTCCTCCTCGGTATCATATGTGCGTCCTAACCACAACCATCCTCTTCGTGGCCGGCAAGTTGACCCAGAAGCTCCAGTCAATACATACCTGTATGGTTTAGTGACATACCAGTTTATTGTGTACCGAAATACGAGTAAGTCTGGGCTTTTACCTCATCACACGCGTCTTTCATCCCTCGGGAAGACGCGCCTCCCTTAAGCTTTCCGAAGTTGGAGGGTAATAAGATCTGCTGACTTTTTTCTTCGCTCCCATTCTAGGTTTCAACGATCCTCTATGGATCAAGTGCGTAATCTATTCGACCTCGCCTTTCTACCCAGGTTAGCTTGCTTAGCTGTATGACGCTAGATCGGTCGTAGCGGCTCTATTCGTCGTTGATACAATCCACAGCTCGGTGTGAGTTTTTATCTCTCTCCTCGTTCCCGACCCTTTCTCTACCATCTTTCTCCGTTCCCATCGAGTATAAGTCCGATCTTTTCGCTTTTCGCTTTTCACTTGTTCAGTTAGTTACATCTCCGAAAAACTTACCCATGTCTTGCTATGTCATCATGTAGGGCAGTATACGCAGCTTGGGAAACCTGGTGAGTACGCGCATCTAGTGTGTCGTTGAAACGTTTCTTGTCAAACTAATTTTTTGCGGGGTAGTGTGACGAATTATTCAAATCCTACAAGTCTAGCTTGTAAGTGTAAGATAAACCTGAGAAAAAAGGCCCTGAACTGATGGTATTTTTGTTTTTCATATATACATAAAGTTATTAGCTGGACAATGTCGTTTACGGCTTTCGCTACTTCTGTAGCTGCTGTATTTACTCAGATTTTTCTCGGACATCGGTATGCTCTTTCTTTTCGTTGGCAGTCGGATGACTGAAGGACATGGAATAGAGTGTATATGCTAACCCGGAACCGATATATCACGGGGATTATAGCGATTTTTAGTTGTCTAGGGTTTGTGTTCGGGGTATATGCAGGTGTAAAGGCAGCAATAATTAGGGAGTGAGTTCTTTTGAATATTTCCATTTAAATCGTCATAAAACCGCGATTCCTGACCTGTTCGACTGTCGCGCCGCAGGGTTGCGCGTTTTGCGCCGCTGACGCCACTCGTAACTTGTTGGCTAGGGTTTCAGACTGCTGCAGATCTGACAATTACAGGTGACATTGAGCAGTGTTTAATGGCAGGGTGGCTTTTAAACTGAAATTCCATTCAACCCACTCTCCTTTTAGGCGTGCTTATTTCTGTTTTCTACCGTTCGCGCCCTGGGACTCTGCGCAGAACGCAAACCATTATAGATCGCCTTATTCGCGGTGCGATCCAAACAGGCGTTTTCACTTCGGTATTTGCCCTCGCGGATCTTTTTAGCTTTCTTTTCCATCGCCAGACGTACTTGTATGCGATGTTTGCGTACCCTATTGGCCGTATTTATACAAACGTGAGTGTTGTGTGAGTTGAGATGGAGAAAATCATTGATTCGCACGCTATTTTTAGACATTACTGGATACCCTCAACTCAAGAGTAGAATTGAGACGGTTGAGTACTGCAGATATAACGGAGCTTGGGGTGGGTGGCTGTTTTGATTTTATTGAAGGATGTGGTTTGATTTTTTTTTATAGCATGAACTTGGGGATAGATGTAAAGCGAAAGACCAAAGTCGTACGCTTGCAGCAGTGGACTCGACGTCATCTTTCCCGAAAGATTCTCGACAAGTACAATTTTCATTGCCGATTGATCAAATCGAACGGGATGCAGAGGATGGGAGATGGGAGGTATGAAGAAAAAGAGAGAGTACCGAA
Source organism: Agrocybe praecox (assembly GCA_964017145.1). Classification (NCBI taxonomy): domain Eukaryota; kingdom Fungi; phylum Basidiomycota; class Agaricomycetes; order Agaricales; family Agrocybaceae; genus Agrocybe; species Agrocybe praecox. Next base: position 3,748,561 of record OZ024840.1, read on the forward strand.
AGTGTATTTTTTTTGTTTTGAAATAGTATTTATTTAATGATATCCGCATTTTTCGCACATGCATGATGCGGGCGTGATTGTGATTATCTGGTGTTTCTCCTGCTATCGACCACGAAAATGCGGGATCCGTACCAGTTGCTGACGTCGACCCGCTATGACCCATTTCTTGCGTGCATGGCGTGGAACAACGACGAGCAAGGGCCGTCGCCGTTCTTCCTGCTGCAGGGGCACCTTGAACGGTTGATCTCCGCTGCAGAGACGCATAATTGGCTGTACGCGGTGAATTTGCTGAAATACGGGACGCTGAAGAGCTGCTGCCTGGACGCGATTTCTGAGCAGAGAATAAGAGGAAGCACGTCAGAGGCATTTAGAGTAAGTGAAGTGGACGTCATCGCGGGTCTGGGCCCTTTGCTCATCTCTTTCTTAGCTTCGGATCACCGTTTCTGCGGAGGGATCCATGGCAGCGACTGCATCACCTCTGCCGGCTCAGTTCACCAGCGACCCCATCCATTCTTTCCCTTTGCACCATTCCCTCAACATATATTTAGACTCTCTCCCCGTGAATCCCTCCGTCTTCACAAGAACAAAGACTACCCTCAGATCTCTCTACGACAACGTCAAGGCACGCAACGAACACCAGGCAGATGATAGCACTCCCTGGGACGTACTCATCTACAATGAGGACGACCAGATCATGGAGGCTACTATTTTCAACGTCGCTTTTTATCGTGATTCCAGATGGATCACGCCATCCGCAAAGACCGGATGTCTGCCTGGCGTCATGAGGAAGTGGCTTTTGGATAACGATCGCATACAGGAAGACACCGAAGATACTCTGACCATCGATTCTCTCAAAGACGGCGAATCAGTTCTACTGTGCAATGGAGTCCAAGGCTGTCGCTTGGGTAAGCTTAACTTAGCGTCCAGAAAAAAAGAAGACAAGGAAGAAGAATAATACTGAATACGATAATCCAAAAAAAAAGTCTACATAGAAATAGGAAAATCTACATCCATGGCTTCATCATCTTCAAAATCATTATCGAACATTCCATCATCCATCTCGCCCAGTATATAGTCAACAACATAACTTTCTTGTACTAGTCGTTCCATCCGTGAATGATGTCGTTCCGAGTAAGGTATGAGTGCATCAACAATTTCCTTCAGCGCCGTGCGTCCAGTACTAGAAGCAGCCGCATCAGTTTCTTTTTCTTCTTCGCCATCAGCGAAAACCTTTTCAGCGTTTTCATCCCCAAACGCCTGAATGATGTCGTCCGCAGAACGTAATTTAACGATGGCGAACAAGACTCTTTGCGCGACTTGAGAAGTTTTGGCATTGGTGTTCCAGTCGCGGACGAAGCGTAAGAGTTTGGCTAGATCTGCGCCTCCGAGTTTGCGCAGGACTTCATCTACTGAAGCGTTGCCAGTGAGAGAGTCATCCACATCCTCTTCTCCCTGAGCCGCAACTTCCTTGAATAGAGACATTAAGCGACCTGGCTGTGACATTGCCAGAGCTAATTCGATGGCTCGCTTGTAATCATGCAGTGATAGGTAATTCATAAAGTCTTGATCCCTAGAAGAAATTATAAGTAACTCTAGCAGTATTCATACAAAATAAGATAGCTTACTTGAGAACCATCTCTGTCCGTTTTTCCTCTTTCTCTAGCTCGGCCTCGACTGTACAATCTTCCCAGAAAGTAACAACAGAGTCTGCAGCACCAGACACAATCGTTGACTCATCCGAGCTGACAGCCAGAGCCCACACCTTTCGAAGACAGAACACACTCAACACCTTGATATTGACAATTCATCAAAAAACTCACTTTATCTTCATGATTATCCAGCGTAGCCATACACTCCTCCTCTTTGATATTCCACAACTTGACCAACCCGTCAGAGCCAGTACTAACAAGCTGCAAACCCGCATTCAAGAAATCCACCCTCAGCACCGAATTCGTATGCCCCTCAAACGTCCTCAAACACGAATAGTCGTCCAAACTCCACAACTTGACCGTATGATCCCCACTTCCCGTCGCCAATACCCGCTCAGCGCGTCCAAAGCGCACAGACCACACTCCTCGTTTGTGCCCTTTACACGTCCCAATGAGCTTGAGCTCGCCACGCACCGCGCCGCCTGCACCGACAACATACTGAATCTCAAACACCTTCGCAGTGCGGTCCTGCGAGCCCGAGACCAAGAACCTATCGTTAGGCGATACATCGAGGGAATTGATATCCTTCTCGTGCGCTTTATGAGTCGTCAGACTCTTGCACCGCGCAGAGGGAGAGGACTGGCTATCGATATCGGACAAGTCCCACATCTTGATGGTCCGGTCTTGACTGCCGGTGAACATGAATTTGAGGTTTTTATCTGCGCTGCGGGACATGGCTATGGCTCCAACGCTTTCTGCGTGGCCTTCGCATACGCCGACGCAACGGTAGCCCCATGATGATGATGAGTCGTCCTCAATGACGGGGGCCCATATCCTCGCCGTCTTGTCCTTACTTCCACTGACCAAAACTGAGCCGTCGGGTGAATGATCCAAAGCTAGCACAATTTCAGAATGACCTTCCAAAAGCCGAGCATCCAGAGTCTGCGTCGAATATATGCGAATTAAAGATGAATTGGTCGCAAACGCGATATGCGAGTTGTTGTTGTTGTAGTTATCGACAGAGTCAGTTGTCGTCGTCAATTTTTGAGGGCTGAGGAAGGTGGCATCGACGATCTCATCGTTGTATCCAATTAATTGTCGGGAGAGTGTACCGTCAAGGACAGAGTGGAAGATAATGTTTTGGTCGGCATGTACAGAAACTACTGTGGATTTTGATGGAAGGTACCTTTGAAGATATGAGCACAAATGTAAAATCATTCGAAACATTTTAAACTCACAGGACGTCTGTAATCTGCCGCTGCTCTTCAAGGTCTTCCGATGCGACTGTACTCTCTTCACCGCATATTTGAGTAACCTGGCCCTTCTTGCCATCCCAGATTTTTATAACACCCTTCTCTCCTCCCGTATAGAATGCCAACTCCGAGTTTTGCTTGTCCAGAGCGCGTAAGAAGCCCACAGCCTCGACGCGCTCCAGAATGGGTATCGTCTTTGCGAGAGTTGGGGTCAACGCAGGCGTCTTCCTGTTTGACTTTTTCGTTTTTGCCGAAGGTGCAGACGACTTGGACAGTAGATCCCAGATCAACACTACCGAATCACGACCTCCGCTGACGAGCCATCTTCCATCCTCAGATACATCAAGGCCTCTAGGAACGGAAACATGGCCTTCTAAAACAGCCTCCGGCTTCCCACCACCACTGGACGTCGACGCTCCTTCAGTCAAGTTGAACACGCGTATCCGGGTATCGACAGATGCAGTGATAAGATGCATGGTCAAATTTTCCTGAACGACCGACGAGGTATCTTGAGGATAGAGGAACGTCAACGCGCTGACCACACCGCCGTGTCCCTTGAAGACATGGGTAACATATCCACGGACGATGTCCCACACTTTGACGACACCATCTGCGGAACCCGATGCGAGGTACGTCGAGGTAGGATCGGCTTTACAGACGTGCACCGGGGCTTCGTGCGCCTTTCCGACGACGCGTACGGGGGGTACGCGCTTCTTCAGTGGTTCATTGGATGATGGAAGCTCGTATATGCGTAGAGAAAGCGACGAAGTGAAGACTAGCAAATGAGAAGACGAAGGAGTGATGCAGAGTGAATTGATAGGTTGTGTGTCCTGATCCCAAAGATTATTCGCATTTAAAACCCATAGAAAACAAAAAACTACGCACCCCTAAGAACCGACAGATCTCAACACCGCTCTCGACATCGGTCAATAGGATATCTTCTGCAACGCAGGTCACTAATTTTGTTCCATCCGAAGTAATGGCTACCGCTCCGGAAGTATAGAGGGGCGCGATTGTACGCGCTTTTTTGAATCTACACCGGATAATCAGTCTTTCTCATTCAAGAGGTGACCATAATTTTGCATACGCAGTCTTCAGTTTTGGACGAGCATTTGAAGTATTTGTAGGAACGGGCATAGTGGAAAAAAATACGAGCTAAATTCTGACCGTCGCTTGCCGATCACAAATTCTTAAAAATGTTGTTTGTCCATGTTACTCTAGCTCCAGTCGGCCTTACGTACTAGAATCCGAAATCCCTGAGTCTCAGTACAACAAATGTTCATGTCATTCATTCATTACCCTTCCACAAAAATGCAAGAAGTCATACAAAAAAAAAGATCTACTGCTACATATCCTCCAATGGTTACATGTCGTGTCGCGATGAAGATACATAAAGATTCAAGTATTCAAGTGGACAACCTTCAAGTTGTACCGGAACGATATAGCATTTGGAGGAGGTTAAGCCCGCAAGCCAAGCAAAATCGTCTGTCAGTTCGTCTAAATTACGTTCACTGGGTCGTAATCGCCCTGGGCGCGATATAAATATTGGGAGCAATGGAGGAAAAGACCTCCCGAGTGGCGTCCGAAACGTTAAGACGCCGGCACCCAGCATCAAGTTTGTCTGGAACGCGTTGGAGAGGCTTGTGAATGAGATGCGACAGCGTGGGCTTTGACCGCATAGTCACTCAAGGTACGTTCAGCGTGGCGTCTTCTTTCTGTCTCCGTCTCTTTCATCCTCTCGGCGTCCTTGCGTTTCGACGCCTCATGCTGCAGCATATCTTCGAGGTCCCTGACAGCCTCTCGAGACCTTGAGACCTCTAGATTGGCATGGGCCAGCTGTTCGGTTAGTTTCAACGAAGTTGAAACGGCTTCGGCGGATGTCCGTCGAAGAGACGCGATTTCTTGTCGCATATGTTCCAAGATATCCTCTTTGTCGTGGTTCAAAGCCGAGAAAGGAGGAAGAGAAAATATCGGTGCTGGTCTTGTGGCTACGAACGCTGTGGGCAGGGAACGTCGACGACGATGGCTGCGTTCAATTTCGTCTTCGCTTTCCATTTCGTCGTCTGAGACCGTGGGACCACCTATATCATTGGGTGCACCATCATCGGTCCCGGAAGAAGGTGGATATGAAGCCTCCCGACCAGAGGAAATGGGTGTGACGGGAGTTGAAGGCTTCCTAAGATGTTGTGGCGATTGTACACTTCGATGCGATTCTGGTTGGCGCTCGGAGAAAGGTGTCACTGGGGTGGAAGCCGCGGACGACTTGCGCCGCTGCAGTGCTGGTGGCATACTTCTGTGCTGGGACGACTCTGGGTGACGTTGTTGTAATTCTTGTCCACGGTGCTGCAGAGCCTTTTGTCGGTTTTGTAAATCTTGCTGACGCTGAGCGTGTAATTGCGTAGGAGATTGTAATTGTGGAGGATGGTTCGTTGGCGGTGGTGGTGGCCTTGCCTGCTGCTGGTGTGATTGATGGTGCTGAGGTGGGACATGGACATGTACGGGCATGAATACAGGTTGTTGAGGTTGGTTCGTGATGGGTATATTTGTTTGTGAATGCTGAGATTGAGGCGGTGGTCGTGGTAAATATTGTGATGAAGGCTGGGCTGGATATCCTTGATGCTGATGCTGTAGGCGTTGTGCGGAGTTCATGCTGTACTGTAGCTGCAAAGCCTGTTGCTGCTGTGAATTCTGTAGTGAAATTTGTGAATACGGCTGTTGCTGGGGTTGTGGCTGAAATTGTGAAGGTGTGTGCAACGGGTTTCTTGTAAGTGGAGAAACAGGATATAAATTATGAACCGGTGGAGAAGGAATGGGAGGAGAAGGCGGAGGAGGATGGCTTTGAGGTTGGAATTGGAATCTGAAATTGGTCGGTGGTGGTTGCGCGAGAGCGATTTCGGTATTCCTTGGTGGAGAGTCAGGCTCCTCACCGTCCCTGAGCAACTTGACGCCTCTTTTCCTAGGGCGCTTCGTTCCCGGCGGAGCGAGCAAATTGACTGTCCAATAAGAGCCAAATCCGGGGTCAGTGACTGGTCGTGGTTGTCGTTCAAAGAGTCTATTCAGAGAAAGATGATGTCGGACAGATTGCTGTAATAGCATACGCAACAAAAATAACAAGGTTCTCATTGGCACGTGTAACATAAACCAATTGTTTTGGAAGACACACCTTCCAAGTGTCTCCCGCCCCTCTGTAATATGGGTATTTGGTTTCCATTGCTGCGTATATTTCGCGAATAGTCAGTCGTTTCATGGGGCTTCCGAGAATGCAGCACCGCAAAATAACGGGCAGAGTATGTCCCGGCCGCCCATCCGTATCAGGCAAACAGGCCAAAGTATCTGGACAATCGTCATGAGGCCTGTGGTTGTGAACCAAGTCTATCTTCTTATCGTGCCGTCGTGTTACCCTCCTCTTGGGAGTCGGTGGTTTCTCTACGATCTCGGTGGGCGCTGTCGTCTCCGCTCCAATAACTATTTGATCTTGCCGCTGATCTGCACTGGGAGGACGCTCTTCTGGAGTTAGTAGGTGTTCGTTTTCTGAGTTCTGCTCAGATTTGGCTCTAATGGCCGGGGATGGATCCTCAGAGCCGCCTTGATCAGAGGCTTCGAGTTCGTCAATTTCTTCATCCGAGTCTAAGGAGCCGTCCGTCTCTTCGTCTTCCGATGAAGACTCTGGTTCTTGCTCTGTAGCGACGACAGCAGATCTGATAAAATCCGCATGTTAGAACAGAAAGATATGGTCCCGATGAAGACATACTCGGGATCAATGTTGCTCGACGATGCTTGTGGGTTGAGTATATCGTCGAGAGTGGACATGTAGGCGCTGAGGACAACGTAGGACAAACAAGTGGGAATCGCCAATGGTGGGTCCACGATTGTCCAAGGGTGATTGCGAATTTCGGCTCTAGCGGACGTTACATAATAACCCAGTTCTTTCTCATTGTCTCCTTTTTGGAACGAGATTATCACACCCACAAGTGATCATATCATTAGATTAGAATTACATTGCACTACATATAGTTTTCCTCACATCCCATACTGCCCAAAGTCATATGTATAGTTCAAACCACTGCTGCTGTTGCTGTTATTGTTGTTCGCTATCCCATATTCCCCCGTCATCACTGGCGTGGGGAGATTTTGCTCCCAATTAGTAGAATTCCCACCGGAATTCATTGCTTGCAGGTTAGTGAAGTCCGCTGTATTTCCTGGATACGGTTGATTGTCCGTAGGGGGTGGCATGCTTTGGCTCATCCGAGGCCACCATTCATACCCTGGGAAATAAGATGTCGACGGTTCGGCTCCAGGTATTTCCAGTCCCAACATGTGTGCCATTAGGCGTGTGCTGATGTCCTGCACCCCATTGGCATCCGTGATAATGATGTTACCGCTGTTATTATTGTTGTTGTTGTTGTTCACAGGACCATAATCTGCTGTCCCAGGAGAGCGATACTGATCCCGGGGAACGTAGTCCGCCGATTTGTCTTCACCAAACGCATCCCGTGCTCCCCTCTTATTCCGATCAACATACTGAACCTGCTGTGCTGGCAGCTGGGGTGTTGTTTGTTCGTTCGTTCGTAAATGAACGCCATTCAAAAGTTCCCAAGCACGCGAAGCGCTAGGCCACACGGTCTGTACAAGGTGGATAAACAAAGAATTCACACGGGCAGTGCCAAATTACATACCCCCATTTCTTTAAGAGCAGTCATGCAGTTCTGAAGCGCGACATTGGCTTCGATGCTATCGGGGCGCAAGGTCACTGCAATGTCATGATAAGCGATAAATTCAACAAAAATCAACACGTTTCGAGATATTACCTGTCAAAATGTGCATTATTCTGGGTTCACAAGGTTAATATCCATCAACAACACCATCGATAAGTGGACGTACGATGCCGCTAAAAGATATGATGTTACAAATGGAGATGCCCTTCTCATGGTAAATGTGTCCCGGTATTGTGTCACTGGAATCAAAGGAAGCAATTTAATAAACCATATATCCCAACTCAATTAACGATTTCATACTGAGGTTGGCAATATGACAAGCAGCACTATGTGCAAGGTCAAAGGCTCTTGTGCTTGTTGTCGACCGTCGAGAGGGTTCATTCTTTCTAAAAAAAGATCGTTAGGTTACATTTGTGTACATCGTATGTTTTTATTAGCTCACCCTCGCCAATTCGGTATACTTCACTTCGTCAACTTTATTAAGACATACAAATCCAATAAAAAAACTCACAACGCTCGATAAAGCAATAACACTGCGCCCCAGTAGCGGAGGTGCAGATATATTAGCTGGGGTGGGGGCGATAACTTCTTCGACGATAATTCAAGCCGAAGTTCTTCGGGAAGGGTGATAAGCCATTGATCCAACCGACTCTCCAGGTCAATCAACATGGTTTGCCTCGGCACATTCGTTGTCACTTGCACCGGATATATTTGCGTCACAATAGCCCCCGTAATAACGGCTTTTTTACGAATTATTAATAAACTCCAACAGTGCAAAAAGGGACAAGTGATCGTTACCTAATCTCGATGTAGCGCAAAAGACGCTCATAGTCCGGCCCGGTACAGGAGGATAAGAAATGTTGTTTTTGGTCAATAAAGGTTGCCAAGGCTGTCGGTCCTCCATCTAGCAGGACATGAGTAGAACTTCAGTAGCCGAGTTTGAATTACTCACTGGATCAACATTCGGTAGAGGCGTCTCGAAGTCACCGTCTTTGATCATGATTGGCCGTCCCATGTAGAAGGACCCATATCTGATTCCGTATTTAGTTGATCATCGAACACATCATAACGGAAAACAAACCTGTCTGTCTGTACACATACCCACCATATCTGCCGACGTGTTTGCGTCTCTTCAGGAGAAAAAAGGTCGTGTCCGTGCATCTTCCAACTTGAGGAATCGCAATTGAGGCCAAGATCGTAAGCCTTAGATGGAGATTAATTCATTCTCATTCTCTCCCTCTCATGGTTCGTCAAGGGATGCGTACCATGCGAATTCCCATACCTTATCAAGCTGTTAGAATCATGATACATCAATTTTCTGTTATAATAGCTCACCGATAAATATCCACCCTTGCTCCATCGAACCTATTCCGAACTCTCGGTATCCCAAAAGCATCAAAGACTGTACCGTAGAGGGTCGCGATATGTGGAATAATTTGGCTGGATGTCAATACGGGTTAGAGAGTTGTTTTTGAATTTGATGTATGAAGGGAAACTGACTCAAAATATTTCGCGCGCTGTCTAGGTATTCCCATCCTGCGTCCCACATTTTGCCATCCGGAGGATCAGTTTGATCCTCGTCTGTGAAACGTGCTGCAACCGCAAACATGGAGAAAAGAAGCAAACGGGTGACTTCTTGTGTTGGTTCCGGCCTTGGTGAAGAATAAGTGGAACCCGAGCTTAAGTACGGAGAATCCCTGTAATCATTGTTATCACTGTAAAACGACATGAGAGTTTATAAGACAGCCAAGTGAAAGGCTTGCTAACTTTCGTTTCCTATTAATCGGATTCCATTAGGACTGAATTCATTTGGGGAACGGGGAAACAATGTACCTGGAATGGTATTCCGCCAAGAATCGAGATTTATGGACCACAGGAAATACTGGGTGTATGTAGGTAAAGTAGAGCTCTATGAGCCGGTCTTGAACACTTTGTGGGGGTAGGTCGACATATGTCTGCCCGAGAGGGTAAGAATTTTGGATTCCGAACTTCGAAGCCGGCCAAACTCGGGCCATAGGCAAACGCCTGCAGATATCAGCAAGGAAAATGCTGAACCGGAGTAAAGACATACCATATACCGCCTTCTATTCTATCATCGGTACGTTCACTACGACCAAGAAGGTGCAATCCACTGGCTTGTCCATGGAAACGGACCTTTTGTTTGTCAACTTTATGAAACAAGAAATTAAAAAAATAGATCAAGGGGCGTACCTCTTGATTCTCATCTAATGACAATTGACCCATCTCTTCCGTAGTTCCTTTTACGTCTTCTGTTTCTTCTATTTCCACGTTCAGAGGGAAACAATTTATATAGAATAATGCAAGTTCCTCACCAGGTGTTGGGTCTATTGTATAGAGAGAATTCCAGTTGGGCGGTTCTTGATCGTCATTTAGCCTCCTCCTCCGTGATACAGGTCCCCCGCCATCGTCTGGAATCCTAGAACTACTACTTGTGCTTGGGCCAAAGGATAATCGTTTTGACAGGTTATCTTGCCACTCTTTTGTTGGGACAACAGCAAGACCGTGATCTTGAGACAGATTTTAAGTCAGCTGGGAGTGGAATATATGTGATAATTCTCACCTTGGTTCGAAGAGACTATCTCCCGAGATACGCGCGATTGTCTCCGGGCCCTCGACGAATCAGCAGCGGATTCATTGCTCTTCAATATCGATGCGAAAAAGTCTTCCTTGGTGGCGTCTGCTCTTCGATTTCGGCGTCCGGACGGACCCTACGCATGTTGTTTTTAGACTCAGAACGAAGAGGGCTAGGGAAAGCGACAAACGTATGGTCCCGAATCTACCCTCCCAAGTATTTCTCGAGCTAAGTCGTCTTGTCGAAGATCAGAGACAACACTCTGGACTCGTTGATCGGGACACTGTAGAATAGCGCCAAGGAGCGCCTCTACTTGATGCCAACGCTGTTCAATGGCGTGAATGTAACCTTTCGGAGGTCCACGCTTATAACTGGGTCCTATTGTTGACGTTGAGCAACAATACCGAGAAGTAGATTCAAGGACATTTACCCAGAAATGTGCAAGCTGTGGTACTTTAGGTCAGACGAGACATTGACGGGGTAGGAATAACAATGACCTACCTGTCCCAGTTAATGCGCAACTCTTACACATTTTTGAGTCCTCTGGACTTCTCTCGCATTTGCTTTTCGTTTTGCGACATTGATCACAAGCTAGAATTGACGATCATGAAGCAATGCGGAGGATGTAAACCGGCAAGGTACGAACCTCGGCTACTTCGTTTTCTCGAAGTTGCTTGTTGGTCCTCTTGATGGACTTGGTCTTCATCGGACGGATCAGTGTCATGCCATTCCATTTTAAATTATGGGCAGAAACCAGGTGAGAGTTGGGGTAAGAGAAAGAAAGGATGATGGCAAGCCGCGGTCATAATTGAAATACTGATTTGGGCCTGAGACAACCTGAGACGCGAAATACCACGCACGTGAGCGCTTGTCATAGACTATCTAGCCGACCTCAGCCGCCCTGGCTTAAACAACAAGCAATGCTTCCTTAGAACACATCCATTAAACTATCCTTGTACAGGCACTATCCTTATGTAAAACAGAGGATGAGCGCATCAGAACCTATATGTCGGGGAGATAAGTGGCATTGCAATTTATGTACTATGTACATTGTCTCATTGCCAACTCATCGCATCATTCTGCACATTGACTACAGGAACGACAAACGATTTCTTTCCCGTTTTTTTGCTTAAAATATGCATCCAAAAATATTTAGTTGACTCTTCTTCCAATGCTCGACACACCACCACGTTCCAGTGTGGGACCGCCAGGTTATAAAAAGTGTCACTGCGAAATGCGCAGAGGTATATTATCTTCGGTTATCTTCTGGCTCCAGAAGAGTCATGCGGCTGTTCATATCACTGTGCTCCATATAACTCAGTTCCAGGAGATCCGTGAAACGCCGTTGGGAAATCTTCTCTTTTGCATGCTATAGATAATACAAGATACCCTCATTTGAGGGGACTGAACGAAAGTGGCGAAAGAATGAAAGCGTCCATAGTATTGGTTAGTTGTGCCGTCTGCCAAAAATATCACAATGAATCCTCTTTTTACAGTAATGGAACAGCAGACCTTGGAAACCGTCTCTGCCCAACCATCGATCTGCCACGCCTTCTCTCTCACTTCCTTCCGAGTTTGTAGGTCCCTAAAGAGCATTAAGTCGGTCGAATCAAAATAGACAAATCATTGTCGACTCACGGATATTGCCACATATGATGAACTTGATGAAGGTTTCCGACTTGCGAAAACCAAGCTCCAACAGGTGCAACCGACTTACGTCGTGCTTCTATACCTCTTCTCCTATGATAAATGAGTTCATGTTCTGGTAAAACTCGGAGACAGGGAGGAGTACCATGTGTTCTCCCATTCCAGAAGAGTACCGGCCTTCAATTGATAGCTTCTCAACTCAAAGATACCTCCTTCCGCATGGGGAGGAGCCGTAGGCAGAATAGCAAACTCCTGGTTTAGTTGATGTGACCTAGACATCAGGAAAGGAAGCATGGCTTTGTACGTGTCGAGGTGCTGGAAAAAAACCTCATAAGCAAGCTCTCGATCTATATTTAACAGAGCCCAAATTGCACCTCTGAAGTTTTAACAAGGCGGGTTGTCTTGTCATATCCTGCATAGTTCTCGTATTCAAGAATGTGGATGAACGCATCCTGATCCCCCACAATAGTCTCCCAATTCCCTGTGAGTTTGACATGAAGTCTGCTGTCCTCCTGAATACCTTTGTAGTAGCGTTCTCTGTGAGTTGCAATTAAGTGCTAAAGCAAACATCTTAACAGTAGTTCTCCTTACGCGGCTTTCTTATATTCCTCAATTTTGTCGGGTTTGACGCGATGAGCTGTGGACAAGTATCAAGAAAGTCCGTGGCATACGGTATTGTACAAACTCACTTTCAAAGCCATGGATATATTTACCCCGTCCGACAAGTCGGGAATGCTGTTGTATCTCGAGGTCCCCGGCCTGTTTGGCTTCTGGTGAGCCATGCAGCAAAGACTGAGTGGGATTTGAACTTGAGCCACTAGTTGGGTCTAGCAACGATGAATAAACAATAGTTACCTGCACTGAAATGCCACGTTTAGTCGCGGCTACTACTCCAGGCGTCGCAACACGAAGAGCCTTCGTAGAGAACATAGTGAGGTTGGTCGAAAATGGGTTTCAATACTATAAAGAATGAGGAAGAGGGGCGGCGTAAAGTCACATCGCCGCACGCTCTCGCTTGTGTTCTGACCGCAACCCCAACTTGGCATGACGTAAGCGGGGCTATGAATAGGAGCTGGCCTGGTTTTGCATACATTTTCTGACCTATGCTCTCCTATAATCTACATTTCATTGAAAGTATTATATAGCTGAAATATTCGGAAAGAAAACCTGTATTGTAATTCGCGGGGGCTGGTACCCTACCCTTGCCCCTATTTGAGCCTATCGTTAATATGCTCAACATAAATCTCACTAACGGTCCAACGATATGGCATGTCCTTTAACAGCGACAGCCGAATAGACCGTGTAGTGCTAGGCAGAAGGGCTGTTTTACACGTACTCAAACAACATTCTGCCAGCTCGGACTTGTCCGCATCCGTAACGTCGGACTCCTTACAAAAAAGCGGAGAACTCCATCGTTCCTGTAAATTTATCAATACTAGGTTGGACGAGACAAGATAATGAACATGCCCAAATTTTTCCATCTTGAGATATGTCGATAATCGTATTCTGGAGAATCATTTCGGTGTCTCGTCCCACGACCAATACAAGCACCAGATTCCCGGAAGAAACGGTTCGCACTAAATCCAATAAAATCCACTCATTACTTTTCGCATCTATAAAGCCAAACCCATTATATAATCGATAGACCTGTGCACAGATTGGCCTACTTACCTGCGGGACTACGGAAGACCGTATCGTATCGGCCATCGACAGCGTTCGAAGGTGGGAAATCGAGATAATGTACCTTCTTCTTCTCTCCCAGCTCGACTAATCTCCTCTTCTCAACATCGAGAATATCACTAGCAGCGAACACCGGTATGTCTATAAAGTCCGGCAACAGCTTGATGGAGGTTTGGAAGATACATAAGTCCCGGTGACATGGGGCGCGAGAGACATCTACGGCTTCACCCGTATGTCGTATGTATGGAAGGATTCTATCTTTCGCTTGAGTGCTTGAATCTAATAGTTCCGTGGCTCTGACCTGTGTTCATTTTTTCAGTAATGAGAACCAGAAAGCAACGGAAATCACCAACGATATGGCGATTGTTTCTCTCTTCGCCTTCGGTCCCGGCTGTGAAAGCTACACCCTCTCCGAGAGGGATTCCAGGGTCAAACCATCTTTCTGGGATATGGTTGCCAAGTATAGTGAAGTAGTTATCAGCCATTTCATGTTCCTCTTTTGATAATTGCAATTTTTCTAGTAGCGACAAAAATGTTGAAGCCGACGCGCGCTTTATCATCGTTCCATAGCCTAGCCACGCGAACGTCGTTTCTATACTTGGGGGTACAGCAATTTCGCGAAGCTGACTAGCAAGCATTTCATCAGGGGGCTGAAGGTGAACAGATAGTACATTGCTGTCATCCATTCGGGCGGCCAGGGCTCGGATAATATTAGGTTGGACGAGATAATCGTCGTCCTGTACATCTTTAGATTGCACTGGCAGAAATTCACCAAAAATTACTAACCTGAATGAAGCAAAGCAAAGTTTTCGCCCGAGTGCAAGCCATGTAACGAGCTTGGAAGTATAGATTCACAGGAGAATTTATAATAACAAGTCGAGATTCCGGACATGTTATATTGGTAAAGTCCTGTATGTGAATTATCCATATAAGTGGCCAAATCACAGAAGCAACATAGGAACACCGCATACAGAATATGAGATGGGATTTGGATTGTTATTCCAGACAATAATGCTATGAACCACATCATCCAATAGGTTTTCACAGATAGTAGAGCTGATTTTTTTAACGTTCGAGAAACGGGACCAGTTGAGAACGACAACAGTTGTTTTCAAGTTAGACGGCGTGTTCTGGGTCACAAAAAGGGTCAATATAGATACGACCCCAAAGATAATGCTAATATATGAGAGCATCGTAAGCTATGACGCGTTCATTAGTTAGACCTAAATCGCAAGTCGAAGGAAGAACTCAAGAAAGGTCGCCAGAATTGAACTCGTACCACCCGACTGAGCGTGAGAATTTCTTGCTTCTCTGAGCGTACGCACACCTGTACCATGCCAATGAAATGCCAAAATACAACTTGTTGGAGTCAAAGTAGGAATATGTAACAAAGAGAACATGCGAGTGTAAATCAATCCATTCGTCCTTTCAAAGTACGAGTAATCACTTTGTCTTTGGTTCTGTAAAGTGAGAGGCACGGGTTTAGCAACTAACTTAAAACACAGTAAGCTGTTTACTCACATTACATGTACCACACACCCCCAACCTGAGAACGCATCACGATCAACAGCATTCATTAGCGTCTGCGATATGGTCTCGAAGAGATCCTCAGGTTCCAGATCAGGCTCCCATAGACCTTCAGCAACACCGTACAACTTTGTACTAGCCGTTCCTGCAACGACAAAGTCCTTCGCAAAGTTTAGGCACCCAATCAGATCGGTTGCGGCAATGAAGGGTTTATATGCGCCTGTTGGTGTCTTTGAAATGCCCGCCATGACTGGCTCGATGAAGTATGGTCCAAATCGATGTTCGTAAAGTGTGGACGATACAAGGTGGGCGAAGGTTTCTGGCGCGATCTCTCTTTCCTCCTTGATGGTATACATGTTCAGTCTGAAGCGTAAACGTTCGTGTCTGTCATTGCAATTATAAGCATGGAGGAGGGGGTTGATATTCACCAATAACCTACAATGTCGTAACGTCTGTTGCAAGTCCTGGCATTCCAAGGAAGATGCGATCTGTTACAGGAAATATCTACATAGCGTGTCACTCAAGCGCCTTTGAGAAAAGGGAAAGCTTTACATACCCTTTGGAAGTTACTTGAGATCCCTAGTGCTTGATTTCCCAATCGCAAGTCCGATGCAATGGCGACACATTCTTTTCCTACCATGGCGATTACGGAGCCACCGTTGTGATCCATGATTGACTAGCACATCAGACATTAGAATTTGGAAGATCGTTTTAAAATTTGAGCTCACCATGTTGAAATAGTTATACTTGAGTTGTACGGAAGAAAATGAGGAAGGATATGTGCAATTACGCGTCAAGAGCGCTGCTTTCGAGGTGACGCGTCTATCTGTAACAAGGTGTTGTCACGCGACTGCCGGGCCGGGAGCAATATCATTTCTTCTTAACCCTTTCATGCCCACGCTCGCCATACAGTGCCGCAGAAAGCGGCGATTGTCATGTCTTTCTAAGACGAAGCGAGCCATGACAAACTCTTAATATCTCTCCTAACCTGATTCTCTATAACATGGCTTCAACGATTGTCAGGAGGCATAGAGTGAAATTGGCGTCTCTGCCACACCGATACTTCTCGTCGACTGCGACTTGGGCTTCGCAAAGGCAGATACAAGCTCGGGTACGTCTTTATAAACTTCAAAAAATGACATACTCTGACTGAGATATAGGCTAAGATTCAAGAGATAGACGCCAATCATCCCGTTTCTCACCATTTGGTGGACACATTCAAGCGCCAACACAACTACCTTCGAATTTCATTAACAGAAAGATGTAATTTGAGATGTAAGTTGTTGAAGAAACTCGTGGCCGAGTCAGTAGACTGACTACTTTGAATATAGGTTTTTATTGTATGCCTAGTGAAGGCATTGAACTATCGCCAGACGGGAAGCTATTGACAAATGAAGAGATTCTCCGGCTCGCAACGTTGTTCGTGAAGAGTGGAGTCACTAAAATCCGGCTTACTGGAGGAGAACCCACCGTTCGGAAAGGGATCACAGAGATAGTTGGTAGCTTGAACGAGTTACGGCAATATGGTCTGAAATCCATCGGAATGACAAGTAATGGGCTTGCTCTCCATCGGAAGCTTCCTCAGCTCATTAAAAACGGATTGACGCATTTAAACCTCAGGTATGTCTGCAGCAGCTTTATTCATACATGATATGATGTGTTGAGACAGAATATAGTCTAGATACTCTGGATCCTTTCAAATTCGAGATCATCACCAGACGGAGAGGGCACGAGGCTGTTCTCAAAGCCTTGGATGTCGCATTGAAATCATCTCTAGCATCTGTCAAAATCAATGTGGTTATCATCAAAGGTCTAAACGACTCTGAAGTCCTCGACTTCGTCGAAATGACCAAGGATCAATCCATTTCCGTGCGTTTCATTGAATTTATGCCATTCACTGGCAACAAATGGGACAAGAAGAAGATGGTTGAATCTTCCGAACTGCTTCGTCGTATCGAGCTTAAGCATTCGAATATCCAACGTGCTCCAGATGAGCTCAACGACACTGCAAGGTCATGGACGATACCTGGCTATAAAGGGAACTTCGGCTTCATTTCGAGCATGTCAGATCACTTCTGTAGCTCTTGCAATCGCCTAAGACTGACGGCAGATGGCCAGATCAAGGTACAGCTCTTTTTATTCCAACATTCTTGATAGCGCCTAATGGAAAACCCCAGGTCTGCCTATTTGATGCGACTGAAATGTCTCTAAGAGACCAAATACGTATGGGCGCATCTGATGAAGACTTACTCCAGACAATTGGACGCGCAGTCTCTGGGAAGAAGGAAAAACATGCTGGGATGGAAGACATTGATGTGATCACGAATCGCCCAATGATTCTCATAGGTGGTTGAGTGTTCTACATGTACAATCCACTCTCTTCTATGTTATTTACTTTCCTCAATCATATCCACCTTCGCAGCTCGTCCAAGAAAACATACCATTCCTCATCGGAGCAAGAGCCACTCAATCTTTCCGTGGATTTTTCCAGACAGATCCAAATCATCAAGATCAAGTACACTCGACATGATTAAACGAACATATAGTACGACAACCAAACTCACTCATCTTGATGAGCACGGGCGGGCGGCCGTGGTCGATGTCGGTAGCAAGGATATCACAAAGCGAACCGCAACAGCTTCTGGTCGCATTTTCATACCACACATAGCTTACAATCTCGTCACTGCATCGTATCCCAGTGCTTCTGATGGCCCCGGAACCGATGATGATCCACAATCGAAAATGGTAGCAAAAACAAGGAAAAAAGGTGATACCCTAACCGTAGCCCAACTGGCCGCTATCATGGGAGCAAAGCAAACATCATCATTGATCCCTCTTTGCCACCCACTTTTGCTCTCCAAAATAGACGTCAGGCTCCAATCAGAAGAGTCGAAAGATCCTGACTCCGCGAAGAAATACAGCATCATTTGCACAGCAACTGTTGCATGCGAAGGCAAAACAGGAGTGGAGATGGAGGCTCTAACCGCCGTTTCCGTTGGATTGTTAACGGTTTGGGATATGCTAAAAGCAGTGGCTGGAAAGGAGATGGAGATTGGAGAGATTATTGTATCTCATAAATCCGGGGGTAGGAGCGGCGATTTCACAAGAGAGTCTAAATCCTAATGGCGTTTTGGGAAAACACAACTACATAATATATCTAACTATAAAGATACAAATTTCTTACGAGATGAGATCCCTATCGACGCAAATTTTGCGAACGAGTAACGCGATCCCACTTTAATCAGACGGCTCATATGCCTCACGACCTCACGAATGTTGTAAGCTGGTCGAGAATCTCCGCTTCATCTGTTAGCCTTCCCACTTGCTTGCCCTAGACGGCCGAAAATCGCTATGGTGAACGACTCTCGTAATACTGACAACTAAGGAAACATACATCTTTCTGACGTATAATCGTCGGCACACCAGTAACGTTCCATGGCTCTTGGCGATATATATTGGCCGGCGTTTTCCATCTACAGGACATTCACTTGCGATTAGCGGGAAAATTCAAAGCGTCTGATTGGTCGCAACTTCTGCCACACTCACTGGCCTCGGTCACCGACGTAAACTATCAAAGCATCTGGTCCACGATCCGAGAATACATCCTGAACCAATCGGTCCACTGCTCGACAGTCCTACGTATATCAAAATTCAGTGAAGAAGAAAAGGTGAATCCGAGAGACGCTCACTGGACACCACATCTGACCATCAACGACTGACGAGTAAAAGACGATGAACTCTTCGGGAACAGTCTGCAACGTTTTGACGTCAATCGATCCATCTGCAAAGTTTAAGGGCATGGTGTTGGATAGGCGCTGAGCGCTGATCAATGGAATCGTTGTTAGACAAGAGTCAGAGTTGTAATCTGTAAAGCATCGACCAACACGCATTATCAGTCAGTCGGATGACGTCATCTCGACTTTGAATGAGGAGAACATACCGTCAAAGACAGCGTCA
This sequence comes from Agrocybe praecox, assembly GCA_964017145.1. Lineage (NCBI taxonomy): Eukaryota > Fungi > Basidiomycota > Agaricomycetes > Agaricales > Agrocybaceae > Agrocybe > Agrocybe praecox. The sequence goes on from OZ024840.1 coordinate 3,767,582, forward strand.
ACAAGCGATAGTGACTGTGAAATGTTTAGGGATGGGACTAGATAATATCTTCTTGCAACAAGATGTATTTGTGGCGTTTCTCAAATGCATTCCATTGCAACGCAAATCTAGTACTACTAGAAAGCGAAAGACAGTGCACGGTGGTGGGTGTAAAAGGATAAAAAGGAATAAATAAGAGGTCGCAAAAAAGGACCGTGCGGGGAGAATGAACCTGTCAATAATGAAAACGGAGGGGAAACTACGCATTGAAAAGACGTATTAAGAACCAAATATTGTTAAGCAGCAAGAAGTCGAAGGTATAAATTTTAGTTGTCCGTTTGCAAGCAAAGTATAATGGTATAAATGAATAATGGTCCATGGGGAGATTGACTGTATATATATGCGGGGGGAGGATGGATGAGAAAACACTCTACGATGCATGCGGCATGGACGACGTGACAGCAAGAAACCTGCGAGGACAAGCACAGAACTGAGTTTAACCTTCAGTTCCTTTAATAACCGTAGCCAGAGCTTCCACTTGAGCTGGACGATCCACTTGAGCTGGACGATCCACTGGATCCGTAGGAACCAGATGAGCCGTAGGAGCCAGATGAACTGCCATAGCTGCCAGACGAACTGCCGTAGGAGCCAGACGAACCGCCATAGCTTCCAGACGAACTGCCGTAGCTTCCACCGTAAGAACTAGAGACGGTGGTAGCAGCTGGTGGGGAAGCGTAGGTGTAGCCGTTGCTGTTGCCCTGAGTGAGCCAGTACTGCGACTTGCACTTGCCGAGGCAGTCGGTAAGGCCAGTGTTCATGACTTGTTGGATCTCGGTCGTGGTGGCAGTGGCAGTGGCTGTCGAGGTTGACAGGTAGGTGACTGTTGCGGTAGCGGTAAAGGTTTGGTCCCAGACTTTGGTAGACGTGACAGTGTTGACAAGAGTTTTGGTCTGTGCATTTTTATATCAGTATCAGCTGAACGACGCGCAAAGTCTGATGCAGATGAAACTCACGTTGTCAATGGTCTGGGTCTCCTTCCACACAGAAACGACAGTGGTGGGCTGGACATAGGTGCTGACTTGGGTAACAGTGACCATGTCAGTCATCGTCTCCGTCATCGTGGCGGTTTGCACCGAGGTGAAGGACGAAGTGACGGTATCAGTCATGGTGTGCTGGATGGTCTGGGTCTGGTACGAGATAAATCAATGAGTAATTCATTTTCACGTTTACTATTATTTTTCCTGGTACTCACCTTGTCGATTACTTCAGTGCTGACCCAGACCTTGGTGTATGTGGTGGGAACAACGACAGTGCTGATTTGAGTCCTGGTGACAAAGTCGGTCATGGTCTCCTTCAGGGTCTCAGTAGCAGTATCGGTCATAGTAGCGGTCTGGGTGTAGATGTTGACCTGGGTCATGGTCTCAGTAGCAGTGTGGGTCCTCTCAACAGTCATGGTGTTGTCGATGATTTCAGTCGACACCCAAATGCGAGTAGTTGGCATAACTTCGGTCGAGGTAACCACTTGGGTGACCTGTTGGATGTCGGTCATGGTTTGGGTGACTGTCTCGTGCATGGTGATTGTCGTAGGGACAGTCTGGGTGTACACCTATCGCAACTTTTGCTTAGAATATGCTCAAAATTTGCAACAGTAAATCAGATTTACCTGTGTCTGAGTAGCGGTCACTGTTACTGTCTCGATACTGTTGTATCCACCATATCCGTAGCTGTTACCACCATATCCGTAGCTGTTATCGTAGCCATAGCTGCTGTCGCAGTTGCTATAAAGACAAGTATTTAGAATCGACCATAGTATGCACAAGAGAGAATCACTCACTTGTTGTTGACGTTGATTATCGTAGTAGCGTAACATGAATCGAAAGTTTCGGTGTACTAAATGAAAGACAATAATTACTTTCTAGAAAAATGATCTACGGAATAATGCTGGACGCACCCACGATGCTCTCTGGCAAGAACCATCTGACTGCTTTGAATAACCGTAACCGCAGTTGAGTGTTTTATATCCTCCGCTCTGGTAGGAGGAGTATGGCATGTAGGCGTAAAAGTCCTCCCCAACGGAAGGGGCTGTTGTTGGAACCGAGGGAGCGGCTCCTCCATACCCTCCTCCGTTTCCTCCTGTAGGTGTTGGTGTGACGGAAGCTCCACTTGACGAAGCAGCCGGTGAATTTGAGGCATCAACGGGGACCATGGACATTCCAATAACGCTGACTTGAGCGACAGCAGCGCTAACAAGGGACAAACCAAAGATTATTGACTTCATGATGACTTGAAAGTAAAGAAAGTGGTGCTGCTAAATGCAATAAAGGATCTCAAAAAATGATTTTCTATGTGCGAAGTCGAAAAGGAGGGATAAGTGAGCGATCTACGCTGGCGTTGACTGTCTTGCAGTTAATGAGACGCGATCGTGCGACGAGCAGCTGGTAAAAGCGGCAGGCTGGAGGAGATTTAGTGATGAATACGATGAGATGAGGATAAGAAAATTACCGCTAAAAAAGAAAAAAAGAGAACGAAAAAAGCGAAGAACGAAGAACGAAGAGGAGGGAGGGGGTAAGGGAAAAGGAAATATCGAGGGTTCTGTATTTGAATGATCAGTCAACCGGTCACCAGCTCCCACAGGACTGGTAGCAACCTCGCAACCATTGGCATGCCTCATCATATTCCTCATCAACAGCCATTTGGAAAAGGCTCAAGGAGATCTCGGTAGTGACACCTCCGCTGATGGGTCTCTATGCAAGAAATCCTGGATTTTACCCGGTTCGATGAACACTTTTATAATAAATTTACTACAGATATCAACATGTATACAACTATATTCATCCGTCCAATCATGATGAGGACAGCCTTGGATTGGACAATGACAACGGTTTACCCGCAAATGCTCCTGCCCGTCGTCCAAAGTCGCCATGCACATCCAACAGGATCTTGAGCGCATTTCTCGCCCGCACCTTCGACAACTCGTCTGGACGAGAGGTAAGCGCTGTCTCCATCTTGACCGGCTTCTCTTGCCAAGGGTACTATATAGCGCATCAGCTGAGAAATTCAACCCTGCCAAGAGTTGTAGGCCACTTACGGGTAGCTAAGCCGCGACGAATGAAAGAGCACGTTGGTTAACTGCGACCAGTTGATAAAAATAGTTCGACTTACAACATCCTTTAATGTCTCATAAGCTGTGATTGTGTCCATGAGTAACGTGCTCATAACATGCAGAGTATCTCAATTCTCACCAAGAAGCGTAAATCCGAACTGTGGGCTGCTTCGGATTACACGAGCGGGACCTCCTTTGAATAGCGCACGGAATCCTTCCTCTCGGTCTATATCAATAGATAAGGCGCCGTACGACTCCTCCAACGAATGAACACTCACAGATCTTTACGAATGCATCTCTTAGACCAGAGTAGTGAGTTTGTCCCTTGCGTGCTTCAACTTGCAATCTGGTCTTCACAACATCTAGGTGGAACAACCGATGAGATCATCACGGAGGCTATGGTGAGTAGATGGAATCCCACCTGCCGGAGTGGTAAGATATGCCGCAGGCATGCCACTGACAGGATCATCAGTAAAGCTAAATCTACTTCAAAAATATCATAGAAGACACACGCAATAGCAGCTGCAGACAGTGTTTCCAGGAAGGACAGGCGTTTCCCATTGTACCCATCCTCGAAAACGTCGGTCCTCAAGTGAGAGTACGCTGTGAAGTAAATCGCAGAGAATGGGATATCACGAAGGAGACACGCAGTAGCACCCTTGTACAATCCAAGAATCCCTAATTGCCGGATGATGTGGACAGCGCCTTTTGGAACAGCGCCCTCAACCTTGGCAGCTTCACCCTGTATTTGAAGCCGGATTTTCCTGAAAATAGATGTTGTGAGTTTACAGCTCCTCAGTACTAAATAAAACTTACACGATTTCCAAAGGATTCGTGAAGACCTATAGATAGATCAGGCTATGCATGTCCGTGTCCGGAGCGGAGTGCGACGTACGACTTGAGAGCCTCCTGCCATACCTCCTGCCACTAGTTCCCATCCAATCTTAATTCTTCCGGTTTCAGGGTCCATTGCCCGACCACGTATCAAGTCATTGACAGTCAATTTAATAGCCTTTTCGGGAGCTACACCCTATAAAACAAGCGACTTTTAGCGCCCATTCGACTACTTCTTTGGTTCAGTGCACTTACCACAAGCTGGGGACCCAAGCCCCGATAGAAGCCAAGGAAACCTTCGTTTCTGAAGATTTTTTGGGCACAATCAATACTGTTCTTGTACAGCATCTGCCCAACCACCGTTGATCGTTGATTTTGCATTCTGATATATCGGTCTATAAGCCTATCGCTCGAGGGGAAACGCTCAGGACATACCGGGTCTAAAGAGCAATAGGTTACAGAGCTCAATCAGATGAAGATACGAAGCAGATTAATCCATACCTTAACTACACAGGTGATCAGTTATGCGCTCTCGGGATAGGATATAACTACTTACCCATGTCGATAGGGTAGACAATAGTAGCACCAACAGCTCCAGCAAGACCTATAAGATTTGTTCAACCACCGACCCATTCCTTAAAACATCGTCTACTCACCGCCCTGCATGAAGTTATAAGAAGAATGAAAGAAACTCTGGATGAAAGTCTCCTGGTGTGGCTTCTGTTCCTCGAACTCATGGTGAGGGGGTCTCCAACGTGGGTCCAATAATTGTGCAAAGTCAATGAGAGCAAGTCTCTGTGTAGCAACTCCTCGTCCAGCGAAATGGAAAATTATGGAAGCTTCCATAGGGGTGAATAAAGAGTAACGGGAAGTGGATGCGGCGTGGTTTAAGAAATCGGTTTGGTCTATGCGGCCATCTTTGCTTTTCGCAGTGGACTCGCGAATTATCCTGAATGAAGAGATCAACTTCACGTTTTTGACGAGAAAATCGAAATATCATTAACATACCTCTCTACCATATCCATTTCTAATTCGGGAGGTCAGTAACTGGGAGTCGGCATAACAAAGGTTCCTAGAACACACCTCTAATGACATTATGGAAGGCAACAACCTCCGAGTAAGATATACGCTGGCCTGGACTCAATGCGCAGAGAGTAGGCAGTCTGTCTATAACCGCATCTGATAGTTTATGTCCAGCAATTTCCTGGAAAGCTTGGTTAACGAGGTCGTTGAGTTGGGGTAATCAAAGGGGTACGGACTAGAATGATTCTTTTGAATTCTTCCGGTCTAATAAATCCGTCCTGGTCGTTATCTAGGTATTTGAAAGCCTGGCGCAAGCGCTCGCCCTGCAAGCCTTTCATCAGCTGGGTGAACTCATTGTCTGTGCAAGAATACGTAAGCGAAAAGTTAAAAAAGGAGTAAAAAAGGAGTAAAATATTACTGACATCCCAATACATGAGCCCCATTTTTCTTTCCGAGGTAGAGTTTAATCCAGTCACTGTAAAGCACCCATTAGCAAAAGCTAATCAAGAAAGATAGGGGTTATACAAACCAGTCAAAATCAAAAGGTATCGCGTCCGACCCTAGATTGGCCGAGAAAACGGTCTTGAATTCATTATAATCGATGTATCCGGAGTTGTCACTGTATGCCACGAGTTAGGAAAATATACTCATTGCCGTGAAAGAACCTTACATACACATCGAAATATTGGAAGGCCATCCAATAGTCGGCATCGGGCCTCTTTAAGAGGGTTTCAAAAACCGTAAAATCCTCCCAGGAAACCAATCCACGGCGAGAAGTATCTGCAATTCGGAAGAGGATCGCGAATTGTGCGCGACCGATTTTCGAGAGGTCACCCTTTGGTGCAATTGCATCGACGAATCCTTCCGAGTCCAAGAATCTGCCATGGCGAATAAATAAAGACACAGTCGAGTCAGTACTTCGGAACTTCTCTCTTTCAACGGGGCCTCCCACTGTCAGGCCCATGTGACTAGAGCTTGAGAGACTTACTTTTCGCCATTAACCTCTTTAGCATTGGTATCGAAAGTACGCCTCCAGCGCTTGAGCTCGTTCTCCGGCACAGAAACGGCGGTGCGCACAGACTGAAGTGCTGATTTTGTGAATGACTTGGAGTCATCTGTATCACACTGAACCGTCGGAAGTATGCGGGTCCATGAAGACATGGTTAGGGGCGGTTTGAAGGAAAAACTATGTGATGGGATATAGTATTATTGAATGAAGGGTATACCAAGCTGTACTGAGGAAACCAGCTGGAGGAGAGGAAACGAGGGTTATGGAGCTCAAGGCGAAGGGGAGGCGAAACGTCGAACAGACAACAAAGTTTTCGTGTGCGGGGTTAACACCGGCATAACTTACCCGATCGGGAAGTCGACAAACGGCCGAAAGGCAGCGGAACATGGAATTAGGTAATTCTTGCCCCGCTCATCTTCCCGTTTTGTTTCCGTTGAAAATATGCGTCAAAGAATAGGATAAAATCCGTATATATTATATTTACTTGGTCAAAGAAAAAGCGACCTCGCGAGGCAGGCGGAAACTTATACAGTACATTTCTTTATTGGGAGCCACAGAACGCACCAGGTGTAATCCTACCTCCCCGGTCAATGGATACCCCAGTTTTTCTTCCGCTCTCTGAATTTCAAACCATCAAATAAGCACAGATAATCGGTCCGGGGAACAGAATAAACGGACCTGACGAATATCTTTTTCCGCCTTTTCTGGCTCTAACTCTCGTGTAAAGCAATGACAATGGACCATGGGCATTTCGTCGTATATACCGCTCAAATCCCGCCCGTTATCGTCGACTAAAATTCCGCGGAAAGCGTCTAAGAAAGTGAGAGCAGAGTCTGGAAGATTCATCACGAATTGCGATATCCGCTGTCGGGAAGGTTCGGTCGATTCGGCAGCATTTGGCGGTGGAATAGGATGGCCTTCAGCTGCCAGTTTCTGTAACCTCCTTCGCTCTTTCTCCTCTTGAACTCTACTTGGCTTGGGACCTGTATATGCGGAAAAGGGGTTGTCGTAAACACGAGAGACACAGGTTCGGATAAAATCGCGTCCGTCTTCACACGAAACGCGCACAAGGTCTGTTACCTGGAATTCATGTCAGTTTATCTAAAGGAGTTTGCTGATAAGACCGATAAGTAATTACCCGATTATCTTTCACATTTTTGGTCAGATATTTCGCGCTGTTGGGATTCAAGTCGTTTCCAAGAACAGCACATCCTTTTTTGGCCGCGGGCACGGCGAAAGGCCCAACTCCGGCAAACACATCGGCGACCACGTCCTCAGGCTTAAACATCTGTACTAAACGCTCGTGTTCAGTATGCAGTCGGGAGTTCCAGTAGACCTCAGTGAAGTCAAATGTGAAACGACAGTCTGATTCATGCTAAAATCTCGCATAAGATAAGGAGAAAAAGATCCTTGAGAAGGACTCACATGTTCCACAACATAATTTGGTTCCCCAGCAATCAGTTCCATCTTGAAAAAGCGAAACTTTGTGTCAATGGAATCAAGTTTATTGACAACAGTCGTAACCCGTTTGTTTTTCTGCATTTTCATGAATAAGGTTATTAACAGCATAAATTAATCGCGCACATCAAGAATAAGTTGACCGATAATATGTTTGTACGGCAAGTATTCACTGTTCAAATTGACATGTGCTGGATAAATGCCATCAACACTCCCTGTATGTTGTGTAATTCGGTAAGCTCGCACCTATATGACCTGTCATCGCAAAACCCACGGGCGCCCCTTCCCGGAGCTCTTCAGGAAGGAAGACATGTAGACAATCCTCTATATGTATATGAGCACAAGCTTTTCAGTAGGTTATGAAGTAACACACCCGCAGTCCAGTAGTCATAATCAAGATCAATCTTGTATTCCGCCAGTCCTTTTGCTTCTTTATCCAAAAATTCCTGAGCCTCTTGGGGAATATCAGCTGGCTTGCAACAACAGTCAGTTTATTGAAAGATGTATGGTGGATTATATCCATACCCTTCTCGGACACCCTTAGAAGTACCAGACGATCCCCATCTGGTTGAGACGGATCGGACACGACACTTCGTATTTTTGGGAGATCCATGAGACAACTGAACAAAAAAAAAAACTGAATATTGCAGGAATTACCAACAAAGAAAGTATACACACGTCTTCAGTTCAGAAGCTTTCAACAGGATACGCGTCCTCTCAGGTGGAACACGCGCTCCAAGGACTGTCAATGTTTTCTTGAAGGCGTCCTTGTCGAGATGATCTCTGGGACCATTGTAAGGCGGTGGTGATGCGTCGAGATAAAGATGACGAGACATCCTTAAAGCAGAATAAATTGCGGTATGCCTTTGAAAGAGCTTTTGCACCAGAAGCATGCGCAATGAAGCCTTATATGTTTGAGGAACGCCTCCAAAAACAGAAATCCGAAATTTCAAATCGATTGACATTCTTGTATCTTTCAGAAGGTTATACCAAGCAATGTGAAAGCGTGGGAATTTATTCGGAAGCGCTCGTCCAATGGTGGCATGAGTCTAACTTTTCGCTTTGTTCAACCTATGTTAACCCTCTGGTTATTCTGAAGTATTTGTTTAACCGACCTCACTACCTCTCCTTCTACTGCATGTCTTACTTAAAGGCAAAGGAAGGAAGGCTGTTGCTACTATTATGCCGAACAAAAGCTCAAATCGAGCTTACTGTGTGGAACGTCAGGCCCACGGAATACAAGACTGTATCTAAACTCTCAAGGATTTTCCGAGCTTTTCTTGAGAGTACGGCAAATAGAACGGTCTATATGTTTATTAAGAAAGGAAATGAAAGCGACGAGGCCAAGACGAAGCAAAACCATCGAGTCGTTATAGCGATGTCAGATTGGATTACTTGTAAAAAAGCCGCCTGTACTCACTTGCCCAAGAAACGCGTTAGCTATAGACATAGTAGATCTTTCTTTGTAAGGATTTAAAACATAAAAAACATCTACAGTATTTCGAGTCCAATCCAAGTCGAATGATGCCCATGATGGATATCGAAATCCGGCATAGATTATACCGTAGTTGCCGCCGTGATCTCAAATCCAGGATTCCATTTTGGATTCTGATCTCTGACATATATAGCTTTCAAGGTTATTCAAAACAACTGCACAGATATCTTCTCTATCGAGATCAACACAGTGCATTTCTGGTTTACTGGCTACAACGTGTTACGACAATCAAAAGGCTATTCCTCTCTTTACGACGATTTTCAATAACTCCACGCTTTTCTGCGGAACCTCGGTGGTGGTGCTTAAAATTCAGTCAAAACTTAGCAATTAGCATTTTTGCTCAATATTGACATGATCAGGACACCCTTGGGAGGTCTATAATAATCAAGTTATCTAGCTTCCAACGAAGTACTCATCTTGCTTGTCCAGTTCAAGCACGCGCCCAGGAGATATCGGACGCGCTCACTCGCTAAATTGACTCTCCAAGTTTCAACCCACGAGTGTAATTATCTTGATCACCAAGCGTATTTCTGGTATTTTGGCGTTTATTTCTTGACGACTATATACATGATATCCGCCCTTGTCCACTCAAGTCATCACATCTGATCATATAGACACAAAATGTCGATATCAGAAGAATACAAACCAGTACTACCTAGCGCAGATGTGTTGCGGCACGTAGTCGATATTCACTGCCATCCTACTGATACATCGCCTATTCCTGCCAGTTCGATGCAAAACCTTGGCATCACCATCTGCGCTATGTCCTCAATGGAGTCTGATCAAAGCAGAGTGAAGGACCTTGCCTCGCGCTACCCGGAGAAAGTTGTCCCATGCTTTGGTTAGTATACAATTCGTCGCACTCCGAACCCACGCACATGGCCTGGCGGGCAGTCCGCTTACGGTGGTGCCCAGCCCTGGTATGATTGAATAAGAATTTTACCAGGTAATATGTTGGAAAGGCAGGAACTTTCTAATCACACGTCCTTTAAAATAGAGGGGTCAGAATAAAATAACTGAACCACGCTTTTTTTTTTTGCTCGCATCTGTCAGGTTATCACCCCTGGTTCTCATACTTCATCTCGACAACATCGTTGAGCAAGGAGGAGCACTACCGGTCCTTGTTTCTGCCCGAAGACTCAAGTACAACGAACAACAAGATCTCAGGAGGATCCGAAGATGTCTCTGCAACGCCTAGCACAACGGATGTCAAGAGACAGGAATTAGAACATGAATTCCAAAAACTTCTCTCGACACTCCCAAAACCGAGACAACTTTCAGCAGTTCTGGCGGAACTCGAAGGAAATCTACAAGCATTCCCAGATGCAATGTTAGGCGAAGTCGGCCTAGATCGCATCTTCCGCGTCCCGGTAGATTACTTCGCTTCTCCCCGAGTTTTGACCCCTTTCGCGATTCCTGTCGACCACCAAATCGCGATCTTGGAGGCTCAACTTGAATTGGCCATTAAGCTGGGCAGGAATGTCAGCATCCACAGCGTCAAGTCTCAACAACCAACAATGGACTTGTTGGCTAGATTGAGAGTGAAACACGGTGCAAATTTCAACAAAATCAGCATAGACATGCATAGTTGCGGTCTCAACCCCCAAGTCTGGCGAGAATTAGAGGTGAATTATCGTTCATGTCACTTCAAAGATGACCATCTAAATTATCGCCATGGCCTCATCGGATACAGAAGAGATACGAGAATGTGTTCCTTTCATTGTCGACGGTTATTAACCACAAGCACGCCAATCACCGAGCATTGATTGCTCAGTGTTCCCCAGATCGCATACTTGCCGAATCCGATTACAACACCGTCGATATGTGCACCACGCAAACCTGGGATATGATCAAAATCATAGCAGAAATAAAAGGTTGGCCTATCGAGTCCGAATGGGTGGAAGATGAGAATGAATTGGAAGAGAAAGATTGGGGAATTGTCCGCAGGCTAGAGAAAAACTGGTTTAGATTCAAAAACGGAAACCATGCATTCAAGGAGAAGAGGAACCGGAAGAGCAGAAAACAGCATGATTATCATTCAGGAGAATCAGATATGGAGACAAAATGAGTACTAGTACGATTACGCTCCGGTATGCATTGCAGTCGTTGATCATGGGCTGCGGTGGAATTGTGCACTAGCACCAACCACAATCATCATAGTGGTTATATAGGATCTTGGCGTGCCATTTCAAAAAGCATCAGTGCAAAGAAAATCAGCAGCCAGTGCCGCCTGGTTCTCGATAATGGTGACTCAATGCCAGATATAAGACATAAGGAGAAGCACGCAGACGCCAATGACAACACCCATGATGATAGAGTCTCTCCGTCGCCGCGACTTGATCATGGACAAAAGGTTGTTGATACCGGGCATGGTACCTGTTCAATCATGAATACGTTGTATAAGATGAAAACCAGAATGAACGCACCAATGACTTGTTGCATGCGATTATTTATTCCAGCCAATGAAGTCCGCTGTCGTCCGAATTCCGACCGCGTTTCGTATGCTTGTCTGCATAGATGTGTTAGTGCATAATGGTTTTTATAGAAGTGCGCAATTTAGAGAGGAGAAACGCACTGTAGAATATCGTCAGTCATTTGGTGAGAGCTGTCGATCCGCCCTCGCTCCGCCAATAATGAGTCTGCTGCCGACGATTTGTACGCGCTAATAAACAAGTAAGACTCTATAGTTCAGACTCTATACGTGTGAGAGAAAGACACACTCTATATCATTCCGAACTCCTGAAAGGAGATTTGCCTGATCAAACGCATGCTTAACATTTGTCTATGTCATTGTAAGTAGCGCGTCAGAATTACCCTTAAAGCAATCGACTCATGACGTTGCCCACTTTTGTTCGTTTCAGCTCTCGCGAGTTATCTTGCTGCAGCTCCTTATGCCTTTGGATAGCACGAAGCATAGACGCCGACATGAGTTCTGGATTCCTAGCCAGTGTACCGAGTTGTTCGTTGATTTCTTCCAACTGCATGCCTTTCTCAGTTTATAATACTTGTACTAGTTATAACAGACGTACCTTGGATAGCAGATCGTCCAGTTCAGCCTCCAAGTCCCTCCACCTCTCCCCTGATCCTGATGATTCAATGTCCCCTCCCGGCCGCGTAATATTGGACACAAGTTGTGAATATGAGGTGAGTTTGGCATCGAAGAGATTTTCCAGCGTCCTGCACTGCCTATGTAACTGGTCATAGTTTGACATATTAAGCAAAAGGTATAAAAATGAGCCTAAGGTCGGCGACGGTAGTGGTAGTGGTGGAAGTGGAAGTAGTTAATGAACAATGCTGACCGTTGTCGGCACAGTCGCAGTATTCAGGCACGTAAATTGTCGGCATTTGCCGAACCGCCTTATATATAGCAATGTATAATGTAGCAGACCAATAGCAGACTGTCGATCTCGAAACTCGATAGTTACTCGATGGTCGCGTCCATGACAAGTCCATGACGCAAATTATGAAGACAGTCTGGAGTAAAATGGTTCAAAAACAAAACTGAGAGCACAACATGTTGTCTCCCCCAAACCTCATACTTCGAATTCAAACCCGTATTCCTTCGACAACGATCCTTGGAAGAGTTATGTCCTCTAAGGTCGATTCATCTCTTAATTTCGCTGGACTAAGATCGGAAGAAACCAAAAGTCTTCCTGAGAGAAAGGCAAATTTTGAGGAGCAGCCAGTGGTTCTTGCGTTAAGAGAGGTACGTTGACTGCATCTAGCTTCGGTTCATTCGTGTTGACATTTGCCTATTATTACTAGTTGTACTCTTGTAAACCAACAGAGGCAAGTTAACGACCATGATTTCTTCAAGCTTCTAAGCTTTCAAATTAGGCTACCTTCGACATCTACTCCAAAGATGCTATTTTCCATGATCCAATCGGCATAGCCAAGGGCGTCGACTCTGTTCGTGCTCAGTTCATCGGTCTTGCAAAGGTAATGAGACATGTCCCTACCGTGATATTATCGTTGTTGAGCGCATATATTCAGATATTCGAACGTGCGGATATTCTTAAATTCCGAATTCTTCATAATCCCGCTACTGTCCCTCCCAATACCATGCTAATTGACCAAGACGTCGCGTATTACCGCAAAGGGAACTCGTCTTCTCCGACTAAGACTGTTAATTCATTGCTTACCATCAAGTTGGACAACGCAAACAAGATCCTGACTCATAACGAAGAATGGGATCATAACAAGTCGACTACTGGCGAAGATGGCTTTCTAGGTATGATCAATGAAGAGAGGAAGAAGTTTACGGCCGCTTTCACCGACATGTTTGTCGGCGGCAAATCAAATAACTAACTGAAAAGTACTACATATGCACCATATGCTAAACAAAACCATTTTTAAAAATACAGAATTTTCATAGTTATTGCTAAATTGAATTCGCCCGAACCATTAAAACCCGAACCAAGTTTTTGCACCTTGCTGTGTTGCCAGACGTTTCGCCTATGGATAAGGATACATGTCATCTTGGGTCGCCCATCACTTGAATCATGACTCATACCTGCGCAACCATACTTTTGCTGCCTTCCTCGAGGGAACTGAAGCGTTCTTCTAGATCTCCCAACAATTGCCTGATATAAATATATAATGTTAGCAAATGCGCGCGAAAATGAGAGCGAGCACGCACCCTCTTTCATTCATCGCCGATGTTAATCTATTATATATGCTAGCCTGCACAGAGGCGGCGCTTGCAGCGAAGCCGGCGGCTGTACTTGCAATACCATCTGCAGCTCCTGTACCAGACGCTGTCTTCTCACCAACAGGAATGGGTCGGTCAGGTCCACCCACTGCCCAGAAATTAGAGTTAGACACACAGACATATGAAGAGCTACTCACAGAGTGCATCAATCTGGTCTCCTGTCTTCGTCTGGTTGAAGGAGAACCAGGCGCTTAGTATAGACGGCGGACCCATTGACACCGGCTGGGGCTGTGCAGGAATTGTGCTCCGCCCTGACGTGAAATCAATATCCGGTAGCGTATACGCTCTTCGTATGTCGAAGAAGGTACCATATGTCGCTGAGTCGACAATGCCTTGTGTGCCATGTTTAGATGATAGTGTCCATCCGATAAAGTCACCTGTTTCGTCGATGGATAACGGCCTATGTGAACGTGTCAGCTTTGTGATCCTCCACCAGCGAAATGAAGCAACATACAACGTCGAAGTAGGTGGTAGTTGAACGGTGTGTATATGTTCCAGATGGGGTATTGAGTAGATTAACCCGTCGTGACGGTCAGTTTGGACGATGAGCGCACGAGAGTCTGCGTGTTCCACGATTTGTGCAGTCTGCACTACTCCGTGCTTGCTGCCCCACTCGACCTTACCTATTTTCTCTCCATTCAACCCAAGCGAACATCGAGCGCCTTTAGCTCCTACTGTCAACAACAAGGGTTTGGTGCCCGAAGATTTGGCGAGCTTGAAAGAAGCAGCTAGTCTGGCCCGGTCGGCTTTCCATTGTGCACCTGTCTTTGCTTCGAAGACAAATGTACCACCTGAAACTGGGTCCGACATGCCTTTACACGAGGTTGGTTCCTCGACGACGCTCCAGACTACTGGATTTCCTGCATAATTGAGAGTGTAGATATCCCCGTGGCCTGATTGATGCAAGGCTATGAGTCTAACGGCAAGTCGATCGTCTATTCCACAGGACAATTAGGATACAATTAGGATCTCCATGGTGGCTTTTATTCACCTTTCTCTAACGGGCTAATAGTCCATGTCAAAGATTTTATGATGTCTGGCCCATGTCCGTGACTGGAAGGAAGGTGTGGTTGAGGAATGATCGATGCATGCCGGGACTTTTTGTCTGCCTTCGTGAAGATAACTCGGGGACCACGAAGATCGATAATGAAAAGGGAACTATCTCGATATGCCACAGCCAAAAATCCTAAGGGGACGGCTTAGGTATATATATATACTGTGCATGATCTCCAACTTACCGGTATTGGTCAACGCAAGACATTCGATAGGACCCCGTTGAGCGGTTAAAATAAAATAAGGAGCCAACCTGCGCCCTGGTTGCGGGTTAATATGTGTCAACAAATTAATATGTTCATCGTTCGACTTCTTCAAGGCAGATGGGTTGTTGCGGTTCGAAGATGGGCGATAAACCAATACTTCCCCAGATGTCAGAGCAATGGCGCATTCCAGTCCTTCTGGTGCAACCTGGGCGGTTTGTATAGAAATGTTGTCGATAGAATCACTGAGGATTTCTACGAAAGCGGGATCATCCAATAGATCAATGGGAGAAATAGCGAGGGCGATAAGGTGTTCAGGCCATTCGTGATCTATGGAATCGCCAGTGGAAGGGATTAGCAGTTGGGTACTGATGTCGAAAAAATGTACACTCAAGTCATGATTAAATGTCATAAGGATACGATGAGGTTGGTATTTCGACAACTTCAGTTCGTTCGACTTTGTTATATCAGCCAAAGCATTTCCTCCTTTGAGGTCGAATACGAAGGTATCTGCATTGTGTTTCTCCGTAAAATCCTTGTGCACATCATTGCTGACTGACAATAGAGTCCCGCCCAGAATCCCGGTGTGTCCGCTGAAAAGGGGGACCGGTAATGTAAAGGGTCTTGGAGTATGATTGATATGCCTGGGTGACTTGGGCAAGGGCGGTGGAGGTGGAGGGCTCAATAACCCGGAGGAAACATTATCTTCCGTTGCATTTCCCCCTTCGTCTACCACTTCAGGTATTGCCTGGACTATTCGAACAAATCCTGGGGTTGGAAATTGGTATGCTTCTACAGTCCGCATATTGCTCGACTCGGTTATGAGAAGAATTGAATAAGGATCGAAGTTCGCGCCAAAGTGTGGACTTGTGCGGGGTGTGAGTAGATAGTCTTGCACTATCCCGCGAGTCTCGTAATAGAAAGATTTTTTGGGTACTACAGATTCGCACATCGCCTTGCGGAAAAATGGATGCAGTGATCCTTGGGGTGCCGGAGAGTCTGGTGGTGGTTCGGGAGGATTGAATTCAGGCAACAAAAGAATCGTCAGGCCAGGAGGCTTTTTGGAATCCACTCCTCCTAGGATTGTCAAAATAGTCTCTCCACCACGTGGATCTGGAGAATTCTGGAAACCGCTCCAGCTAAGCTTAAAGATAGGCTCAATAAGATCTATTGGCGCGTTAGATTTGCCATGTCCCGATAGATGACTTTCCAATAGCTCTGTGTCCACAAGATTGACGTCAACAGCTTCCAATGTCCGAACAAGTAATGGCTTAGTGTCATCCTCCACGGCCCAAAAGGCGATAGAACCGTCAGCATATCCAACGGAGAGAAGGTGTCCTGAAGGATGGACAGCGAGGCAGGTGACTGTCATTCGGCGATGTGTGAGCACATCCTTGATAACGGGGCGTCAGAAGAATCTAGAGACACAATCGATAGAAAGACCCTAACATCGGCACCGTATCCTGTTCCACCAGGGGCACCAGGGTTCAAAACCAACTCATACGCCCGTATCGTGGTCCTTGCAGTCTATTCTAGGAGATTAATGATGCAATATGTAGTATGCCTCGACATAGACGAGAAACATACCAAATCTGTTAGAATGATACCGCCTGAAACCAAGAAAGAAAATTTAAATAATGCACGCGGACCTCTCATAATGCGTCCACGCACCTTCATATGCCACAAACATTAAGTCAAGATTCCTTGGATGAATTACTGCATCCACGGTGTTGGTTCTACAGACAAATTCAGCAGGTTCACCACTCTGTGTTCACTAGGAACGTACGGAGCCGGAGGAACGAGGGATGGCACACCGTCAGATATCAAATTTTCTTCATACAAAGCCCAAAGGTTGGGTATACTGTATGAGGACTTTCGAAGGCATGTCACGTCGTATGTTTTGATGTCTCCTTTTTGTGTGGTGAGAAACGCCTAACAATACTGCACGTTAATCCATGAAGAGGGTTTGACTATAAGGTAACAAACGTGGGTATGGGAAGGTGAAAGGGTCATAGAACTGGGGAAGGCGTCATTTTATCCTACAAGATGAATGAAGCTCGCGGGGACATACTTTATTTGATCAAAACGAGCGGAATGGACATGTTTCGGTTTGCCAAATTCCAGAAGAGAATACACATGAAGTTGATTGTTTCCATCTGTGTGAGAAATCAGACCTATTCTCTTGAAAATATATTTGATTGCGCACCTAAGCACAGAATCCTGTAAGTCGGGATCGAAAACTGTAGCAGCCGAACTTGCGCTCCCTGTGGAATTGATATCTTTGATTGTACACCAGGTCGACCAAAGATGTAGATGTCTCCAGTAGCAGTTCCTAGAATTGGGTCAGTACTGTGTTCAATGAACATCTCGTAAGTGCGAACCTGTTGCAAGGAGGCTTGCTACTGGGTCAATAGCAAGCGCAGTAATATTTAACGGGAAATCAAAAGTTCTCAGAGAACCAACCTTCCAGTCGAACTCGTCGTGTAAGTCGATGGAGAGATCAGTCACAGCGGAATCGACTGGCTTGGTGAACATGGTGGACGGGTAGCAAGAGATGCTTGGTCCTGGCCGATCATCCCTACGCGATCAATAATTACTTTTCCTGCTTTCGGGTATAAACCGCGCTTGAATATATTTCCACAGAAATAGGTCCGTTTAAAAGAAATCATGTTCATAGGTTCATAAGCTCCTAGAAATACATATACACATATACAGTATGGGTAAGATATGTCGAAAAGGTTACATATGTGTCATAAATGCAAATGTGAAGAAGAGAATGATATGGTGAAAAAACCGAGAGAGAAAAGAAACTTGGGGCAGGCTGACAATGTTATGACGCTTCGCCCCTCTCAAATAAGGACCTCATTCCCGAAGGTTTGTCTGAAGGTTGACCTCTAATTTTCCCCAGCCAACTTCGTTTCGCAGACGTCTTCGCCGTTGATTGCGATGGCACAGGAGGAATGTTTTGGAAAGGACTATTAGTCATGTCAGATATTTGATGAGGAGACGTCCGCGATGCAACTGAACGTCTGGGAGAAGGCATTCCTATTGTCGGCCGGTTGTTTTGATGACGGACAGGCGTAAAGCCGGATTGTAGGCTATTCAAAACTCTCCTCACTCTTGGGGTTTTGTTTTCAACGTCTTCACCATCGGCAGTGAATGCCTGTGCGGGGATGTTTTCACATCCTTCAAAATCGTCAGGAGCAGCACGCTTTTTGCCGATCACAACAGCAGAAGGTAAAGGGGCCGATTCCTGTACCATGCGCTGCTCAGGTGTGCGAGCTTTGAACACGGGTGTAATGGGTCTGTTCCTTTCTGGCGTCTTGGGTCTTGAAGAAGAAGGCCCAGAGACAACACGGCTGAGGGATGTACGGGGAGCATCTGCAATGCTGGGCGAAGTAGTTCTAACCGTAGAAGCTGTAACGGAACGGGGTCGAGAAAATATCCCTTCAGTGACTGTGGGGGCTGGTGCAACTGGTGGAGACGATGCTGAGGCAGGTTGACTTTCAGATATAGACGGAGCAAGGTTTGTCGCCTTTGCAGCAGCTAACTTTGCCTGCAAATTTAGCACTTTTCTATTCAGAGTTTCTACCTTGGAAGAGAGTTTTTTCTTTTCCTTGAGCATTCTACAAGGAGTTAGAGAAGTCGTAAGAGATAGAAAGATAGAAACAACTTACTCAAGGACCCGATCGTCATTCTCTTCAATCTCAGTACATTTGGCGCGAAGAATCTCATCCATTTCGTTGTTGCGTTCTTCGAGCTCTGCAAGTGCCTGCTCCAGGTCCGGACGGGATCGGAGTAATGACAATTCGCGTTGGAAATCAGCCGTTTCACGTTTATGTTGTGCACTTTGCAAGCTGAGCTTCATCTCCGCAGCTTTGCAAGCCTTCTCGGAATTAGCTAGTTCAGTTTGCAAACGTTCGATATCCCCCCTTAGGGTTGCAACCAATTGATTGCTATAGTCATAGCTGGGGTCAGATTTGTCAACCTTTGGTTTAAAACGGATACTTACCTTTCCTTAATTTGGACTTCATTGTATCGGTAAAGTGATTTCGATTTTTGAATCTCAGCCTCCAGAGTTGTGCTTTGCTCTTGCAGGCTCGTTTTCACCGACTCTGATTCAGCTAAAGCCTTTCCTGTCTCTAGAAGCGTTTTCTGAACATTGGCTAGAGTATCGCGAAGTGTCTTCATTTCTTCGGAGGCTTGAGCAAGACGTTCTTCGGACTCGGACAAGGAAATTTCGTGTTCTTCTAGGTCGCGACCCCGCGCATCTACTTCTTCTTGGAGGCGCACTGTAAGCGAAGCGACTTCTTCTTTTGAAATGGCCGAAAGACGGATCTCTTCCTCGAACCTGCCTTGTAAAGATTGAACCTTTCGTTCCATTTCCTGTCGCTCCTTTGAGTGAATATTTTCGAGCTCCTTCTTTTCCTCCTCAAGGCGAAGAAGATTTGCAGATAAAGTCGCTTTCTGTTCCTCTAGGTCGTCACGGGATTTCTGTACCGCATCCCGTTCCTCGGAAATGTTCTTCAATTCACTTTCCAGCACCGACAATTTGTTCGCGTGTACCTTCTCCAACTCCTCGAGCTGTGCCCTCGTCTGTTGGAGATCAGCAAGGTCCTTAGTAGAAGACTCGAGCTGCTGCTGGAGTTCCAAAATGGTTGCTGCATTCTCTTCGAGAACCTTGCGGCGATCTTCTTTGAACACAGATTGCGTGGCTTGTACTTGTTCAAGAGTACTTTCTGTGTCTGCCAAACGTTGTTGGAGGGTAGACAATGCTTGAGCATGTTGAACCTTGAGCTGGACAAGATCTTCATTATCATCCGAAGTGGAAATGGCAGCTTGTTCCATCGCTTCCATACGCTCTCGGAGGTCCTGGTTCAACTTTTGAAGATCAAGGATAACTTTCTCATTTCCTTGCCCTTGCTCGTGGGCAGCAGCTACTTTAGCTTCCAGGGTGGATTTTTCGGCTTGCAAGTTCTGCGAGAGCTCCGAAAGCTCTCTGGCTTCTACCTGACACTGCTCCAGAGCCGACCTGACTTTCCGCAATTCCTCTGAGTGCCCCTCAGATTCCTTGGTCAACAACATCAACTTCTGTATCTTGTCGTCGAACTGACGCTGGAGTTCCATTTGATCTTGTTGGGAAGCAGCCCCAGCTTTATTCGTGGAAACACTGATAGCGTTTCGTGCACGAGAGACAGTGTCGGCAACAACCATAATCATGCTGGTTATGACGGACTGGTCGTCACTTGACCGCGCTTCTAGAACCTCCAGCTCTTCTTCAAGTGTCTCTACGCGGGATATAGCTGCATCTCTAGCTTCCCTGGCATCCGCGCAGTCTTCGACCATTGCGTCTTTCTGCGCAGTGATCATCTCGAGCTCCGTCGTCATTTCGCTCAGGCGTTCCTCTTGCAACCTAAGATTGGTATCAAGTCTACGGACGTCGTGTTGCAGTATTCCGATCGTTTCGTTTCTTCGCATAACACGACCTTCAAGCTCTTCGATGTGGTCACGAAGAGTGCGACTGGCCTCGCTAGAAGTCATGTTGGAAAGCTGATGGAATTGTAAATTGGTGTAACGACTCTCTGCGTTTGTGAGCTCCTCTTGGGCAATTTGCAAATCAGTGGTCAAATTTGTAACTTGGAGAGTGAGAGAGTCGCGGTCGGATTCCATGTTGTCGAGATGATGATTGAGTTCGGCAATCTCGCACATGGCTTGTTCAAGACGCTCATGAGCATCTTGCTCGTCCATCTTCAAGGATTCAACCGCTTCCTGCCATTCTTCATCTCTATGGCGTAGTCGTTCGTACAGCTCATTACGTTCGTTTGTCATGCTCTCCAATGCAGCGGCAACCTCCTTATATCTTTCTTCTAATTCTGTGAGACCGTACTGGTCCCCCTGTAAGGCATCGTGTGCATCTGTGGGGTCGGATTCGGAGGTTGCATGTCCTACAATGATAGCCAGAGCTTCGACTTGGACTTTTAGAACCTTGATTTTCTGGTTCTTGGTGTGGAGTGATTGGGACATGTTTTCGGTCACAGAAACGAACTGGGTGTGCATTTCATCCATCTCCGCTCTTAGTTGCTCAATGGTCGCCATCGTCCGCTCGTTGCTACTCGCGGACACTGATGCAGAGAGTTTGGCCTCCAGCGCTTCGATGGCGAATCTACCCTCCGATTCAATGAACTGGACATCACGTCGTAAAGCATCTCGTTCGCCACGCAGCCTGTCGATAGCATTCAATAAACGCTCCATTTGGGTAACCGTGTCCATGTCAACTTCCGGTTGTTTCGCGGTTGTGGTTTGCAGCGGGGAAGTTGAAGATGGCTCGAGAGTGTCCATGTCGATTAGGCACCCATTATCGTCCATGAGAGGGTCTTCACAGGCTGCTAAAGATTGCCGAGCCCTGTACATAATCAATAAATATAATCCTTAGATAACAATGATAGATGAGCGTACCTCTCCTTGACGCCCTTCTCTCTGTCTTTCCTATCTTGTAACTTTTTATTGAGCGCGCGAGTTTCTTCTTGAGCCTTATCCAGCTCATCCAGGGCCTCTTCCTTCTCTCGTATGAGTTCGACGTGTTGTTCATCCAAATCTGTTATCCGACGGCGTTCTCCCTCCAATTCCAATTCCAACCTTTGAATTCTTTCCCGTAGCTCCTGCGGGTTCTCTGCACTCCGAAGCATCATCTCCAGAGCAGCGATCTTCGCATCATCCTCCTCAATTCTCTTCAATAATTCATCCTCTCTGCTGCCATCGCCCTGCTGTTCCCTTAGATAGACCAACTCCTCCTCTTTATCATCCAATGTTGCCTTGAGTTCGTCTAACTGAGCCTTCCATTTCTTCTCCATGGCGGCTTTGTCATTCTCTACTTTCATCAATTCCTGCTGCGTCTGTGCCAATTTCTGTGTGGCAACTCCTAGATCCGCCTCTTTCCTGGATAGCGTGGCACGGACCTCAGCAAGGTCTTGTTCAAGCGTTGTGATACGAAATCCTGAGAGAGAAGACGACCGTGGCTTTGTTGCAGGCAAACCGCGTCGCCCAGGTGTCGCTGTCGGTGTTGATTCACTCAATTGCCGAAGGTTGGCCTCTAGTTCTTTGACGCGAGCATCCAGCTTCAATTTCTCGAGTTCCAGTTTAGCAGAACGAGCGTTGTGTTCGTTTGAGTTATGCGAGATCTTCTCTAAAGTCGATTCCAGTTGTCGCACCTCCAAGTTCGCGGCTTTATGCTTCTCTTGAGCACTAGTAAGAGAGTTCTTGACATTCTCGGAAGAGATTCGTTCATTCCTTAGATCTTCTGAGCGTTGCTGAAGATCCGTCTCGAGTTGTAGAGCGCGTTGGGATTCGGCAGTAAGCTGTAAAGGTAGTATCAGGTAACTGGAGGCAATAGAAAATCGGGCGTCAGTACTTTGTGCAAGGCTTCATGGAGCCTGTTTTTCATTTCATCGAGTTCTGCAGATTGTTTTGCCAGGCGCTCATTCTGGGCAATAATTTGTCCATCTGCAACGGGCAAGAAGTAAGTCACAATACCAATTTTCCTAGCAGTTTACACAACGAACCTTTACTGGTAAGTTTATCCTTGAATGCACGGGTTTCCTCCGACACATCATCTATGCCGAGGTTCCAAGTAGACATAACTACTGTATGTGGGCCCAGTCGTTTGGGCAAAAATAACACGAAGATCAAAAGTTCAAGGAAAGTGGGTTGTATGAACTTGAAAGCAGCGGTCCAGGGGCGTGGACCCACGTGACTTTTGATTTCGATCGTTCGTAAACGCGTCTGAATATCAGGTGACCGTGTTTGACGCGACGCGCTTCGTGATTGACCACTTCTTGCTTAATCCCATCATGTCGGTTATGGAATGTAGACAACGCTTACTTATTCGTGCAATTCACACACAAAGAAATGCGCTTATTCTCAAACGCCAGGACGGAACGTCCAAAGAAACAAAACAAAAAAAATCGATTTTACATTTTTAAGTTCCCTATGTTACTACATCAACTAACTATTTAACGATTCTCAGCATTAGCGAACGCAGCAGGAACGCCGACGACAGATGACCAGAGAGTGTTTGAAGAGGTGTATCGGTCAACTTTAAGGGCTGGAGCAGATTATGGGTTCCACAATCCTAGCTGAGAGATTGATTCTACGACTTTGATGTTTTCGCCGTGAACTGTGTACACGAGTTCGTTGAAGGTGACAACGATGTTGGCCCCAGCTGTGCGGCCAAAAACTGGAGCAGCGGTCGCGGTTGAAGCAAGAGTAGTGGCAGATGAAGAGGGAGAACCGCCGATAATAGCAATATCGGCGCAGGAAAGGTAAATCTGGGGTGTTTGGAAAGTGTTACCTGATGGACTTGCAGAAACAAAGACATGTTACCCCAGCCAGGTATACCAAGACTTCAAACGTATGGACGAGGAAAGACGAAACAGTAACAAAAGCAGTACTTAAGGCATGTAAATATGCCAGTAATATACAGGTAATATCCACCGGTAGTAATTCGAGGGAATTGCGCACCTCTAAATCTCTAAAGCGGTTCTAACAACACAAATCACAAGCACGAGACAACTCATTACTCGACTTCCGAGAGGCTTTAGTTTTAGATTCTTCCCCCTCGAAAACGTGCGATACCACGCGAGCCCCAGGTTGGGACGCTTGATGAAATTTTGATGAGATGGTGTCCTTCCAGATTCATGTTGCCTATTATGATGTAGGACCAGGGTTGAAATCTTCCATCTTTCATCTCTATTCAATGACTGGCAGGTAGATTAAATACATACCAGAAACATTCATGTAGTAAGAACAATGGCGTTAAAATCTGCGGAGAACCTGGCGAAAGCTGGGGAAATAGGGATTCGATTCAATCAGCTAAAGCTTATTCTGTTCTGACGAAAAAGGGACTTGGGGAAATGTATGTACCATCTTTCTTCACGGAAAATCTTGAAACCTGCATCATAGCCCATGTGTCCCCGCCTGTAAAATCCATCGCTTGAATGTGCTCAATGGACCTTTTCTTCGGGCTTGGAATGGAGCAGGGAGCCTCAGGGAGCCTCAGGGAGCCAGGGGTTCAAATCCATCCATGGATCCATCATCCAGTGAGGGATGCGTAATGCTTATCCGCTGTGTTCGCGTAAGGTGTCTGATTGATAATGCGAAGCGTTGATTATATTACAGGGTATTTGGGATTTATAGGTCGTCAATGCTTCCCCGCCTCGTTGCTTGAGTCCATGGAGGTTCACGGTGAGCGCATGATGGACACCGTCTAGGTAGATGAGACCATCGGAGAATATGAGAAAGACCAGTGTGCCCTTATCACGAGTATCCGGGTTGAAACTTGAAAGAGGTACGAAGTCGTGTTATAAGGCGCCAACGAAGGCGTTGTGGTTACAACAACTTACAAGGAAAGTTCGCTTCGAAGAAAACTTCCATTATCGAGAACACTTTATCCCCAGCGATACACGTTTAACTTCATAGCGCGTAATTGTTGCCTGTTTTGCCTGTTTGAATGCGCCTTCTCTTTATTCAGTGCAGCATACGTAGCATACACTCTGAGACAATTGGTCGTGAGCAGTAAGGAACCATCGACGGGTCTATGGGATTCGAATATTCTGCCATTCTTCGATTCTGCAGATCGTAGGTGCATGCCACAACCGAGTGGGTGTCTGTTGATGCTGGAAGAAGCCAGATGAAAGGTAAATCCTGCGGATTACCAGGTGACATGTTGCGGTGATGTTTGGCGCGCAGCGGTCGCACCAAGCAATCGGGCTCTCCACTGGCTATCATGTTAATCCCTCATTTAACCTTAAAGAAACGGAGAATCAATACAACTTCCACGTTTAATGTTCAAACGTCTCTCACCTGCACTACGGCGGCTCGCCAGTGAAGGCATGAAACGTCGATCAACGTTCAACTACACAGTTAAACCATCCGTTATAGTAACAAATAGTTTCCTGTGAGGCTCAGATGGCCTACGATATTAGGTCCTTGAAGTCTGTGGTGACACGTCCGTGTGTTGGCGGTTCAGTGAATTTAGTACCCATTGAGTGAATTTCAATATCGCACATGCACAGCGTGGAGAAGTTGAGCTTATGTACCAGACCATGCAGGTGCACCGAGCGGAAGGTTGGCTGTTTTCAGCGAAGAACATCCGGCTGGCCGAGCGAGGATGACGCTGATCACATGATGTGCAGGGCCTAGAGCTCAAATGACGTATTTCCCATGCTTCTTGCGCTTATTTTGGTTATTTTAGGGATCTGCGCCGCAGCTTTAAATAGATTTCAAGAGACAAGGCTCATTTCCCTCCATGGGCAGAGGTCTGTATTGTCAGTTAGAGGTAAGATATTCCGAAGAATAAAGAACTTTTGCGAGAAAGCATCGCAAAACGTAGCTTTTTTGTGTTTAATCATATGTATGAAGTAACCGAGCAGATAGCTAGCGAGATGATGCTTGTGGAGTTTCCCAGAGGTCGGTGGAGCATCAGATGTTCATAGACCATTTGATATAATATTATCAGGCATTATCTCGTCTTATCGCGGCGAGTTCATAAAGCCTGCTGAACCCTCAAATTATGGGAGTTGAGAGTTGGAATGATATACATACTATCACCGCAGGTAAGAACCAATATTAGACTGAAGCGGCGTTTTTGGGGTAGTCAATGTTTACAAAGTTTGTGGGAGCGGAAGAGTAGCCCCACGGAAGTAATTGGTCATACTCCGGTTTCAGCGCTTACTAGCAATCGATGATCATGAATATAGCTATAGAACTCTCGGTCGGTCGCAAAGTAAAGTGCTACTATTAGTGCTGGCAATGGGGGTTTCTTCCGAGGTCGACGGGTGTGACAGGGAAACCCAGTGGGGAAAGACGTTAATCTTCTGGTGTGAGAATACGGCGCAGGATTTTGAAGGAAGAAGAAAGTCGGCTGTGACGTCATTATTTCCTCACCTAAAATGGCCAACCGTCCTGTTTTCCGAACGCCTTTGTCCATTTCCGTTGACAAACTTGTGGTGCCAACGATTCCAACTAATTTATGAGATTTCATCACCACCTGGGTAGCGTATATAAGGCGAGGACTCCCCGACTATTTTGGTCAGTACTGGTCCTCGCGTCATCAATCACAACTGAGACATTGACACCACCAGCCTTGATCACATAGACGCGTCTCCTCTTTATAAACCACAACCTCCACGACTTGAAACTTTTTCGCAAACAAGGCAACATCATGGCACCCGTCGCAACGAACGGCACAAATGGCACAAATGGCACAAACGGCGTCGATAACCAAACTTCCAGCGCTCCCTCCCGCGTTACCCTCCACCTCGGGCATCTTCCTAGCAAGAAAAATATCCAGGCGCCATGGCCCAGAACGCCTACTAGGGTCAGCTTTTACTTTCTCACAGAACACTACGACGAACTCACATTATTCTGAACAAGGTTGACCCCAACAACCCGCCTTGGCCAGCTTACCGTGGTTATCACGAATACTCCTTCGCACATGCCACTATGCAATCTCGCCTTCCTACCATCCTTGGCAAAGCTATCGAAGATGCCATTCGTACCCTCAACGAGCAGTCTGCCGAAGACCGCGTTGTCGACCTCGCCCAATGCATCGACCGCATGGGAGACTTGATGACTGACCTCAGCGGTAACGCCAAACTTCGTCCCATCATCGACGACGATGAAGCCGACGTTGCTCTTTGGAATAAGGAGATCGCAAAATTTTTCCAAGGTATGCATTCGGCAACATTGTTCCCATAAGCAATGACTGACGTCATCGCCCCTATCTGTCAGGCAAAGACTTTATGAATGCGCCTTGGCTTTTCGCCGAAGCCTACAAGTATCGTAGGCTTCATGAGGCTTTTAGCGTCAGCAAGTTCTGGAAGGATTACGATGTTTTCTACAGGCAAAAAGTGTGTAAACCGATGCTGTGTTGTTGTATTGTCTTGACAATTTTTTATCAGTGCGATACTTTCTCCCGTTCGTCAGACGCTGTTTTCGAGCTATCTCTACGATTTGCGGAGCCGTTCAAAATCTCGGACGATTTCTCCCCAGAGAAGAGATCAGAAGCAGAAAGATTGATGTTCCTCGAACTCACACAAGGTTTGGCTTTTAGATATCCTTATCTCATGGAAATCATCTGAGTTGATCCCGATTAGTCTGCCTCTGGGGAAATTCAACAGATCTCTCCCTGTTAATTAACATGTCTGAAGAGCAGATCAAAAAACTGCAATCTACCGGCGGAGATTCCCTGGCAGCTACCGAGAAAAACATATTGGGAAATCACCTGAACAACCTCTGGGATCATGTCAAGACCCTTCGCGAGAAGACCGGCGGCAGAGTTGACTTTATCCTCGATAATGCCGGGTTCGAGCTTTATTGCGATTGCGTTTATGGTATAAACATTCCGTTGAATAGAAGTTCAAGGCACTGATATTTTTACAGCCGATTTTCTTATTCAAAGTGGCCTAGCAACCCAGATTCGATTCCACGGAAAGAGATATCCATGGTTCGTCTCCGATGTCACCAAGAAAGATTGGGAATGGCTCATGAACACTATGGTGTACGGCCAACTATTCCCAAAGGCGAGTGACCAGGAATTGGAGTCTCTTCGAAGGCTCGGTGCACGCTGGAAGGTATGGATAGGTTATCTCCTTCCCGGTATTGCAACTCATCTGACATTATTTATATCAGAAATATGAGAAAGAAGGCATATGGGTGTACGAACAACATCCTTTCTGGTGCACCGGATACACTTTTTGGGATCTACATTCAGAAGCCCCAGATCTCTTCCTCCATCTGTCTCGTTCGGATCTGGTCATCTTCAAGGGCGATCTGAACCACAGAAAGTTGACGTATGATTGTGCTGCTCCTGCGAGCACACCCTTCGATATTGCCATCGGGCCCATGGCTAGCTCTGCTGGGTCGCCGGTCATTGCCAGTTTGAGGACTATCAAGAGCGATGTTGTCGTTGGTCTTGGTCCTGAGGGCGATGAGCTCGCGGAAAAGCTCGACGAGGCTGAACCTGGCTGGAAGATTAGTGGCAAATACGTGAGTGTTTATTTTCTTCTTCCGATAAAGAATTGTTCGATCTGAACAACGGTGCTATTATATTAGGCTGTCGTTCTTCTTTCTGAAGGCCGTCCAGGAGAAAAAGTACGCTTTGCATAGATCCCCGAACTTTTTGAAGAACCATCGAATATATACCGCCCGCCCAAGATGAGATTATATTATTTCCCCTCCCTCCTTCCCCTATTTTTTCTGTTTCCAAGCTAGCTAGCTACTGTCTCTCGAACAACCCTCTACTATCTATCCATCCCGACACGACACGAGGATTTTTTTTACTTTTTTTCCCTCCCTTCTTTTTCTTTTCTTAAATGATAATTGTCGCACATGATACCTGTAAAATAAGATTATATTTTCAATGCAGAGATTCCCAGCCAGTCAGTGTAAATAAATAACCGGATACAGATTTGAGTTCGTCGCCCTGAAGAAGCTCATTCATTAACATTGCCAACTGCCAGCAGATAAGTGAAAAAGAGTTCCAAGAATACCGTTATAAAAATAGAACATCACTTGAGTACTGATGTGCTGGCAAGATGCTAAGAACGTAGAACGTTGACGTCGGCACCGCAGTGAAGATTCTGAGGCGCAGAAGAACTGAAACCATGTGCGTTGTGATAAGAAAAGGTAGTTTAGTGTCCACTGTCGTAATGTATCGTAATGTACCCCTGCGATTATTTTGTCGATAACGAACGTGTTAGTGTGTACCTAATGGTTTTATTTTTATTTTTAGTTTGGGGAGAACCCGGAGAACTTACCATTCATTCACTATCATCTTGCATCTTGATTTGAGATAAGGGTTTTGTCGGCGTGTTTTCGAATCGCTTCTTTTCTTTCCTTTCTTTCTTTCCCATCTGATGATGTATAATGCATGATATTTGGCTCGAGATGGAGCTTCTTTCTTTCTTTCTTTCTTGAGTGCGAGTCTCGAGATTTATATTTTGCGCAGAACAGATTATCTAGATGGACATAGATAGCAGAAGTATATGTAACTTCGTGCACTCTACCTACACTCTCGTCAGAAGGTGCTCGATATGATGCGTGCCGAAACCAGTGCCAGTGTCGTTGCTTATTTTTACCCCTAATGGATCGATATGGATGGTTGCGCTCGTCTATATATACAGATAGCAGTTATATATGCAGGAGGCAGCTCGACGAATCAGAGGGTCGTTGTTGTTGTGGTGGTCGTTGTCGTTGGATGGCATTGCAATGGGTTGATTGTGATTGTGATTGAATTGAGAAATCGATGCAGAGTACAGCTCGGCGTCCTTTTTTCTTTTTTCAATATCGATATCAACGCCCATATGTTAGATAAGGGCCACCCACCCTTCGTAGCCAAGCGGTCTACCTTGGGGAATGCGGGGTGTGAAAAGTCAATTCTGGGGAAGGGCTTGCAATGGAAGTTGAGATGTGCTGGGCTGACCAAGAAAGGCTTGGCTTATTTTTGGCGCTCGTGATCAAGGTGATGCAAGTAATTCCTTTGGAAAATAAATCTGCCGTCGCTGCCTGTAAGGGAACGCGGATGCTTCAGCATTGAGAACGACAGAAGTGGGATTTCAAAAAACAGCTGGCCGCCGTATACAATTCAGAAAGCTATCAAAGGAAAGAGTCGTTTGGAAATGAATAGATTTTAAAACGATATGTCGGCGGCCTTGAGAAAATAAAAGGGGTTACCGCATGTACGAGTTGAAGTGTAGTGTGTTTCTTTCAGCCCTTTCTGAAAGGTTTGGTATGGAAATGCCAGGTTCATTCTAAAGGAAAACGAGGCGAATGAATCACTGCGCTGGCCACACTGTTGGTGCACCTCTTTTTTGAAATACAAAAAAGTTGCGTGTTTTGAGTCCTTGTGGGCCATTTGGAATGCATATGGTTCCATTCTCAAGGATAATCGGCTTAACGAATCATTGCATTGCGTTGGTCACCAGTGTCGGCGCTCTTTTTTTCTTTGAAGACCGAAGGACTTGAGGAAGTACAACCATGCGCACTGTTACTTCTTGAATGTATTGTTGTTCGAGTTCATAAGAGTGTCTTGTAGTATGGCATGTCGTAATTCGGAAGGAATCTCATCCCATCTCGACTCATCCTATCTCAGAGGACGGAGTTGGCGGCCTAGCGCGGAAAACATGAGGTATTTCCGATGGTCGGTTGGTGTGCAGACAAAAAGGAAGCTTGACTGAGCTTGTCAGTGAGAAGAGATGCACATGAAGTGTTTGTTTCGTGAGCAACATACAAACGATGATACTCTCTGATACAGTGTGTTCATCAGCATGCACAAGCTGATTGTTGGTTGGAGATCGCGCGGGCATGTGCGTCAGGGAAAAAGACATTATAATTACAAATAACAAGCTCGAAACCATCTGTCAGAGCTTCATTGGAAGCATGGCAGAGCTATAACAAATGGCGACTTGCCATTGTTTTTAGAATCGTTGTATCTACCCTTCTCATGATGAGTTGCAGACGCACAGCCATCTGTCAAGTTTCCCTGCAATAGACGCATGACGACTGGTATTCAGAAGCTGGAGAAGAGAAAATGATAAATTTAGTATGGTGAATACTTGCTGCGGGCGCATGCTCACCAGATTCTAAGCGAAGTGGGCTATTTTTACAGATGGTGGGCCATTCCGGATCAACTGAGGTATGTCGATAATATCCCTCTCAATTGTGGCATTTCGTTGTTGGCTCTTCCGAGTTACAAATGACGCTCTCTGCCAAGCTTCCTTCCTGTTCCAGAGTTGGCGTGTGAGGTCGAGCTAGGATTGGTTCAAGTTGGAGTGATATCGTAGCAATGACTCCATTGCGTTTCTCCGTATTTGAATCTGTCGGTAGAACAGAAGATGGGCGTGTAAAGAAAGCGAGTGGACAAATGTAGAGCTTGTGAGAGCGAGAAAATGCAACCTGCCCTAAACTACTTCAAGCAGCTGATCTAATTTTAGTCTCTCAATTACTACCTCAACCGACAATCATTGCGTTCCGCTAGACCTTCCGCGTGCAACCTAATACCTGAGTAAGAACCAACTGCATGTATAGATGGCTAGTTGGGCAGTGCATTAGGTTTCAAGCCAGTCAGAAGTAACCGATTGAAGCTGCAAGAATGGAGGACTGACCATCGTACTTTTAGTGGCGCCTTCATTGCTGCATATGCTATCATACAGCAAGCTCGTAAGTTGGATCCTCCGAGCTTCTCATCGATGGGCTCAAAAATTAGCTATCCGAGGGCTATAAACTCAATTCTGGTGGTCGAAGTCGTTTGGTCTATTTTTGTTATCACGCTCTCGTGAGAGAGGTATAATCCGGCAGCGCCATATCCGTCTCGACTTGTTCGCGTCTTCAAGGTGAGTCCTGTTGCCTGATGCATTCAATCACCTCAAATGACCTTATGGTTAGTTTAAAATAAATTTGATAATTATAGCTCAAAATCTCGGTTGAGATCTATTATCATTCGAAAACCAACACCGTCTATGGATACAGGATTATCAGCGCATACCTTTCCTCGTGCAAGGTTGTAAAATGATGCCTGGTTCGCAATCTGAGAATCTGTTGGCGACTTGCGATCCATGTGGGATGTTTTCAGCAATTCCCGTATAAAAAGGTCTCCTTTTCTTCTCCAAATGATCATCGAGTCCACAAACTAGTATTCGACAGCAACTTCCATCCAAGATGTTCCCCACCACACTCTTGACTACTCTCCTTCTTGCACTCACTGTTGCAGCCAACCCAGTACTAGTTGACAGATCCCCAGTCACATTGCCAATTTCTCGCCGCCTCAACCTTACTAGTGTCCACAACCTTCTCCGCCACGATCAAACCAGGGCAAAGGCACTCAAGGCCAAGGGCGCAGCCAAGTCTACTGGCCTCTCCTTCAGCACCGATGCTGTCATCAACGAACAAGTTGATAACCAAGCCGTTACCTACGTTGCATCTGTTGGTGTCGGCAGCCCTGCCACCACTTGTATGTCCAATATTTTCCACAACAGATCAAGTTGCTCACGATCTCTTCTATAATAGACTCGCTCCTCATTGATACCGGAAGGTACATTTTGAAAAGTTTTTTCTCTTATCCATTGATTCAAATATTTTTACGACGTGTAGCTCAAACACCTGGGTTGGTGCTACTAAAGCCTATGTAAAGACCAGCACCAGCGCCCAAACCTCCAACAAGGTGGTAAGTACCTCCAATTCTTGACCCTTCGCAAATGATTAATTACCCTATTCAGGCTGTTACCTATGGATCAGGCTCTTTCTCAGGTACTTGAACTCCCATGCTACGACCAAGCTTCTTATCTCACACGACTACTTATTATAGGAACCGAGTTCACCGACCAAGTCACCCTTGCTAGTGGTCTCGTCATCTCCAAGCAGTCCATCGGTGTCGCTTCGAGAGTAAGTCTTTAATAGTATAGTATACTCCACGAACTCACTCCATTTTCCGAATAGTCTACTGGCTTCCAGGGTGTTGACGGTATTCTCGGGTATGCCAAAGCACCGTAGACTGTTAATATCATAAACCTGACCGAATCTCGTGATTAGCATTGGCCCAGTCGATCTCACTTTGGACACCTTGTCTCCAGCCACCGGATCCACCATTCCCACCGTCACCGACAATTTGTTCAGCGCTGGTACCATCAGCGCTAACGAGATCGGTATCTCTTTCGAGCCCAGCATCACTGGCGATGATCTTAACGGAGAGCTCACCTGGGGTGAGGATAATCATCACGAATACTCTTCGATGGATAATTTCACTGACACATCATATAGGTGGAACTGACAGCTCCAAGTTCACCGGCTCAATCTCCTTCATGTATGCATCATTATTGCATCATTCTCAAGAATCAATTTCAGCTCAACAAATTAATTATTTTCTAGCCCCATCACCAAGACTTCGCCTGCTAGCGAATTCTGGGGTATTAACCAGGCCATCAACTATGGTACTACTTCGATCTTGACCAGCACTGCCGGCATTGTCGACACTGGTTAGTGTTCATATTTTTTAATTTCGATAGCACGGTGACTAAAGCATCTCCGAATAGGAACCACCCTCGTCCTCATCGCCACCAATGGCTTCACCAAGTATAGGACCGCCACTGGAGGTGTCATCGACAACAACACTGGATTGCTCCGCTTCACCTCTGCCCAATTCTCTGCCCTTAAGACCCTTAACTTTGTCGCCAACGGCGTAAGTACACGCTGCAAATCAAACGGTCTCTATCAGTTTGTCTGACCCCAGTTTTTTTTTCCACCTTAGGCAACCTTCGCCCTGACCCCCAATGGTCAAATCTGGCCCCGATCCCTCAATGCTGATATCGGTGGTGTTGCCGGAGACATCTACGGCATCGTAGCTGATCTTGGCACCAACTCTGGTGAGGGTCTCGACTTCATCAACGGTTTCGCTTTCCTCGAGCGCTTCTACTCCGTCTTCGACACTGCCAACAAGCGTGTCGGTTTCGCCACCACTTCCTTCACCACTTCCACCAGCAACTAAACTCGACAACCACTCGATTTGTGGCGGAAGAGGCTTTTAAATTAAAGAAGGGGTGCATTTACCCTCGAAGGTTTCTTATGGGTTAGGGATATTCAGCATGTAAAATCAATTGTCATTCTTTGCATCGAACAATACAAATTTTCTTTCTCTCTCTTTCTCATCCACGTCCACGTCCCGGGTTCAAAATTTCATGTGTGAAATCATCTCTCGATTAAAGACTAAGCCATGTGGTATGAAAACTAATCTCTTCAAATAGAGGAGGTTTTCACACTCCAACTAGTACATATCAACGATGAATCGATAACGAGCCAAATCTAATAATTTGGTGGGCAGTGCCACGGTAACCTTCTGTACGTACATGCCATAATATCGTTACCACACTTGTGTCTTGCCAGCAGCCATCAGAGAAAAAAATACAAAAAATGGATTAGTATGCACGAATCTGAGCAAAACTATGCGTTTAAGTACTAGTACAAATCTTTTTTTACAAATGCGCAGCATGAAAGAGGTGGTGGTCAGAATGTGTGTGTGCTACTAAAACTGGTTCTACCAATTACCTATGGTCCGTACGATACGATATAAAAACTATGTCATGTTTAGAAGCCAGCAAGGGTGAGGCGAGGAGATGGAGTGGAAGACCGAAATTTATATTAGCTTTTCGCGGGCCCTCCTCTGGACCTTCTGAAACGGATGGATGAACAAACAAACACTTGAAAAGCTGAAAGTCATCCACCGAAATTAAAGATCTCAGTCCAAACCCTTCGCCCTTTCGCCGCTCGTCATACGCAAGCTTTTCGCCTTACGTCCTAATTACAAATACGACATATTATCAATCTAAATCATCAGCCCATCCACCAGGGACGTTGGCATTACCACCACCAGCACCACCACGCGTGCGTGAGCCTCCCCCACTCGGGGGCGGTGATCGTGATGAATGGGATCGTGAGGTTGGGTCGGAATTTGACCGACGGTGCTGCGTCCCGGGTTGGGTATTTCGACTACCCGTAGGCGACCTTGTCCCGCTCCCACTTGGTGGGGCACTACCACTCGAGTCTTGGGCGTTGTTATGATTATTGTGGACAAAATCACTCAAGCCTCCAAAAATACTGTGGAAAAGGCCTCCACCTGCACCACGAGTCGTGTTTGCCGAGCCGGAGTTAAGATTGGGTGAGCGTGGGCGTGGACTTGTTTCTGGCATTGGATTTCTTGGAGGTGGGTCATGATGTTCGGGTTGAGGGACCAAGGCAAAGCTGTGCGGTTTGACAAGCGATCAGATACGGTATTTTTAAGCAAACGCCTGCCATAAGATAACAATCGAAATGAAAAAAACGTACCGGCATACAGGACAAGTCCCACTGGATTTTAACCACGGAACAATACACGGTTCATGGAATGGATGTTTACATGGCAATGTCACTACGACTTGCTCTGCCGGGTCTTCAGTTTCAACTTTAAATTGTTCTTTACATACAGCGCAATCCAATTCTAATGTCGATGCTGACAAAAACAGTCATCAGTTTCGGCATTTGCTAGAAAGTTCTGCACCGCTTACATCCTTCCAGCAAAACTTCACGCGGTAATTTCTGGATAGTTTCATCTGGTGCAGGGACTGGTCGGTGAGCATTAGAGTTCTCCATGATTTGCGTTATTATCTGATCCAAGGCTATACAGCCAAGATAATAATTTAATTATGTCTTGAATGTAAAGAAGACCTGTAGATTAACTTACCTTCTTGATTAAAGACGTAATCTCCCATTCTTCCACTCTCTGGTCCACCGCCAAACAGCCCGATATCACGTTGTCCCAGAAGAGCCATGAGATATTGCGCCATCAATGCACCGCTAATATCGGGACGCTCCCTGCCGCCTACGCCTTGAGGATCACCGCTCAGAAAGCTGATAACATTGTGAGGACTTCGACGATTAAATGTATGAAAGAATTTTGTTCACGTTGACATGTTAGGAGGAGCGCCATGCGGAGAGTCGGGTCGGGGAGCCGCAAGTCCTCCACCAAGCCTTACAGTTCTTGAAACATTAGGACCTCGGACTTCAAAGGTAATCTGGGCGAATAATCGGAATTAATTCGAAAAACAGGACAAAGACATGCGTACTGCGGGTCCACCTGCGCGCTGAGCAGGACTTCGTATGCCTCTGTCCATGAGAGATTGTAGGGTGACTATCTGGGGTTAGTAGAAATTTCGATGTCAGCCGCCTAGGAAACTTACACAAAATGGTGTCCAAACCCTGAGGAGGCATCCCGGCCGCATCATCTCCCAGAGGGCCTACACCATGAGCAAATTCACGGGGATCATCCTCAGCATTCTCCATCTAATCGATTCCTAAGTTGCCAATTATAAAAGAGCAAACACTGGACGCTTGCCTTCTCGACAAAACTGCCATGACACGAGGCGCACACAGGGTCTGGTACCTAGATAAAGGTTAATCGGATTGTCCGACCGCTAACAAGTCGTGGCCTTTACCATGAGTGGTCTCATTTCCGCATGACACTAATGAGATCAGCAATCGTGACTTACGGAGAGGTAAGAAGAACATACTTCATGACAAAACCAAAGAGGTTCTCGGGCTGACATATGAAGAGATGTTACGGGGTTTGTGAAAGAACGATGTACAGAGCACGGAGTGTGGTCGACGTCGAGTGTCAAGATGTACTATGTAGTAATCATCGTAATTGGACGCCAAGGCTTGATTTAGTAATTAATGAGGCGTGACAGATGAAGTAATATCGCGTGACTGGGCGCCACCAGTGAAATTTGAATGTTTGAATCACGTTATTGTCCAATGGCAGACGTTCTTTCTTTGCAACTCTCATCGCGACTTGAATGACATTGTTTTCTCCTCAAACCGTAAGTCTAAACATCCTTTATCTGGTATCAAGATGATCACTGGTTCCCTATTAAACGAAGGCATGCTCATGCTTGCTCGTGAGATCCAAACCGGGTTTTCTGACATTACTGGGGGTTCCCCACAAGATAAGCTACTGACATACCTTTTGCAGCGACCAGGACATGTTTCAGCAGCACTGTATATTAGATCTCAGTTTAGTCGGCCTAAACTTTTTATTTCATGTTAAACGTAGTCAGCTTGCCGTGTACATCGAATGCCCAAGTTAGCAATGAGATTAATCTTGTCGTGCGGAGATCTCATATCCCCCGTACGTTACTACTGACAATGCTCTTGCCATGCGCTTCGGTGATCATGGATTAAGTGTAGCAGCGTGTAACCCATGTGCGTATGGATTTCCGATATATGCCATCATGAGAAAGAAAATTCAAAACTTTGAGCCTGGTGAACTTTCCGCGGGACTAGTAGTAGTACTTCAACAGCGTCCTCGACATTCTCTCACCACAACTTTCTCAACCTCGGTCCTTTATGGGCTTCTTGGTGAGCTCAACGACCATTTCATGCAATTTTCAGCACCCTTACTGACCTCGACGACACCAAAGTTTGGTTCGGTCTCTAATGACGGTCCGCTCTTGGGACCGGAATGGTTAAATGCATCATTATTGCCTGGATCAATTATTCTGGCCGCGTTTTTCCTTGACCTGCTTTGCATTTTACCATGGCCAGGGCCTTTCCAGCTCGTATGGAAAGTCGTATCGTCCCCATTCAGGAATTTTATAACTATTGACGATTTACTGGAACCCGTCGACCGTTCGCCTTTGGATACAAAATTGAAGAATCGGTGTCTTGCTGGACTGGCATCCGTGTCTTTTTTAGTATGGGTTGGCTGCATTGTTTTTGGTGTAATAAGGGAGGATAACGACTTTGTCTTAATGTCCTTGGCGTATACGGTTTCATGGGTGAGTGGACTAGACTTAGTGCGTAATTGGGCACGACTGCTAATTACTGGAGGTACAGTGTTATATTTCGTTGAGGATTCTAATAAGGCCCCTCACAACTCCTCCATATCTCTTCATCGCATTCAGTATAACCTCAGTCATAGCGGCACTTCTGGCACTTGGCGAAAAGTTCTTTTCGCCGACAGGCAGCCTCAAAGCCTCTGCCTTCGACTTTCTGTCAAGTATTGCCCCAGCTATATTCGCATGGCTGGCTGGCACACTGCCTCTGAAGAGCTATCGACCTGCTGTCAATGTGGCACAACCAAATGACGTGTGTCTATCTGCCAGTTGCGGTCGCAAAGTCGTCTCAGCTCACAGATATTGGAACTTATTAGATTCCGTCGGTCAAAATAACATGTCCAGAAGATAATGTCAACCTTTGGTCCTGGAGTGGGTTCACTTTTGTGCAACCACTCCTGGATCTGGCAATGAAGGGGACCTTAAACGAAGACGATGTGTGGAGTCTTTCTCCCTTCTTCCGTCACGAGAACCTATTCAATAAATGCCTGGAGTATCGAAGCAAGTACGTGATTCAATATTATTCACTCGTAGCTTATTTTACCGACGGCGACTTTCAGGCATCCCACCCACTCTTTGATACGTTTCCTTCTCGTATCTAATTCCCTGGATTTGATACTTGACGTCGTGCTGGAGATGTGGGGAGCTACCATTGGTAAGATTGCCATTCCATCAACCCCGAATTCTAGCGTGTTAAAGTTGAGATTCCTAGGTTTCGTGTCCCCATATGCGTTGTTACAAACCCTCGCAGCCCTGAAATCCGGCACTCCGGAGGGCAGGTCCACGGCCTACTTTTGGACACTCATAACCTTTCTGGCAAATCTGTCTTTCGCCCAAGTTGACCTGTTCAAAGGTTGGCACACCCGCCGCTGTTACGAACGGACTCGCGGCCAACTTTTTTGCCTTCTACATCACAAATCGCTTAAACGTCAGGAAGTCAGCGGCAGGATTCAACGGGAGGGCGAGGCCACCAATGCAGACCTGGGCAAAATCATCAATATGATGCAGTGAGTTATTGAAATCACCTCGGCATAATGGCGATATAACTTACCGCATTTCCCTTACTCAGGGGTGATACATATGCCGTCGCGCAACGTTTCTGGGAATTCTCAGGTCTGTTCACCTCACCAGTTCGCCTAGCGATAGCGCTCTATTTCTTATACACGTACGTAACAAAGAAGTGCTCTTTATCGCTTCCCCGACTGACGCTCTCCTTATTTCATTCCTCTAGGATTCTCGGATGGAGTGCTTTCTCGGGAGTTGTGGTAGTTTTGGTAGCTTTCGCTCTCAACTACCCTTTAGCACAAATTGACATCTCAGTAAGTAGATCGGCGACTATTCGTATTCCCGGTCGTTTCACATTCCGACTTGATTTTGCGTAGATCACACGTTCCTCGTGGAAAGCGAAGGACCGCAGGATGAAGACGGTTGACGAACTCTTCCAGAACATAAGGTTTTTGAAGTATTACGGATGGGGTAAGCTTACTCGCTCTGCATTTAAGCTTTCTTACGAACCGAGCAAAAACTCAGAATATCAATGGTCTAACATGGCCCAGAAAGCTCGAGACATGGAACTGAAATGGCGCATAAAGGGCAACATCGTAGACACTGCTATCAACTTTATATGGTACGCATGCGACATGCCATAAATGAGAAATGCTAACGTTTTACGGACAATAGGGTTTGGATGCCTTCCGCGACTGCGTTAATATCTTTCATGTGCTACACGTTAGTCGCAAAGGAGGACCTTACTGTATCGAAGGCCTTCACATCGATTGCGCTCTTTTCCCAACTTCAAACACCGATGGTAGCGCTGCCCGGACAGGTTTTCGCCATGCTACACGGTCAGTAACGACTCCCACATCTTATCGCCGGGCATGATTGTTCAACAAATAACCGTATAGCCTATGTTTCCATGCAACGTATTGAAGACTTCCTTAAAGAGGACGAAGTACCGGATTGGGCATCCACATTATCAAGCCAACCAGTAGACCATCCTACCAGACGAGAATGCCTTCCGGAAGTCGGCTTCAAAGAAGCTACATTCGAGTGGAAAGAAGCCACAGCACTTGATGCTACTCCCTGCCGTTTTCAATTAGGGCCTTTGGACATCATCTTCCCTTCAGGGAAGTTGACAATCGTGAGTGGACCAACCGGGGCTGGTAAAAGCGCCCTTTTGGTGGCTCTTCTTGGGGGTCAGTGCCTAGTAGATGCTTAGCGATGGACTCAGAATGTTGACTTCCTTTTCAGAGATGCACGTTACATCTGGAAGCGTCGTAATTGACAAAACCAATCACCAAGTGGCATATTGCGCTCAAAATCCATGTGAGCCTGGTTTCAGTATCTCGTTGACTCGGTCTTAGCATTGTTGATATAGGGCTCGAACACGCTACAATTCGCGA
The DNA here is from genome assembly GCA_964017145.1 of Agrocybe praecox. Classification (NCBI taxonomy): domain Eukaryota; kingdom Fungi; phylum Basidiomycota; class Agaricomycetes; order Agaricales; family Agrocybaceae; genus Agrocybe; species Agrocybe praecox. Next base: position 3,807,264 of record OZ024840.1, read on the forward strand.
TAATGTTCTTTTTGGCTCGACCGCGCCTTTTGATGAACTTCGTTATCAAGCTGTTTTGGATGCATGCGCTCTTAGACAGGACCTCAACATGTTGCCAGCTGGTGATGGTACCGGTACGTTATGATGCTCTATAGTGGGAACCGATTTTGACCCACATTCATGCATTTTTAGAAATAGGCGAGAAGGGCATAACTCTATCTGGCGGTCAACGGGCACGCGTTGCCCTGGCGCGTGCAATGTATTCTCAAGCCAAGGTACGCGTTACTTTCTACATTTCTGCAGTCAATCCTTAACGCTTTCCATGGAAAGTGTATTTTGTTGGACGACCCGTAAGTGATTAAAAAACATTTTCAATAATGTACCTGACTTGTAGTTCTGCAGATTGGCTGCAGTCGACATGCACACGGCTCAGCATCTTGTGAACAGCTGTCTAACAGGCGACTTAGCGCGTGGTCGAACTATCATTCTTGTAACTCACCACTTGAGCTTGTGTTTACCCGTTGCGTCTTATCTGGTTGAATTGGATCGGGGCAAAATCCTCCACCATGGTACTATACCAGAGCTGCAGGAGAGAAGATTACTACAACGCGTCATCGATTTGATTGAAGAAGAAATCCAGTCTCCTGCAAAAGCTCAATTCCTCAACTTAGATGGGGACCAACCTAGCTCTTTTAATGGAAATCGTCGACAGGACACAGGCAAACTCATCGAAGCCGAGGCTCGCGCAGAAGGGAACGTTTCCCTTCGCAGCTATTGGACATATATTCGCGCAGCGGGTGTATTTGCATGGGCCTTGACGCTGTCCGTCACTCTTCTTACACGCATTATCAACATCGAAAATCAAGTGGGCATTCATTAGTTGTTGTTTTTTGACATTTCGATACTAACTGGTTAACGTAGTTCTTCCTCGCCGACTGGGGAGAAGCCTATGAGAAGGATAAGGAAGCTTACCTGTCGACCCGTCTATCTCGTCATCCATGGGAAGGATTGCCGCCACCCGACGAGAATGTCAGGCCGTGGCTACTGATATACATGTATATCTCTATTGCTGGAGCCTTGACAGTTCTACTTTACATCGTTATCGGATATTATGCCAGCTTACAGGCCTCAAGGTCGCTTTTCTCTATTCTCCTAAGGAGATTGACAAGGGCGCCTGTTCGGTTCTTTGACGTCACACCTATTGGGAGGATCTTGAACCGATTCACGACAGACATCAACACAATCGACGACGCACTTCAAAACTCCGCTAGGATGTGTCTAAGCGGAGTACTGAACTTTCTAGCATCTTTTGGTGTCATGTTATACAAAGTACCGACATTTACGCCGTTCGCTCTGTTCATAGCCTGGCTTTACATCCGACTGGCTCCGGGATACATTCGAGCTTCGAGAGATCTGCGAAGATTGGAGTCGATTTCTCTGTCTCCGGCTTTTGCCGGCTACGACGAGTTGCTTAGAGGAATAACTCATATACGGGCTTTTGGTATGGAAAATAGATATCAAAAGACTTTTTACGGAAGGGTAAGAGTAAATTTATTTAGTTAAATCAACAAAACTCAAACATCTTATAGGTTGATAAATTCCAGTCTTATGACCATGTTTACGTGCGTATGGGACACTTTTGGTCTCGAAACAGCTTCTTATGTGTTCTAAACCGTTCATTCAGTGGTTGGTCAATGGGTGGCTCCGCTGGAGATATGACTGTCTGTAGAAAGTCTCTGGCGAACTTGATATCCCTTTTTTTCTGATTCTCCTTTAGGTCTAGGATCCGTCGTAGTTTTTACCGCTACCATTTTCGCGATATGGCAAGGAGTCACAAACGGCTCTGTTGCTGTGGTCATTGTCCAAGCAGGCATGTTCGCTGACGCGAGTCGACAACTTGTCAAGGTCGCTGCCCAACTCGAACTGGATTTCAATAGTGTAGAACGTGTGGTGGAGTACATCGATACGCCTCAAGAGGCGCCTCCAATAATCGAGAAGTCTAGACCACCCGCATACTGGCCCTCAAATTCGGGAGAAATAGTCGTAGAAGATTTGACTATGCAATACTCTCCAGGGAAATCTGTATTGCGGAATGTCAGCTTTACTGTTAATTCGTCGGAAAGGATTGGAATTGTGAGTCGAGATTTTGGTTGGCTCGTTTTCGTGTATCTGACTTCATCTCAGGTAGGACGAACTGGTTCTGGCAAATCTACACTGGTTTTGTCTTTCTTACGTATAGTGGAGCCGCTGGCCGGTAGGATTATGTACGTTCAAACAACACAACTTATTATGTTGCGCTTACATCTTGCTAGTATTGACGGTATTGATATCTCCACCCTCGGCCTTGAAGATTTGAGATCACGCATTGTAAGTTCTAAACATCATTCTCGTCACTTGAGTGTGCCATTCTTAAAATCTGTACTACAGACGATCGTCAGCCAAGATGTTTCTCTCTTCTCAGGTACCATACAAAGCAATCTCGACCCCCTCGAAAAATACACTGCCGAGGAATGCATGGACGTTCTTAACAGATGCCACCTAACGTCTCTCCTTGCTCACGAGCCTTCGAAAGAGGAGCCCTCCATTTTAGAAATGCAGATAACACAAGGTTCCTTGAGTGCCGGAGAGAAGCAGCTGCTAGCCTTGGCCAGGGCAATGCTAAGAAGGACCTCGATAATTATCTTGGACGAGGCGACCTCCCAGATAGATTCTCACCTCGATGACCAAGTATGTAGATTTCGAGCATTTCATAGCGTTGTCCCACTAACTTTTCTTTCTGTGCAGATTCAACGGACAATTCAAGAAGAATTCTCCGGGGCAATAGTTCTCACAATTGCACACCGACTGAATACCGTTGTCAATTGTGATCGAATATTGGTGTTGGATGATGGAAACGTGGTCGAATTCGACACCTTCAAAACTTTGATTTCGAAACCTCGAGGGACATTCCGGTCACTATGCAGGGCGAGTGCCGACTGGCCGTTACTCTCGAGGATGGTTGACAATGTCAGCAGCGGTAGCAGTGAAAGTGAGAGGTCCCAGTCGACAGACAGGACTTATTGATTTTTATTGGGTTTCATCATTCGGGATTTTGGGTACCATGATTTCGGGTTATGTCTTTGGATTTTGTTCTCATTGGTTTCTAGGTTTAACTTTCTCTTCTGACGGCCTAAGTAAATAAAATTATTAGTACAGCCAACAAATTTAAATAATTTTCTCCGTAACGATCTTCCTAAAATGATTACGTGCATCAATATAACTCTTACTTCATCCTTACTGTCCACAATTCCTACATTATTTTATTTTTTGTCTTAAGAGAGTACATCCCATCCGTAGTCGACACTGCCTTTCTATCATGGATAGAAGCGGCGTATTGACCGCGGAAAAAATGCATCCCAATTATTATCGAACGCCGTCGAACCGTCAAATTTTAAAGAGCAATTTTAAAGAGCAACCGTTGCAGACGTTTTTACGTCATTCCCGTTTATTTCTGTCCTGAGAAGCTGAACGATTAATGATGTACAGGAACAAAAAAGACCGAAAAGACCATAGAAGCAACGAATTATGTCGAGCCGTATCAAGGACGTAATAACTGATTACAGGTAAAGGTGACAGACCAAGGTCTCAGAGGTTGCGTTCATACCTACTTTAATTTGTTACTTTTACTAGTACCAACCTGACATAAAGTTATAGCTTGTAAGTTGACACTTGGTTGACATTGGAAGTTGACAGTAAAGTTTTTTTTTTCGACCTAGATCCTACGGACAAGAACGCTATTTAGTTAACAGGATCCAGACAAATAAACCATCGGCGAGCCTGAGCCGAGGGATCCGTTTGCCTTTCTTACCTTTTCTCCTTGTATGCCTTTCGTATCTTATCGTACATCTCAGCAACCGAATTGTTTTTAACATATCCTGTCACAAACTTTCGGAATATATGTGTCGATATGCGACTGAAGCCATTCGCACAATATTCCTGGCCATAACTGCAGTGTCACCAATTGTCTCGACAGGTTTATCTTGGCTATCACTAAATCAAACAGCTTTTGAGCGATGGTGACTCTGCTCAGAAATAACCACATATCAGCTGCCTATATACCATAGTTCTGGGACTCGATTTCGTCAGATTCCGCCTCGTTGATGAACGAAAACCCTCGTGACGAGCTTACCCAAAGTTTGCCAGTGCCGCTGTTCTTAATGACGACCACTAGTAGCAAGGCTCATTAATGCTACTCGCTCCTTTCTATGCCTTTGTGCGTTTATTTCTGGAAAACCTATATGTCAAGTATTTCTGGTGTCGCACTGTCATCCGGGATTGGACGTACGCGTAAACTTTTGCGACTTTTCCCCGTGGTTTCGCCATTCGTCAATGGAGTACTCTGAGCTCGCTAACCATTGTTATCCTCTCCAATGGCTCTTGTAACGACATGCTTTGGTTTAATGCTCTCTTCTATGATTTATCTTTTGTTAGGGGATCTTGCTTTTATACATGGCATCGAGAGGCTTGGGGAGGAATCCGTTCACTCTTTTATGCTTCCGAAGACAGTCGCCGTGAGAGCTATGGGGTGAGTCTTATTGCATATCTATTTCAACTTACTCTTTCTCATAGATATTTTATAATGGCGTATTGCTGATTATTGATCCCGCTTTTCCATCTAGATGCAGTCCCGTTTCCGCCAGACTTCCGCATTCCGCAGTTTAATGATACGGATTTCTCATGAGTCAAGTCACCTGAATGATACTTTGACAAGTCCCAAAACCTTTAAAAGACTAGCGGGCTATATTAACCTCCACGCAACCATTTTCTACCAACCATTCGACTAAGTGTGGGTATGGACTCGGAGATTTGATTCATTTCGACATATTTTTCCCTTCTAGAAGCACTCTCTTAGCCGGGATCCATGATAAGATGTCCACATTATTGCAAAGTATGGATTATCATCTCCCAACACCGTCAGTGGTACAATATTCCTCTAATGATTGATATCTCCAGAGCGTTTCTGTGACGTTTTCTTTTCGGCGGTTCTAGAAGGACGTTTTAAGGCTCGGTCTATTTTTTTCTTTGTTCACGACCACATCTCCATCAATCCTAGGTCGCTCGTTTTTTTGGTTGTACACCGTATGGCAAGTACGCGATTTTCCTTGGTATCAATTTACGTTAGTTACTATTTTCATTGGTACTAGCTTGGATCGTATCGTGGTCATCAAGATGCGCGTTGTTATCTTCGTTTGCGGAAATTATTACCGCCTTCCTCGCAAGAATATCTCTTCCTCTTGCATCCTAATCGATCATCACGGAATACTCCTTGTAGTATTATCTGGTAAGTAAATTAGCTTAGTGAATCTGTGCTACTTTGACTTGATGTTGCATCCATTTTGACAGGACTCCAGATTTATCCCACCTCGAAATAGCCTGACTTTCAACTTCAACTTGCCTTACGATAAAATACATCGTCTAAACCAAATTGCGCATGCCTGATACGTGTACTCTGAGTGCCTACCTTTTAGTTCATTCTGATTTCCCAATGCGTAAAAACTCACACCAGTTGCGCAGCCGTCTGTTCTCAGGCGCCATTTTTAAAGGTTATACACGACTTGACACATCACCAGGTATTTTCTCTTTCTCGTGAATCATGATCGACGGGTGACCTGTTACTCGATTCCGAAGCTCGATCTCCTGCTATGCCCGTTACTCTGAATGAACATCAAGTATAAGGCCTTTGCCTACGGAGATTACTATATTTTACCAACTCTCGTATTTCAATGTCCCGACCATGTTCCTTTGAATTTTAAGCTCAAGATTGATCATAATTTTGCCAGATATAGGTCAATGTATTCGAACTAAAGACGCTCAAAAATAATCCACCTGGTCGCGCACTAATTGGCCTCATGATATGGAGTTATTTCTAATCTTGTGCAGGTTGATATATCATGCCCGGCGCCAGATCAGATTTCGACAAATAAAAATGGTCTGTCCATAAATGCCTGGTTGTACTTTCGAATTCGGATTTATTATTCTTCGGTTTTCGGGAGAAGAACACGCAGTGGGGCTATCGTGTCAATCCTGAGCTACCTCCCACCTGCCTGAGCTCGTTTTTTCAAGGGAAATGGCATCCATGAAGTGCATGATAATTTTGGATTCCTCATTGTGATCTTCTTTATGACGTCATCTCTTGAAGGAAGCAAAAATCCACCAGCGAAGTATAGTGGCATGAGAATTTGGCTAACCCTAACCTAACCCTATAATTGAATGGGTGAAAGCTGATCTTCGAAGGACCATTTTGCACTTCTATGATATACCATAGGCATTCGAAAGAATCGAAAATCGATGCCGCTCTGTGCCACGCGACAGACACCGTCCATCTCCGGATGGACTAATAATAGGATTATAAATATCACGGAAAGTCTATTGCATCTATATATATATATATATCTATTATTAGACCGAGCTGGCCGCGTAAGCGAAACAATTAACTTCAGCATATTGGATGTCGAGTTGGATGTCGTCGAGCAACATAGCCTTGGATAATAATACGAGTAGTTCTCATCCATATTTCTCTTCTGTAAGATGTGTAAGATACTTGCCTAAGCTGTCAAAGGATTTGAGTTTACGTTTTGGTAGGGTTTTTGAAAGCGCTCGAAGTTGATTTGTACTATTTCGAGCGAGCGCTGGACTCGCGTTAGTGACAGCGTAGGAGCTTTGGGCCTTAATGCGAATGACAAAGTGATTTGTTACGTTCTCGAGGCGCAAGTAAATGAATGCAACAGTCGAACTTGGTGCCATTTTCCCTATACAATCCATATATTACATGTATTAAGTCCACTCCGAGCGGATCATGCGATGGGTAAATACAGGATTGACCACTAGATCACCTCTTTACGTGGTGACCCAGGGTGGCGACTAACAGCTGTGGATGCTCTCCGTTATCATCAAACTTTAAGTCGACTCCGACGTGATT